>CAWUFW010005444.1:600000-1095084 GCA_963921515.1 Calotriton arnoldi
TGATAAGGAGAGGGTGACGCATAATTAGTGGAGAACTAGCCAGGTGCTTTACACATTAATTTCATATTTAATTTACCGATATCCATGCCATGGGACACAGTGAGAAAAGTGGTTTGCTCAGAACTACTCGTTAATTTGGAAAAGTCCGGAACGCCGAATTGGAATCCGGATCACTTTGTTCATATAAATGATTTATATGCTAGACGAGGATTTGTCCCTTTCTGAAAATGCCAGACTGCCTCGGGACATCTTCTGATATGTGATAATGGTGCTTCCCAGGCATCGGTCTCCATTCACATCAAGGTGGGGCCTTGAGACTGTTGCAGTGTGTGAGCCCTACGGAAGACTCTAGCGCTCTGCATCTACTCACATATTTGTTGCATTGTAGCGCTAAACTGGAAACATTTTGATGAAGGAGCATTGGGCCATATGTAACAAAAACGCGTTTTGCGATTCTCAAATTGCGATTTTTAGGGAATCGCAATTAGAGAATCGCAAAATGCAATGTATGTAGGATTTGCTAAATATTTTGCGAATCCTACATATTCCTTATTTGCGAATCGCAAATTGAGATTCGCAAATAAGGAATACCTTCCCATTCATTCCTATGGGCTAGAAGGCCCATAGGAATGAATGGGAAGACATTCTCAATTTGCGATTCCCAATTAGAGAATCGCAAATTGAGAATGCAATTTCAAGGTTGCAAGGGTGTCAATAGGACAACCTGTTGCACCCCTGAAATAGGCATGTGTGCACATGTGGCACACATACATGCCCTAAGGGCATGTATGTGCTCCACATGGCACTTTGAAAAATGCAAAAAAGTGCATTTTTCAAAGAAATCGCAAATTACCACCAACCTAAAGTTGGTGGTAATTTGCGATTCCTTAAGCCAAAATCGCACAACTTGGGTGCTTCCTACATTGCATTTAAGGAATCGCAATTTGGGATTCCTTAAATGCATTCGCAAAATAGGGAATCGCAAATTTTGCGATTCCTTATTATGCGAGTGGGTTTTTGTGTGCTACATTGCCCACTGCCTAAATTGCGATCGCAAACGCTGAACTACTGTGAATTTCAGCGTTTGCGATCGCGATTTGGCTTCATACATATGGCCCATTGTAACTTTGGACTTCCACTACGTAAGAAGTCACTGATTTACTTTCAGAAGTGGAGTTTAGGCTCCGTCCGTTAATTCCATTGGTTTGCGTTATTGTTTATGCTAAATGGTGTCCTTCAGCGCGCATGCGCAAGCAATGGTGCAGTTTAAACGGAGCAATTTTCTTGCAGCAGGACCATCTCTAATGTGTGGTGCTGCTCATAGAACGGTGTTTTGCGTGTGGTCTAGATGAAACCAGAGTGTGATGAGGAACTAAAGGTAGGCTTTTTTTTCCCCGCCAAATTTGCTGTATTTATTATGGTATTCTATCTGGCTGCAGTTTGGGGCACGTAGAGGTTGTGTTTTTCAGTTGCGAATGTGCGCTTACTGTTGTGGGCTTTTTGCATCACACTGCTCTTATCCTTCTCACTCTCCTACCATCTCCCTCACACTGCTCTTCTACACCTCTCTACTTCCTTAAGCCTAATGCTGCTCTAATCACTTTCCTTCCTTCTGCCTCACACTACTCTTCTCCTCCTCACTCTCCTTTCACTGTCTTCCTTCTCCCTCATACTGCTCTCCTCACTCCCCTTTCTTCGGCCTCATGCTACTCTCCTCCTCACTTTCCTTCATTGTCCCTCATGCTGTTCTTCTCCTCCTCACTCTCCTTCCCAAATCTTAAACACTGCTCTTCTACTCCTAACGCTATGCTTTAAACTGCTACACAGCTAACAATTACGATCCAAACAACATAATTCCACAACATATCACATACATACACTCAATAACACATAGCTAAAATACAATACCATTAGCAAAGCCAATCGCTCTAACTTAAACAAATGCGAGACCTATTGCATTTCCAATGCTTGTTATCTAAGTATGCAAGGAAGCATAGTTGCGCTCTAAAGGGTTCTTACAGTTTGGCAGATAGAGGACATTCGCCAAAAAATGGCTCACGTCCACTGCGGAAAACTCGCAGTTTTCACTCCACCAGTGGACGTTCCATGTTTCTGGCAGCGGAGAACCAGTAGTGTGCTGCTGGACAGCCCAGTGCTTAAAATGTAAAACATTAAGTGCAGAGGGCCCTTCTCGGAAGGCCACTGCAGCCTGCACAACACATTGCCCTTTCCTGCGCTGCCAATGACACTACCAGCATAACACCTAACCGTCGCACTCCTACAAGTGTGAGAGTTCAGACTATTTCAGGCCACACAAAGCTATAAGAATGGCCTGGGAGGTTGGTATTATTCATTTTCAATCTCTTTGACTTAGTAAACACGGTTGTTGTGTACATCTAAGACAGCGCCACCACAGGGGCGGCTCCTCCACTATGGCGGAGGAGCGTCGCCCCAATGCTTTCTCGCAGTGTAAGAAGCAGAAACATAAAATGGTAGTAACTACCATTTTATGTTTCTGCTTCTACCACTGCGAGAAAAGCAGAAGGGTTTGGTGGGGAGCGGGCGAGTGGGGGGGGCTGCTCTGCGAGCAGGGGAGGAGTGGTGTGCCCACTTCTGAGGGCGCAATGAATGTTTGGTAGGCCCTCTGGGGCCACCCAAACCGGCCTCCCCGTAAGCCCCTGGCTGGGTGGCGTCCCCACCAATCACAACGCTGCCATTGCAGCGTTGTGATTGGCTTAGGGGATGGGAGGGAGGCTGCCCGCTTCCTGTTCCAGCCAGAGCAGGTGCCAAGAAAACGTGGAACCCGGCCGGGGGACAGGTACGTTTTAAAAAAAATTATTAAATTACCCCCACACTCCTCCATGCGCGACCCCCCTCACTACCCCCCGCCCGCAATTAATACCAGCTGTGACTGCACCACCATTTGGTGGACTGTCACTAGAGCCGGTGCTCACAATTAAGTGCGCGTGCTAAGCACCGGAATCTTCAAATTAAGGACTGCAGCAGCCCCCTCCTTGGGGGCATATCTAAACATACCTCACACCCATCCATCACAGGCTTCACTAGTCAGGTGACCCTGCCCATAAAAGGGTGAACGTGCCCTGGGCCAATATTAGTGACCTCCATCACGGTGCCTGTGTGATCCTTTACTAAGTATGTGGGCCTAAGACCCCACTACATTAACCCCTCATCCGCCCAGTGCTGAGCCCTTTTTTGGCTATTTGGGTAGCTTGTGTTTAGGGCTCTATAACTTTTTTTCCACATAAGGTATCTGTTGTAAATGACTGGGTCCAGACGTGATGAGTAAATTGAAGATCTTTATTTGTAGACAGGAGGTTGGCGAGAGCGGACTCTTCCAAGCAGAAGACAGAGATCTAACTGCTTTGGAACAGAACGCAAACTCGAGGGGAAACATGGAATGAGAATGTGATAGCATTCTTACATATGAGAAATCTATTAAAGACTAGACCGTGTATTACACATCTTCTTCCTTTCCAAACAACGAAAGAAAAAAAAAAAAAACAAGCTATACATCTCAAAAAGATTGAAAGAAAAGAGAGAAAAAAAAACTATAAAGGGAAAGAAAGCACAACAACATCTGTTAACAGATAAAATCCTTAAGGTACATAGGTGGTTTGCGGCACCTAAGAGAACGAGAGGAAACAGTGCTCTCCAAACTAGGCATAGTAGTTTGGTTAGAACTTGCAGGAATGAGAGAATCACCTCCACCCAAAGTATTACCTGAAACACTCGGTTGAGTGTAATCTAAAGAGTCCTGGGCCAACACATATCCACTATTATTGGCAGCGCTGTCGTGTTTGTTCTGCACCAGCCGGTCGTTACATTTCTGATACAGAGCCACACGGCGAAAATTCCAACACTCACCATTATTCAAGATAACACAGTGATTAAGAACTTTTTTGACAGTAAATGGCCCCTTAAATTTAGAAAGACCTCTCCCTATTCTGCCTGTTTTGATCTTAACCTGATCACCAAGGCTGAAACGACAAACTCTATTCATTGGTTCTTGTGGTGCACATTTTACATCACGTAAGGTGACTAACTGTTTCATCCAAGAAGGAACCAATTTTGTTCCAGGGGACCTGCCCCTCATCAACTCAAAGGGGACTTTCCACTCTGAACATGTGGAGTAGAACGATATGCCCAAAGCATTTCATCAACCAATTTCCGTACAATACAACCATTAGCTGAAGCCATTTGAATGATACCTTTGACAACTTTATTGGCCCTCTCACACAAACCATTTCCCTGGGGGTTGTAAAGAGAAGTGCGATGATGAGATATTCCACAATTTTTTAAGAATGTTTGCATATCGTTAGAAACTAATTGTGTGCCATTATCTGTAATAAGAATAGAGGGTATGCCCTCATCTCTGAACAGTTTACCTGAAAACTTTATTGTACTCTCAGTGGTAATGTCATTGGTAAATTCGACCACCAGCCATTTAGAGAAAACATCCACTGCAACAATGCCAAACCTGTCAGACTCATCTAATTCACCCATGGGACCGATGAAATCTAGACAAACAGTGTGCCAGGGTAAACCAGGATTGGCAATATGAGAATCGTCAGATTTGCAACCTACTTTAAGTCTTTTTCTCCTTCTCTGCAAATAGAACAATTTTCCACCCAATCCACCACTTGGGCATCTAAACCAGGCCACCAGAAATGATTTTTGATACGTCGTTGAGTGAGACTTTGACCCAGATGTCCTTCATGTGCTAAGGTCAACAGTTTTCTCCTGATACCAAAAGGAGGAATAAACTTTTCGCCCTTGACTAAAATGTTATCGCTACACAAGGACAACTCATCTAAGATTTTTGAATAGGGACGTACTGACACAGGAAGACAACTCTCTCTTTTAGGGCTGGATTTTAACAAATTAATTACTTCTTGTAAAGTGTGATCACTTTGCATCTCACGCTTCCAGTCATTAGCATCGAACACACCCTCACCCACAAAGACTGCATCATCAATTGTAGCAACTGCAATGTCTTCATTATAATGTACACCAACAGGGTCAGACACAGAGCGCCAATCGACAGACAATCTGGAAAGACAGTCGGCTTGAATATTTCTCCAACCTTGAATGTGTTCCACTTGATATTGGAAACACTGGAGCTTGGCTGCTAGTTTGACAAGTCTCGCAGAGCCTTTACCAGTACCACCAGGAGACAATACTTTTATCAGTGGCTTGTGATCAGTTCTGAGAAGAAATCTGGTGCCCCACAAATAAGTCCTAAAATATTCAACAGCCCAGGCTGCAGCAAGTGCCTCCCTTTCAATGACAGAATAGTTTTTCTCAGCATCAGTTAGGGTCCTAGAGGCAAAAGCTACCGTCTTCTCACAACCTGAAACTATTTGGGATAACGTTGCTCCCAAGCCTGTTGAGCTGGCATCTACAGTTAAAATAGATTTGCGGTTGACATCAAAAGGGGAAAGAACATTAGCTTCACAAATTTCTTTCTTAATTTGGTCAAAACATTCTTGATGCTGAGTGGACCACAGAAAACTTACACCTTTCTTAAGGAGTGAACGTAAACAAACAGTTTTATCAGAAAAGTTTTTTACGAATTTTGAATAATACTCTATAAGACCCATGAATGAGCGAAGTTGGTCTTTATCAACTAGAGATGGAGCTGAGCTTATAGCACTGCACAAGTTCTCTTTTGGTTGAACTCCAGAGGCGCTAATGGTGTAGCCCAAATAGTCAATCTGATCAACTAAAAATGTACACTTATCTTTGCGGAGTGTAAGACCTGATTTGTTCAACTTATCTAAAACAACTCTAAGGATGGCGTTGTGTTCCTCAATGGACTGACCATAAATTAATATGTCATCCTGAAAGTATATAGTGTTATTCACCCCCTTGAAAATGTCAGAGACCATGCGTTGAAAAATGCTAGCAGCTGAAGTAAGTCCAAAGGGTAACCGCGTGAATTGAAAAGTGCCCTCTGGAGTGATGAAAGCCGTGAGATGTTTGGAGTCATTGTGTAGTCTGATCTGGTGATAAGCACTTTTAAGGTCAAGTTTAGAGAAAACCTTGGCACCCTTGAGTGTGGAGACTAGTTCTGTGATGTCTGGGAGTGGAAAGGTATCGGCAACAACACACTGGTTCAAGGAGCGCAAGTCAACACAGAATCTCAATTTTCCATCCGCCTTCTTAGTAATAACGACCGGAGAAATCCAAGGAGAGGCCTCTACCGGCTCTATAACACCTGAATCAAGCATCTCTTTGATGAGATTTTTGACCTCGCTTTTAACTACAATTGGAACACGCCTAACTTTATGTTGGACAGGTACTGAGTTTTTCCTAAGTAAGATTCGATGAGCATAGCCCTTAAGTTGTCCGAGTTCCTCTCTAAACACTGCATGAGCCCCTTCGAGAATGCTGTCCAGACCCGCATCCTCAACAACCATGACTTGCATGGGCGCCCTCGGGTTTACTATGATGTGTAAGTCGTATTGGTGTACCCACCCTAAGATTGCAGGACCGTGATCAGATACATACACCTTACCCTGAATGTGCCTGTGGGAAAAGGAGATGTGAGCCTCAAAATACCCAAGGATGTCAATTGACTCACCCTGATACCCACCAGGGAAATGTCTTTGGGAAGTAGTGTTTTTTCACCCCACTTTTCTTTAAAGAGACACTTGGGTATGATTGTAAACTTAGACCCAGTATCGACCATGAGAGACACATCTCGACCATCGATAGAGAAAATAGCTTTGGGCCTATTTTTCCTCTTGTTGTCATCAATTTGGGCATCTTCGGACTCAATAACTAAAATTTTATCACCATCAAATTCTGGGTCGTTCTCAACAGCATGTACAGTAGCAACACTGGGATTAAACCTACTCCTACATACAAGAGCATAGTGACCAATGCGACCGCATTTAAGACATTCCTGCTTGGAAGCAAAACAAAATTTAGAGTCAGAAGTATGTGCATTACTGCCACACCTGTTACACATTCTACTATTGGAAAGTTTGTGCACAACTACAGTGGACTTGGAGTTGTAGGGTCTTTTTACAAACTTTGCTTTATTCTTGATAGCCGCAATGTTGCTAGGTTCTTCATCATCATGACGCGTGTCACGATGCTCTTGTGGCGAAATATCATTAACCTCAGAATTGAGGTTCCTTTTCTCCAGTTCTTTCATGCATCCTTCGGATTGCTCGACTACTTTGGCTAAATCAATGGCAGTTTTAAGATTGGGATTTTTTGCCGCCCATAATCGCTCCTGAATTTTCTTATTATTGCACTGTACGATGAGTTGATCCCTAATCAGCTCATCTGTCATCGCTCCAAAGTTACACTTTATAGACATTTCTCTTAATCTTGAGACAAAGTCATCATTAGACTCACCTGTTTTTTGGTGCTGTGTATAAAATGTATATCTGTTCATAACTAAGTTTTCTTCTTTGGAATACCTGACTTCAAGTCTGCAAACAGCTTCTTTGTATTCATCAGGCATGGGTTGGCCATTAGCCTGGAGTGCTTGTGGGAGAAAACGAAAAACACGTTGTCCCTCTTTACCTAGTGTACTCAAAAGGAGAGCTTTCTTTCTTTTAGCTGAAAAATCTTGACCTTCTAGTGCGTCTAGATAGTTCTCGAACATGAGGATCCAGTCCTCCCAAGGGATGCTAGGTTGACCAGGCTGTGCTAGGAAATTGGGGGGTAAAATAACTGAAAACTGAGATGGATCCATGGTTCAAAACAGTAATATAGGGTGTGGATATCACTGTATATGCAAGAAGAGAAGACTAGAAGGCAAAAAAAATACAAGGCGTGTGGATGGCCTTAAAGGAACCAAAGTCCAACACGACGATATACCGCAAGCGTGTATATCGCTGTAGAAAACTAGTCACATGGAGATATACAACTAGCGTGTATATCGCTGCAGATAAAGTACACAACACAAAGTTAAGGAAATACCTTAATGCAAATGCTGAAATGTAGAACACAAGCTTGTCGTAAGAAGCGTCGGATGCAATCCGCGGTGAAGAAAACGCGTTGTAAACGTGATGGAAATGAAGGATTCTGGTGGAGGTTTCCGTTCCTTCAGATTGCTTAACTAACGGTGATCAGTTAACGCTGGACGCACTTCTCGGACCGCGCTGATAACCAGGGCAACACAGATGCGGAACTTCTGCCACGTCGGGCCGCACTGGTAACCAGGGCAACACAGACGCTATCGACGTGCCTCCAAGCGCGCGCTGCCGCTAGTACAAGCGGAAATTCTGTCACGTCATCAGAGCAAAGATGACCGAACAGGGGAAGGATCTCTCTGTTGAAAGGCGGTAAGGCAGAGTTAATAGACCACGCTTAACTTCTTTTTTTTTTTCCAGTCACGCAGATGCCGAGTTTTGTCACTCTGGGTTGCTTCAGAAGTTATTCACTGCTCATTCTACGCTTGTTACACGATCTCAACGATCACTCTCACAGCTTGCCTCCACTGCGCATACCAATTACTTGAATGTAATGTTCAACTCACAGTGCCGTCTGCTCTCGCCTATATCACGATACTCCGCTCTGCTCCGTTTTCGCTCTGCTCCGTTTTCGCTCTGCTCCTTTAGGTTCTGAAGATTTTATGCAGGAAAACAAGTCGGAATGTGGAAGGAGATGTGCACGCTGGTTCCTTGAATCCTCGAAACGTCGCCAAAATGTTGTAAATGACTGGGTCCAGACGTGATGAGTAAATTGAAGATCTTTATTTGTAGACAGGAGGTTGGCGAGAGCGGACTCTTCCAAGCAGAAGACAGAGATCTAACTGCTTTGGAACAGAACGCAAACTTGAGGGGAAACATGGAATGAGAATTTGATAGCATTCTTACATATGAGAAATCTATTAAAGACTAGACCGTGTATTACAGTATCCATGCCAAATTTGCGTCCTTTTTTTTCGCCAACATTCTGGAGATTCTAAAGGTATCCAGTATTTGTGGATTCCCCTGGCGGAGACAGAGAAAATAGGCAAAATATAGCAAAATTATGAGTTTTAAAAAAATAAAATAGGGAAAAAGTGCTCCAGATAAAAGTGTCTGATTTCTTTCCCAAATATGGCATCCACAAACAGTTTACTGTACTAAAGTCACCATAACCCCAGCTTTCAGGAAAATGCAGAGCTGAATAAGAAAACCTATTTTTATACCACAGTTTTAGCATTTTTCTAAGAGGTAGCCTATTTTCCCTATTTTTTGTGCTCTCAACCTACTTCTAGTTTGTGGTGGAAATCAGTATGAAACCAATGGGTGATTCAGAAAAGCTATAGATTATGAACAGTAGACAAAATTATGAATTCAGCAAGTTGTCATATGTGTAGATCTGTCATGCCGCTACCAAGGAAAATAACTCTTGGAAGAAAGATATATTGAAAATTAGTAGAAAAAAACTGGCCTTTCTGACAACGTTTTCATCTGCAACTTTTTGTCATGATGGCCGATTTACATAAGCAATATAACCTTATGTCTGCTAGACCCTTCTGGTTGCGGGAATATATAGGATTTGTAGGTTCTCCAAGAACCCATGGTACCCAGAGCCAACAACTGAGCTGCACCATGCAATGGTTTTGCATTGAGTACCGAGTATAGACCAATTCATATAGTGAAATGGGAAGAGGGAAAAATTAGTATGTAGGAAGCCTATGTATTTCTGAAATGGGCACAAGATATGAATTTTAGTAGCAGTGGCTATTTGTCCATATCTGCATTTGTCGGTACCCTTGCTAGCATAGGTTTTAGAGGGTATTTTTCTAAATGTCATTTTTTTACACACTGGCTTACATTTGAAAGGCACAAATGCAGTGAAAACCAATTGGTGATAACAAATGCTCTACTATCCAATGCTTCACCAAGTCTCCCGATGAAAATGGCACCTCACTTTTGTGGGTAGGCCAAGTGGCAGTGACAGGAAACGGCCCTAAATGCGACAAGGGCGCATCGCATTTTTCCACCGAAAACAGACCTTTTTTTCTAATGTGGGTAAGCTTTAGATTTTGGACCCTAGATCAGCCGGCACCTATAGAAACCTAGCCAACCTGTACATTTTTTAAAATGAGACACCTAGGGGTACCCAGGGTGGGCTGACTTGTGTGGCTCTCACCAAGTTGTTTTTACCCAGAATCCCTTGCAAACCTCAAACTTTGATTAAAACAAGTAATTTTCCTCAAATTTCTATGATGGAAAGTGCTGGAATCTGTGGGGTGCCACAAACTTCCATCTAGCCAGCATTCCCCAAGTCTCCCAATAAAAATGGTACAGCGGTTTATCCGTAGGCTGTAGATAGTGCAAAATGCGGCAGCTAGGCTGGTCTGCAAGGTCCCTCTCCGCCACCATATCTCCCCCCACCTCAGACAACTCCATTGGCTCCCTGTGGCCAAGAGAGTTGAATTTAAGGCCCTCACATTTGCTTTCCGGGCCTACCAGGGAAGAGGCCCTAAGTATCTGAGGATGAGACTTCACCCCTACCTGCAGGGTAGATCGTTGAGGTCCAATTCCAAACGCTACCTTTTCATCCCCCGCTTTGTTAAAGCTAGAATGGGGGGCAGAACTTTCGAGGTGGGTACCTCTAAATGCTGGAATGACCTGCCCCTCCAACTACGTATGATGCACTCTGAACAGGAGTTCAGAAAGGCCTTAAAGACCTGGCTGTTCAGACTAGTTCTCTGCTAGCATGGTTACGATGTTATCCACTTTAGCGCCGGGACACCTCAGTTGAGGTAGCTGCGCGCTTTATAAATGTCTTTTATTATTATTATTATTATTATTACCTCATTTCTGTGGGTATGACTAGTGGCCGCAACAGGTAAAGGCCCTAAAGGCAACATAGGCTCATTGCATTTTTCCACCGAAAACAGACCTTTTTTTTCCAATGTGGATAAGCTCTAGATTTTGGACCCTAGCTCAGCCAGCACCTAGAGAAATCTAGCTAACATAGGTACATTTTTTAAAACTAGACACCTAAGTGTACCTGGGGTGGCCTGGCTTGTGTGGCTCTCACAAAATTCTTTTTACCCAGAATCCCTTGCAAACCTCAAACTTTGACTAAAAAACACATTTATCTCACATTTCTGTGATGGAAAGTTGTGGAATCTGTGGAGAAACACAAACTTCCATTCAGCCACCATTCCCCCAAGTCTCCTGATAAAAATGGTACCTCACTTCTGTGGGTAGGCCTATGGCCGCCACAGTTACTGCCGTAAAGGCAACTTGGGCACATCCCATTTTTCAACCGAAAACAGACCCTTTTTTTTCCAACGTCAGTAACTCTAAATTTTGGACCCAAGCTCAGCCGGCACCTAGGTAAAGATAGCCAACCTGTACATTTTCTTGAACTAGACTCCTAGGGGTATCCGGGATGGGCTGACTTGTGTGGCTCTCACTTGTTTTTTTACCCAGAATCCCTTGCAAACCTCAAACTTCGACTAAAAAACTAATTTTCCCCACATTTCTGTGATGGAAAGTTCTGGAATTTGTGGGGAGACACAAACATCTGTCCACCCGGCATTCCCCAAAGTCTCCCAATAATAATGGTACCTCACTGCTGTGGGTTGGCCGAGTGGCCACAACAGGAAACGGCCCTAAACACAATATGGATGCATCACATTTTTCCACAAAAAATGGACCTTTTTTATCCAATGTGGGTAGCTATCATTTTGAACTCTAGCTCAGCCGGCACCTAGGGAAACCTATACAACCTGTACATTTGTAAAAAGTAGACACCTAGGAGTATCCAAGGTGGGCAGACTTGCGTGGCTGTTAACATGTTTTTTTATCCAAAATCTCTTGCAAATCTCAAAACTTTGACTAAAAAAACACATTTTCCTCACATTTCTGTGATGGAAAGTTCTGGAATCTGTGGGGACACACAAATTTCCATCCAGGCGGTATTACCCAAAGTTTCCTAATAAAAATGGTACCTCACTTTTTTGGCTAGTCCTAGTGGCTGTGACGGAAAACGGCACTAAATGCAACATGGGCACATCGCATTTTTCCACCGAAAACAGACCCTTTATTACCCAATGTGGGTAAGCTCTAGATTTTGGACCCTACTTCATCTGGCCCCTAGGGAAACCTAGCCAACCTGTACATTTTTTAAAACTAGACACCTCGGGGTATCCAGGGTGGGCTGACTTGCATGGTCTCACCACGTTTTTTTATCCAGAATCCTTGCAAACCTCAAGCTTTGACTAAAAAACGAATTTTCCTCACATTTCTGAAATGGAAAGTTCTGGAATTTGTGAGGAGTTACAAACTTCCAGCCACCCGGCACTCTCACAAGTCTTGCGATAAAAATGGTACCTCACTTCTGTGGGTAAGCCAAGTGGCCGCAACAGGAAACGGCCCACAATGCAACATGGACGCATCACATTTTTTCACCGAAAACAGATAATCATTTTCAAAGTGGGCAGCTCTAGATTTTATACCCTAGCTCAGCCGGCACCAAGGGAAACTTGCCAACCCATACATTTTTGACAACTAGACACCCAGGGGTATCCATGGTGCACTGACTTGCATGGCTCTCACCATGTTTTTCGACCCAGATTCCCCTGCAAACCTCAAACTTTGACTAATAAAATAACACATTTTCCTCACATTGCTGTGATGGAAAGTTCTGAAATTTGTGGGGAGCTGCAAACTTTCATCCACCAGGCCTTTCTCCAAGTCTCCCAATAAAAATAGTGCCTCTCTTCTGTGGGAAGGCCTAATGGCCTCAGCAGACAATGGCCCAAAACACAACACGGACATATCACATTTTTCCACTGAAAACAGACCCATTTTTTCCAATGTGGGTAGCTCTAGGTTTTGGACCCTAGCTCAGCCAGCACCTGAGGAAACCTAGTCAACCTGTACATTTATGAAAACTAAACACCTTGGGGTATTCAAGGTGGGTGACTTGCATGGCTTTCACCCTGTTTTTTTGCCCAGAATCCCTTACAAAACTCAAACGTTGACTAAAAAACTAATTTTCCTCACATTTCTGTGATGAAAAGTTCTGGAATCTGCCGTGAGCCACAAACTTCCATCCACCCGGCATTCCTCCAAGTCTCTCAATAACAATGGTACCTCACTTCTGTGGGTAGGCTTAGTGGCCGTGAAAGGAAACGTCCCAAAACGCAACATGGGGGCATTGGATTTTCCCACCGATAACAGACCCTTATTTTTCAATGTGGGTAGCTCTAGATTTTGGACCCTAACTTGGCTAGCACCTAGGGAAACCTTACCAACCTGTGTATTTCTGAAAACTAGACACCCATGGGAGTACAGGGAGGTGTGGTTTGCATGGATCTCCCCAAAGCTTTCCTACCCAGAATTCCCTGCAAATCTCAAATTTAGCTGCAAAATCACATTTTCTACTCATTTCTGTGTAGAAAAATTGTGGGATCACCGTGCTAGCACAAGTTTCCTACCACTCAGCATTCCCCAAGGCATCCCAATAAAAATGCTACCTCACTTGTGTGAGTGGGACAAGTACATGCAACAGGGAAGGGTTCAAAAATTATTGTGGAAACATCAAAATGATCTATCACAAAACAACCTGTTTTTGCAAAGGGGACACCTGCATTGTTGGTCCAGGGCTCGGCAGGCCATCTAGAGAAACCTACCAAACCCAGACATTTCTGAGGGAGGTGTGGCTTGCGTGGCTCCTCCAACGTTTTCTTAGCCAGAATCCCCTGAAAACCTCACCTTTAGCAAAAAAATCTAATTTATTTACATTTCTGTGTGGGATCACTCCTCCGGCGTAAATTTTCTACCACCCAGTGTTCCCCTCAGTCTCCCGAGTAAAATGATACCTCACTTGTGTGGGTGAGTCAAGTGGCCTGCGACAGAGAAGGGCCAAAAAAACATGTGGAGATTAAGGGGTATCACAGCATGTTGATAAGCGCTATTTTTTGTGTGCATTTTTAGGCTCACCCTGCTTTGGGCACCCACAAAAGTGAGGTATCATTTTTATCGGGAGACCAAGGGGAACACTGGGTGGTAGGAAATTTGTGCCAGCGCATCATGCACTCCTGTATTCCAATGATTTTCTACTTTTCAAAAATTTGCAAATTTGCCTAGGTGATGGCTGAGCTAGGACACAAAATCCACAGCAACCCATAATGACAAAAAAAAACAAAGAATTCTTACTAAAGGCCATCTTACCACCACAAATATAAATCTGGTACTAATTTGTTAAAGGTAATCCACCACTTACACTGGTTGGTTTTAGCACCTCCAGAAATGCTGGCTTCAAAGCACAAATACTTATCAAAGTATCTAAATATTGAAACCAAGCACTCTGAAGGTGAGCCATAAAGCAACTTCACAACACCACACATAGGACTTTCATACCGCTGGCCCAATTCAACAGATCAGTGCACTCACATCGACATATAGCACTGCCATGCAAGGGCCCTTCACATTCATAAGACGGAATCAGTTTGACTACGTTTTACCACCTGTCAAGTAACCGCCTCCTTCTTTCTGAGCAGTACAGAATGCACGCCTAGTGAACCTTTACTAATGGCTCTCATGAGAGCCACATGAGGCTCAGGAAGACATGTCTTTCATGCGCCTTTAGTGCACTCACTTTGCTGAATCCAACTCCTTCTATTTTGTGGATGCAAGTTGGAGGGTGTGCGTGTATGCCCCATGGGCAATTACATGAACTGAGCAAACATATCTAACTTTGAAAATAAGGCAAAAATGCTGGGGAATTTTCTGAGGTTTCCTAAAGAGAACATCATAAACTATGAAGAGCAGTATTTTTGAAACACAGTTTAGTCCATGACAGCGTAGCATATGCCCCATCCATCATTATGTGCAGTGCTGTGACTGTAATTCACTCATCATACAGCAAACTGAAAATCTTCTGATGGAGAATGAACATGGCTAGCACAACAAGCATTGACCCATACATGTCATAGTAATTCAATGCGAGTGTGGCACCAAACGGTTTGAATCCAAGTCATGGCATGTGTATCTGCTTTACCTTTACTATCTACCTTCTACCTATGCAATATCCCTGGGAAAGCACACCTACTGTCAACCTTTCTTCCCCGTTCATGTCTCTGTCATCATCAGAGTCCTGAATAATCGTGTATAATTATCAAGTGAACCTATACTAATGCTTTCCATTCTTAGCTACTTGAAACTCGAGAATACATGTCTTTCATGTGCCATCAACACACTTAGGGCCAGATGTAGGAAGCAAAATAGCGATCGCAAACGCTGAAATCCGCAGAATTTCAACGTTTGTGACCGCAAAATAGCCCTGTGCAATGTAGGTAGGAAAAACCTACTCACAAAATAAGGAATCGCAAATTTTGCGATTCCCTATTTCGCGACTGCCTTTAAGGAATCGCAAATTGCGATTCCTTAAATGCAATGCAGGAAGCCCAGAAAGTCTGCGATTTGGGCTTAAGGAATGCAAACTACCACCAACTTCAAGTTGGTGGTAATTTGCAATTTCTTTGAAAAATTCACTTTTTTGCATTTTTCAAAGTGCCATGTGGCGCACATACATGTCCTTAGGGCATGTATGTGCGCCACATGCACACATACATATTTAAGGGGTGCAACAGGGTGTCCTTTTGACACCCTTGCACCTGACAATGCATTCGCAATTTGCGAGTACCTAATGGGTACTCGCAAATTGCGAATGTCTTCCCATTCATTCCTATGGGCCTCTAGGCTCATAGGAATGAATGGGAAGAGTATTCCTTAATTGCGAATCGCAATTTGCAATTCGCAATTAAGGAATATTAAGGAATCGCAATTAATATTGCGATTCCTACCTACATTCCATTTTGCGAGTCCTTAATAGCGAATCGCTAAAAATCGCTATTAAGGACTCGCAGAAATGAGTTTACCTACATCTGGCCCTTACTGTGTTAAATTCAACTCCTTCCAGTTTATGGATGCAAGTTGGGGGTGTCCGAGGATGCCCTGGGAGGCTTGTTTCTCGAACTGAGCAAGCATATCTTCCATTGAAAATAAAGCAAACATGCTGGGGGATATTGCCTAAGTTCCCTAAAGTAATAAGCCAAACAAATGCCCTGTGGGGCTCATTCGCTGACACATTTACTTTTGCTTTGACAGTGTGAAAACTCAATTACTAACTTGTATCCTATCCAGTGTTATTAAAAAAGGGTACAAGACACAATATCTTGTATGATGATTGTTTTCACATCTTATACTAAAGATTTGAAAATAATCATCATACAAGATATTGTTTCCTGTACCCCTTTTCAATAACATGGTTATGATACAAGTTACTAATTGAGTTTGCACACTTTCAAAGCAAGTAGAAACGTTAGTGAATAAGTCCCACAGGACATTTGTTTGACCTATTACATTTACTCTGGTTCTTGAGGGCAATCAGGGTGGTCCTTGTGTAGTATACATAAGTTTGCTAGCAAGCACTTCAAAATCCAATCAAGCCTTTAACATTTTGCCAAACAGGGTACTCCGTGACGACGTGGCTTATGTTCTGTCCACCAGTATGTGCAGTGTGGGGACTATAATGCACTTGTCAATCAGCAAATAGAACACCTACCATATTCTGAGGGTGGAGAAAGGTGTCGAGCAGGCCATAAGGAAGTCCATGATTTCCTGAAGTAGAGGAACTAAAATTCTGCGGCTGCTTGCCTAGCAAAGTAGTGGCCCATAGACAGTAGGTATTCATTCACAGCCATTGAAAGGTTTACCTAATGGCAGCTCCACGTTAGTCAATTCCCCAGTACTTTGCTTTAGTATGATACAACATTAAGCTAGTAGGAAAACACAAGGCTGGCTGAGATGGCCACTGGGGACAGTAAACACGACTCTCCTGCCTCTTTCTCTGCATCGACCACACTTTACAACTACCACATGGTCGCTACTTTTTGGGTGTTACAGGAATGCGACCAGCAGTGTCGCTCCTGCAGCCTTGCCACGTCCTCCAGAACATCGGAAGTGGAGACTGCTGTGTTTGTAGCAGTGAGATTTTCAATCACTGACAACTGAAAGTCAAGGAAAGACATGAGTCTTCCTGTGGTTGTCTGATGATAAACAACATATGCATTGAATTTTGCAGTCTGGATCAGGTGAGTAAACAGTTTCTTAAACCAAGTGTAAGTTTTGCGACTCGCATTGTATGGCTGAAGAACATGGTCGTTCTTGTCCACTCTGCCCATGTACTTGTTGTAATCAGGTATACAGGTGGGCTTGTGGACTTTGGCCATCTGACCCCAAACCCTGATTGGGGAAGTGCTCTCAATATGAATTGTAGTGACCACGTACACATCACGCCTATCTGAGAACTTGACTGCCAACAGTGCGTTTGAATGCAACACAGTGCTCTGGGATTTCTGGAGCTTCTTGCAAACAAGCTCCTGCAGGAATCCTTTGCAGCGACAATAAACTGTACCACAGGCCACAGTGCCAGCTTTGCAGAACTCACAGAACAGCTCTACTCCCATATAGAAATTGTCCACATAAAGGGTATAACCTTTGTGAAGAAGTAGCTGGACAAGCTCCCATAGAATCTTTCCTGTTACCCCTTGCATGGCAGGGCAACCAACAAGGTTTAGAGTGGAGTCCTTCCCTGTATACACTCACAAGCTATACACATAGCCAGTCGAGATCTCACAAAACTTGATGCCACAGAGAGCTTGTTTGCTCACAATGTACTGCTTGAACAGCAGACGCCTTTTGTACAGGCTCAAGGACTCATCGATGGCTATATTCTTTCCAGGAGTATAAACCACTGGAAACCTGATAGACAAATGTTCCACTACAGGCCGAATTTTGAACAACTTGTCATGGTCTGGATGGTCCCAGGGCAATGCAGCAGAATTGTCATTGAAATGCAGCATGCGCTGCAGTAGCATATACGATCTCTCATGTACAGTGCGAAGATGGGGTTTACCCAAACCGTGCAAGTAGACGAGTAGGACAGCAAGGCTGGTTTATGCGCTACCCCCATTTTGAGAGTAAGACCCAGAAATGTATTCAACTCCCCTAATGAACTGATAGTCCACTTACGAGATCCAAGAGAGCCTCTATGCTCCCTCAGAAATTGTTCGACATGCAAATTTGTTTGCTGCACATTTTCCTCAAGGAAGTCAACATCCAAAAAGAGATCGACGTAGTAGGTTGGCAAAAAATTAGCCGTATCAACTTTACATTTAGTGTCGCCCGTGAAAGGCAAAATTTGGGGCTGAATTAATTTGGGAGGCTGCCAAGAGAGCACTCCGTTTGTGTTTGCCACCTTACGTGCCTGCTCTCTTAGTTGGTCTAACCTGCTACTGTTGTCCCGCTACACAGACTGTGCTTGCGAAGGGACAGCAAAAAAATAGCCGACTGTCATCGTCTCCCTCAGAATCGTTGGAAGATGAGTCGTCGGATGGAACTGCGCTGACTGAAAAACCACTCCCAGATTCTACTCCATTGTCCTCTCCCTCAGATGCTGTCTCAGTATCTGCTGTCTCAGTCTCTGATCCTACCTCAGAGCTGGACTCCAGAACTACATTTAGGGCCTGGGCAGCATTTATCCAATGAGACGCCATCTCTGCTAGTGCCTAAAGGCCTTCTTCCTAAACACTATAATACGCAGAAGGCAGATAGGAGGTTGATTTGATAGGGTAGGAGGGTGGGTGCGTGAGTGATATGTGCAACAGTCAATAATGATGAAGTCACTTACCTTGCCTTTCCAAAATCAGCAGGTTCTCCAAAGACACTAAAGAAAGACAAAAAAAGAGACAGTATTACTTCACCTTGCCACATACCCATCATCATATCCTTTAGCACTGGTGGCACCCAGTGCGACAATCATTTTGGTGCCCCTCCTCCCATGACCTCCAATAAACATCTGTTCTTCAGTGCCAAGATGTATATATATATATATATATATATGTCCTCCTGGTGTCGGCGAGTTTCCTTCCGGCTATATATATATATATATATATATATATATATATATATATATATATATATATATATATATGTGTGTATCCATATGGGACACCCCCAAGAGGCCTAGGGAGTTCTGATGTTTCTACCCTGCCCTCTTTTCTTTTTTTTAAATGTTTTTTATGTGACTTGGTTCAACCGAGTCACAATATGGCTGCCAACACTTCCTGGTTTGAAGTGTTGGCAGCCAATCAGATCTCAGTATGAGATCTTGGATGGAGACGCGGAGCCTCCACGTCCCCAAATGTATATCTTCAAAATCTTGAAGTTTCTCTGCAATTACTGAGCGGATTTACACCATTTAACAAAAAGGGCGCTTTCTAGACCAACAGCTACCTTTCTGACAAATTTGGTGTAATTCGGTTCAGCAGTTCGGGCTGTAGCCGTGTCTAAAGTTTCCTATGGAAATAACATGGGGAAAAATCATTTTGGGACCCCTCTTTTTTCCCAGTCCCTTTTCCAGACAGCAGCTGAAGTGAGTGGAAAACTAGTTTTGAAAATTTCATGAAGATTCATCAAACAGCACCAAAGATTTTGGCAAATGGAAAAGCGCCCTTCCTATGGAAATGAGGTCCTAATTATAATTATATATTGGTGACGCTTTTTCCCTATGTAAATTTCAATAGGAAACTTTAGACACTGCTACAGCCCGAACTGCTGAAGAAAATTACACCAAATTTGGCAGAAAGGTAGATGTTGGTCTAGAAAGTGCCCTTTTTGCTAAATTGTGAAAATCCGCTCACTAGGTCCTGAGAAATTTAAAGATTTTCAAGATATACATCTGGGGTTGCAGAGGATCTGCGTCCCCATCTGAGATCTCGTACTGAGATCTGATTGACTGCCAACACTTCCAACCAGGAAGTGTTGGCAACCATCTTATGACTGAGACATATAAAAATCATTTAAAAAAAAGAAAAGGGGGCAGAGTAGAAACATCCTGACCCCTTAGGTCTCTCAGGGATCCCACAGGGCCAAAAAAGCTTTTTTTTTAATTTTTTTAAAAAACAATTTAAATTCTGTGAGAGTCGCACTGAATCCATGACTCCCACCAAACTTTTTATCAAAAACAAAGCATGGGCTCCTGTGCTTCATTTGTAATTGGCCCCCAGGTGGGCCAAGTCCTGGGGTCATGTGCAAAATATGTAGGGGGCACACGGGCCCCCCCTCCTTGGAGCCTTAAAGCCCCGAGGACTGCCACCTCCCCCGGGGTATTTTCATTAAATTATACATGGGTTGCCCTAGGCAACCCCCGTGCCCTGGGGACCACCACCTCCCCAGGGTCAGCTCCTGCTACCTTCCGAGGTCCCCACTCTCGGGAAGCAGCTATTTGCTATGGCTTGGTGGGAGCTTTACCGCTCCCGCCAAGCCATAGCAAACTGTGCTCACTTTCAGCAAGTGAGAGCATTGAAAACATATATATATATATATATATATATATTTATTTCCAACTGGCGGCCACCAGTAGGAAGTTATAGTTAGGACCATGTTCGTATAGAAAAAGTATTTTTTAACTTGCCTATATCTTTGGTGCCATTTGATGAATCTTCACGAAATTTTCCCAAAAAAAGAGTCATAGTGAGTCTTTTTGTGCATGGAAAGTTTTGGGGTGATCCGTCAAGCGGGGACCGGGAAAATGGGGGGGTCAAAAAAAGAGCATTTCCCATGTTAATTTTCATAGACTCTTTTGACACGGCTGCAGCCCGAACCGCTAAACGGAATTACACCTAATTTGGAAGATAGCTAGCTTTTGGTCCGCTGATTGTGCTTTTTGTTATTTGGTGTAAATTAGGGGTGGTCGTTAAACTTCACTCCGCCCGCGGAGTTTGCCTACTCTGCGGTCCACCTGGAGCATGGAGTTTCAGGGACAATACTGCCATCGCCGCGTGACGAAGCTTACTGGCCTCCACCCCTAAATTTGGTACTGCTTCAAGCATCATCCACAAAATAGCACCCCTCACCACACACAAACTGCAAGAGCCCTCCTCATTGCGGGTGATAGATGTGTGGAAAGGTGCATGGAGGACTGAATCATTGACTGCGTGACATGACATAGGCAGTCATCTGTGACCAATGTAGCACGGCAGAGTAGAATGACTCACCGCTCATCGACAGTTTCTTTCTCTTCTGAGTACCCCTCCCCCACTCCCATCCACCCAGCCAGATAACGGCACTAAGTCACTCTTAGCCAAGGGTTTGCTCACCAGTACTGACCAGGTTATACGAATCGCACAGTAAAGCTGTATCCGGCCTAGGAACAGGATGACAGGTATTCCATTCACAGTCCTCCATGATGGAAGAGTCAGGCAACCCACTCACTGACAGAATTGAAAAACGCTTTTCTCATCGGAACCACTAATCAACAAGCAAACATTCAACTATCAAATCACAAGCCATCATACAGTATGTAATGCTCAGCAGCCAGTGAATAGTGAGGACTGTTCTGCTAGCCAATCACAAAAAAGAGTTAATCAAGCAAATGTCAGGTAATCTGGATTTCACACCAATAAATAAAATGTTTACGCCTACGTGATAGGTTGTGTATGAGCTTTACTGCAGCTTTACATATGGAATAGGCGCCAAGTTATATGGGTTTGATTTGAGACCCAGCAGTGCTACAACGTTTCCCCGGTGTCTCCATTTAGAACAAGAAGGAATACGAAGGGTAGATTTTTTTTTTTAATGATTTGCGCTAATCTTCAGGGCTCATGTGGCTAATGCTGTCGTCGCCATTGCTCAGTGGGAAGAGGTCTGTACTGAGCAGCATCAGCTGTTCACATCCCAGGCCTGCTGCATAACAACAACAGAGCCGAAGGGCAGCCCAGCAACAGCACAAGACAAGCTCTCCACCAGGACTTCCTCTGTCAGAGCAGCGGGCAAGCAGAAGCAAGGCACTGGTGAATGGGAGGAGAGTGTGGCACACTGGTAGCCTGTGCCGTGACTGATATCACTGGCCACACAATGGTAGCATTGGACAGGTAAGGCAGTAGTCTGAGAGTGCCACTTTCTAGTGGATTTGTGAGACATGGTGGCAGACTGCTGATGAAGCTATGATATCAGCTTACTACTCATATTTCAGCACGATATGCTGCTGATTCCGCCCGCTCTGCAGAACTCCACGGAATCTGTGGAGCTTTAGTTTACCTCCGCAGAATTCCATGGAGTGAAACTTCGCGAACCCCGTCCCCCCAGTTGAAATTCGTTCAGGAGTTGTTGAGAAATGTAAGGAAATCCAAATTAGGATATCTGCAATCGCAGCTAATTTGTGAATAATAACAAGCTCATGCAGAGAACTGCAGAGCGCTGATTGGCTGCCAACAGTTCAACCAGGAAGTGTTGGCAGCCATCTTGGGACTTGGCTTCAGCGGAGTCGCAAAAACAAACCTAAAAAAGAAGAAAAGGGGGCAGTGTAGGAATACCCTGACTCCCAAGCCTTGGGCTTTAAAAATAAATTTGTGGGGAACCACGCGGACCCCCCTGGGCCCCACCACCTCCCCTGGGCAAACTAGAAAGAAATCAGGGGGCCTCGTGGACCCCCCCTGTGCCCCGGGGACCACCA
This sequence comes from Calotriton arnoldi, assembly GCA_963921515.1. Lineage (NCBI taxonomy): Eukaryota > Metazoa > Chordata > Amphibia > Caudata > Salamandridae > Calotriton > Calotriton arnoldi. The sequence continues at coordinate 622,516 of CAWUFW010005444.1, forward strand.
CCTCCCCAGGGCTAAATAGTTAGCAATGGTGGGCCGCATGGGCCCCCCGGGTTCCAGTGACCACAACCTCCCTTGGACAAAATACAATTTTTAAACTGGGAATGGTAGCACACAGCACCAGTCCCAGACCATATATGGCCCCGGGGACCACCACCTCCCTGGGGCCGGCCTGGAACTACAATGGAGGGGGGATGTGTGACCATCCTCCAAGAGCCATATATGGCCTTGGGACCACCACTCCCCAGGGCCGGCTCCTTCTATGTCCCGGGGTGCCCACCCACGGGACATAGCTGTTTGCTCTGACTTGGCAGGAGCTTTGACAGCTTACGCCAAGTCAGAAAAACCACAAACTCTGCTCCCAGCGTGCTAGAGCTGGGAAACTGCTCTCACTTGCTGAGAGCAGAGGTTTCATCAGTTTTCTTGTCCGCTGTCAAGCGGGCAGTGAAACAGACCAAAGGATTGCTCTCACAGACAGTGGGCTGCATGTTTAGCAGTTCCCAGTTTGTGAGAAAAAGGCCGGTTCCCGCAGGAGGTGGTGAGCTGACTAGGACAGCAGGGGCCTTGAGGCTCCCTCCGCAGACCCCATTGTGCACACTGGGTGACCTGTCTATGAGCAGGGCACCCAAAGACACACGGCTGGGCCCTAGAGGATTGGGTCCCTGGGGCTGAAATTGGCCCGAGGAGGCAGGGTCCACATGGCCCCATCACATTTCTGCTGGGGCCCGGGGGATGAAGTTCCCGGGGCATAAATCAGCCCAGGGAGGGGTGCTGCGTGCCCCCCTCCCCTTTTAATAATTTATGTATTAAGTCTGGTCATTAGTTGATGGGGTCCCCAGGGGAGGGAGGGCCATGTGTCCCCTTTCCCTATTCAATTAAGGCCGGGCCATGGAGATGGGCCACCCTGGGAGGGGGGCTGTGTGGCCCCCCTCCCCATTGCATTCTGGCTGGGCCCCTGGGGGTGGGTCCACAGGGACAAAATTGGCCCCTCTCACCAAAAGTAAATATATATGTATATTAAGGTTGGCCACAGGGGATGGGGTCTTTGGGGCCAAAATTGGCCCAGGGAGGAGGGCCATGTGCCCCCTCCCCATTCAGCTAAGGACGGATCCCAGGGATGGGGCCCCCAGGGCCAAATTTGACCCAGGGAGGATGGCTGAGTGGCCCCTCCCAATTCAAATGTGACCAGGCCCCAGGGAATGGGGTCACCAGGGCCAAAAGTGGCCTGACAGAGGAGGGCCATGAGCCCTCCCCACCCCCATTCAAATGTGGCCTGGCCACTCACACACCCACTCACTGACCCATTTATGCAATCACAGACCCACTCACAAACCCACACAGACACCCACACACCACTCACAGACCCACTCAGACACTCATGCACTCACTCAGAGACATAAACAGAGACTCAAGCACCCACTCATAGATACATTCAGAAGCTCACACACCCACTCACAGATCCACTCAGACACTCACACACCCACTCACAGACCCACTTAAACATTCACAAATCCACTCACAGAGCCACTCAGAGACTCATGCTCTCACTAACAGACCCACTCAGACTCCCGTACCCTCTCACAGTCCCACTCTGAGACTCATGTACCCACTCAGAGGCCCACTGAAAAACGTATGCACTCACTTACAGACCCACTCAGAGACTTATGCACCTAGTCACAGATCCACTGAGACACTCACTCAGACACTCATGCACACACTCAGCACCCACTCAGAGACTCATTCACCCACTCATAGACCCCCTAAGACACCCATGCACTCACTCACAGACTGACTCACACACACATAGAGGCACTCAAAAACCCACTCAGACACTCTCACACCCGCTCAGAGACCCACTTAGACACTTACTCAGACACTCATGCACCCACTTAGTCACCCACTTAGACACTCATGCACACACTCACAGACCCACTCAGAAACTCACACACTCAGTGAGAAACTTATGCAGCCACCCCTAGGCCCACTCAGACACTCACACACCCATTGAGACACTCACACACTCATTCACACACTCACTCTCAAAGGTTACAGGTTACAGTTAGGAAATAAAATTAAAACACCTTAGAAATTGAGTGAAAAGGTTAGGGTTACAGGGACATTATATTTAGGAAATAGAATTAAAAAATCTTAGAAATTCACTGGAAAAAATAAAGGTTACAGGCACATTATAGTTAGGCTCAGATTCCGCTCGTACAAAACCAGTGAAATTCAGCAACTATAGTTACCTGAGCTAACAATATATTACGCCCCCGCAATGCACTGCTTATGACCTTACATATTACATCACTCATGACATAGTGTCAAGCATCAATGGCATTGTAATATAATTGAGTCTACCAGTAGGGTCAAGAAAGCTAAATACCTTCTGGTTCGCCATTACCCATGTGGAAACAAAGACACCCAGGAAACAAGCACTTGTTCAGCATATTATTCCGATACATCCATGGCATGCAACGCGAGAATTTCAAGATGGCCGCCAAGGGATTTGTAAGGAGTTCCAGATGGTCTAGTGTTTGAGGCTCAATCAGGTTGAGGTGCACGCGTGTGCAGAACACGGTGCACTACAACTGCATTCCTGAAGAGAGCGGAGTTGTATCATCAGCGTGCTCGTCTGAGGGGAATTAGTGTCTCCTCAGCGCACTGAAGCTGTGAAGATAGGAGAGGAGTTGAACGGAATCTCAGCTACCGCGCATGTCCCGTGAGAATTCTGAAGAAAATAACTGTGACTACAGAACCTTGATTTGAGCAGCAGGTCGTGAGTGGTGTTTTTGACTCGTCGTGAAGAGAAAACAGTGAACTTTGTTCGGTGTTTTGAAGAAACAGAGCATACTAAATAAAATTCCAATACTGAGAGAAAGTGAGTACTAGTATTGGGAGCCTTAAGAGTTTATTAAGAGAAACCAAGCACTTGTGAGAAATAGTAAAATAGCCTACGCAACTTGAACAGAGACTGTATATAAAAGGAAACATAGAGCTTACGAACAGTGTTAAAGAGCAAGTTCAGTCATTACCAGGAATACATTTTCACATACTACAACTCTATATATATATATATATATATATATATATATATATATATATATATATATATATATATATATATTCACTGAAAAAACCATAGGTTTTAGGGACAGTTATAGTTAGTTGGACATTGCACTCGTACAAAACCCGTGAAATTCCCCCGTTATAGTTAGTTCAGCTAACTATAACTTGCGTCCGCAATGCACTGCTGATGACGTCACATATTACATCACTCATGACATGGTCAGTGACATCACTGATGACATCACTGATGACATCTCAAATGACATCACTGATGACATCATCCAGGGACTATGTGTTTCTGTAAAGTTTAAATATGTTTAATATATATAGGGAAAGGCGTATTGAAGAATGAGTGGGTGTGTAAGTGTCTGTATGGATGATTTAGTAGGTGCGTGACTGACTCTATAAGTGAGTGATTTAACGTATCTTACTGAATGCATGGGTTAGTGACTAAACTGGGTGAATGTCTGTATCCGTCTGTCTGTTGCTGTGTAAGTGACTGCATGGGTTTGTGAATAGCTACATGAGTGTCTATAAGAGTTATTGATTTGTTGTCTGAGTATCTGTATGGGTGCCTGAGTGTTTGTGTGGATGGGGTGTGTGCGACTGTGCATAGATGTGTGAGTGGGTGATTCACTGGGTGGATGGTTTCAAGAGTGCATCTGTGATAGACTGTATGGGTGGGTAAGTGTGTGTAAGAGTGTGTTAGTGAGTGAATGTATGTCCCAGTGGTACATGTGTGAGTAACTACATATGTGAAAGGCAGTATATATGTGTATTGGAGTATATAAATAGCTATAAGCGAGAGTGAGTGATTGTGATAGTGGCTGTATGGATGAGTGTGTGCTTGTATCAGTGATTGTATAAGAGCGTAACAATGTGCAAGTATTTGTATGATTAAGTGAGCTGGTGTGTGTATAACTGTATAGGTGAGTAAATGGCAGTGTGTTTAATTATTTGCATGACTGACTAGGTGTGTGAGTACCTCTATGGATGAGTGGCGGTGTTTGAGTGTCTATATAGGAGTAAGAGTGCATATGATTGTCCTGTACTGAGTGACCATAAGTATGAGTGACTGTACGGGTGAGTGAGTGGATGTGTGTGTGTAGACCTAAGAATCAGTGAGTGGGTATGTAGTTATTGGTGTTGGAGTGTCTATGGTTTTGCGAATGGCAGTCTGTAATTTAGATTGGGTGTATCAAAGGTTATATTAGGGTGTGAGGAGGTGCATCAGATTATCACGTGGATGATGTCATCAGTGATGTCATTTGAGATGTCATCAGTGATGTCATCAGTGATGTCACTGACCATGTCATGAGTGATGTAATATGTGACGTCATCAGCAGTGCATTGCGGGCGCGAGTTATAGTTAGCTGAACTAACTATAACAGAGGAATTTCACGGGTTTTGTACGAGTGCAATGTCCAACTAACTATAACTGTCCCTAAAACCTATGGTTTTTTCAGTGAATTTCAAAGGTTTTTAAATGCTAATTTCTAACTATAACTTATCTGAAACCTATGGTTTTTTCAGTGAATTTCAAAGGTTTTTTAAATGCTAATTCCTAACTATAACATGTCTGAAACCTACGGTTTTTAGTGAATTTCAAAGGTTTTGTAAATGACAATTTTTAAATGTATTAATTGTTATATTAATTTTTTTCATACTGATTTATTACATTTTTAGATTTTTTTTTTACATATTTTATTTTTTAAATTACATTGTAATTACATTATACATTACATTACAAAAAATACTTTCTCAGAATGAATTACTTTTGTTTAAATACTTTGCACATAGGCAATAGACTTTTAAGTACAGTAGTTACAGTTGTTGCAATGGGCACCACATTTTCAAACACAATGCAACATTCAGCTCAATGTGAATTTCTAGTTAAATGCAATTAGTTACTTTATGGATTACTTTTCTAACCACAGGACTGGATCCTAGATTCAGTCCTGGTACATCTCCTGTAAACAGTTGAGTAAAAGCGTTTTGGTTACAGTCGTGATTTTTAAGGAATATTATTGTATTTTAAAAGTTGACACTTTTCTGCTGAAAACCAGACAATGGATTCCTATGGAAGAAAATATAAGTTACTGGTAAGTACGGTTAAAATTACTTTTCAGGACCAGTACTGGGCTGAAAGATGCAGCACTGAGGTCTCTCCTGATAACAGGTGAGTAAATCGGAATTCGTATTTCGGCTGATTTTAGAGGAGTATTTTAAAGTTCCAAAACTCCACACTTAGAAGAATTTCCAAGTGAAACCAGTCAATGTTAGCATATGTAAGGAAATTCAAGTTACTGGTAAGTACGGTTAAAATTACTTTTCAGGACCAGTACTGGGCTGAAAGATACAGCACTGAGGTCTCTCCTGATAACAGGTGAGTAAATCGGAATTCGTATTTCGGCTGATTTTAGAGGAATATTTTAAAGTTCCAAAACTCCACACTTAGAAGAATTTCCAAGTGAAACCAGTCAATGTTAGCCTATGGAAGGAAATTCAAGTTACTGGTAAGTACGGTTAAAATTACTTTTCAGGACCAGTACTGGGCTGAAAGATACAGCACTGAGGTCTCTCCTTATAACAGGTGAGTAAATCGGAATTCGTATTTCGGCTGATTTTAGAGGAATATTTGTATGTTTCAAAAATCAACACTTAGAAACTTTTTCAGCAAAAAGCAGGCAATTATATCCTATGGAAGGAAATTCAAGTTACTGGTAAGTACGGTTAAAATTACTTTTGAGGATCAGTACTGGGCTGAAAGATGCAGCACTGAGGTCTCTCCTGATAACAGGTGAGTAAATCGGAATTCGTATTTCGGCTGATTTTAGAGGAATATTTTAAAGTTCCAAACTCCACACTTAGAAGAATTTCCAAGTGAAACCAGTCAATGTTAGCCTATGGAAGGAAATTCAAGTTACTGGTAAGTACGGTTAAAATTACTTTTCAGGACCAGTACTGGGCTGAAAGATACAGCACTGAGGTCTCTCCTGATAACAGGTGAGTAAATCGGAATTCGTATTTCGGCTGATTTTAGAGGAATATTTTAAAGTTCCAAAACTCCACACTTAGAAGAATTTCCAAGTGAAACCAGTCAATGTTAGCCTATGGAAGGAAATTCAAGTTACTGGTAAGTACGGTTAAAATTACTTTTCAGGATTAGTACTGGGCTGAAAGATGCAGCACTGAGGTCTCTCCTGATAACAGGTGAGTAAATCAGAATTCGTATTTCGGCTGATTTTAGAGGAATATTTGCACAATGGTGAAGGGAGGGGCGGGGCCTGAGGTGACATCTGTGCAAACGCGCCCGTGGCGCGTTTTAAGTTGGGGATTAAGTCCCCTTGAATCATGAGGGTCCCTACGGGCCAACTAGCCCACCAGGAACCTCCAGTATGCGCCAGGGCTGCGTTGCAGAGACATGTACAGAGGCCACACCCCTTTTACACCTCTCTGCAACGCAGCTCTGTGGCGCTTTCTGGACGTACCTGTTGGGCTAGTTGGCCCCCAGGGACCCTCAGGATTGAAGGGGATTTAATTCCCCATCTTAAAACGCGCCACGGGGCCTGTTTGCACACATGTCACCTGAAGCCCCGCCCCTCCCTTCACCACTGTCAAACGCGCCCCGTGGCGCGTTTTAAGTAGGGGATTAACTCCCTTGAATCCTGAGGGTCCCTGGGGTGCAACTAGCCCACCATATACCTCCAAAGCGCCACAGAGCTGCGTTGCAGAGAGGTGTAAAAAGGGCGTGGCCTCTGTACACCTCTTTGCAAGGCAGCCCCTGACGCATACTGGAGGTTCCTGGTGGGCTAGTTGGCCCCCAGGGACCCCAGTATTCAAGGGGAATCGTTCCCCTCTGCAACGCGCCAGGGGCGCGTTTGCAGAGTGGTGAAGGAAGGGGCGGGGCCTGCGGGCCCGATCGTTTTTTTTTTTTTTTTTCCCTGAAGGGGGCTGTGTGGCCCCTTTCCTTTTTCCTATTTTTAGGCCCTGGGGACCCCATCCCCCAGGGCCTTACCCCTTTTTTTAATTAAAATTAAAAAAAAAAACGGGAAGGGGCCGCGTGGCCCCCTTCCCTGGGCCTGTATTGGCCCCGGGAACCCCATCCCCCGGGGCATGGCCTCTTTTTTTTTTATTTGGAGGGGGGCTGCGTGGCCCTCCTCCTCAGGCCATTTAAGGCCCCGGGAGCCCATCCCCGGGGCCGGCCTTGCACTTTTTTTTTTTTTTAAACTTTTTTACCTTTGGGGAGGGGGGCTGCGTGGCCCCCTCCGTGGCCACTATGGCCCCGGGGACCCCATCCCCCGGGGCCTTGCCTCTCGTTGGGGACTGTGGGAGGTCCCCAAACCCCCACAGTCCCGCCGGCTCCCCGTGTCCTACGGGAGCCGGCATTACTCACACATGGGGAGCAGCTAACATGCTGCTCCCCATGTGGAAAGCTATCAGCTTTGGATATTGGAAGAGAGAGCAGGTTTCCTGCTCTCTCTTCCAATATCCAAAGCAGTTTGCAATGACAGGACGGGAGCCGCGAGGCTCCAGTCCTGTCATTGCAAACAGCAGTGTCTTGGGAGTAGGCACCCCGGGACACTGCAGGAGCCGGCCCTGGGGGTGGTGGTCCCCAGGGCCACCACAGGCTCCAGGAGGGGGGCCGCGCGGCCCCCTCCTTACATTTTGAAAGCCCCGGGAGGTGGTGGTCCCGGGGCTCCAAAACGGACCCCCATTGTAATTTTTCTTAGTGCCCCGGGGAGGTGGTGGTCCCAAGGCGTGTGGGGGCTGGAGCCCCCCACACAGGTTTTTCAAAAATAAAAGAAGCCCCGGGGAGGTGGCGGTCCCGGGGCTGCGGGAGGGCTCAGAGCCCTCCCGCACCATTATACATAAAGCCCCGGGGGTGGTGGTCCCCGGGGCTTGGGGGCCCTTAGAGGCCCCCACACATAAAATTAACCCCCCCCAGCATGCCCCCGGGACTTGGCCCACCCGGGGGCCAATTAACTATCGAAGCGCGGGAGACCGCGCTCGATTTTCCGGCAGGATTCGCGCACCCTGAGCGCATCCTGCCGATTTAAAAAAATAATAATTCTTTGCCCAGGGGGTCCTTGTGGGACCCCTGAGCAGACCTAGGGGGTCAGGGTGTTTCTACCCTGCCCCCTTTGTGCGCTTTGCGCACTTGTTTCTGTCCCTCGGTTCTACCGAGGGACAAAATAGCTGCCAACACTTCCTGATTTGGAGTGTTGCAATTAGCATGCAGCTCAGTGATCGGGAGGGTGCGCGAATCCGACGCGGCCATAGATATATCTATCTTTTTACTTTTGATTTTCTCAGCAACTACTGAACGGATTTACACCATTTAACAAAAAGGGTTCTTTCTGAACCAAGAACTACCTCTTTGCCAAATTTGGTGTAATTCCGTTCAACAGTTCGGGCTGTAGCCGTGTCTAAAGTTTCCTATGGAAAATTGCATGGGGAAAACGCGTTTTGGGACCCCCTTTTTCTCGGCCCCCGCTTGACAAATCCCCCGAGACTTTCAGGGTAGGAGCGGACCGGAGCACCCCACAAAGTTTGAAAATTTTGCGAAGATACGTCAACCGGCAAGAGAGTTATTTCAAATAGAATGTCGCGGATTTCCTATGGATAATAGGTTGTAACTATAACTATCTACTGGCGACCGCCAGTAGATAATATATATATATATGTATGTAACATCAATATAACTACAAGAAGTCAGTCTACACAGAGAAGTAAACAAAGACTTTAATCCAATTCTCTAAACAACTGAATTATTTCCATACAGTTTAAAGAGAGAAGCAATTCCTGATTAGAGAACAGGTAATGGAATTGTAAGTCTAACAAATGAGAAAGTGAATTGAACTGTATAATATTAGAATTGTAAGTAATCTGTCCCTAGTTTCCACAATAGAAGTCACACCGTGAGGTAGATGAAGTCTTGAGGAGTCTATCTTGTCCCATTTCCCCTTTCCCCCTCGTTGCTACCAGAGACAAATTTAAACACTATCTGTCTCTACTAGTAGTGTTGGGGAATTGAGGACATCTCTTCTGCTTCCGTGGTATTAACATAAGGTCCCTGGCACATAGTGACATCACTGATGACATCTCAAAGGACATCACTGATGACATCATTCTCAGAACTGCTCACATACCCACTCACACTCCATATAACCTCTCATACACCCACTCCCACTCCCACACAACCCCTCATGTACCCATTCACAGACCCATACAAGTAGTCACACAACCAACCACTCATCCATAGAGCCACTCACCCATCCACTCTCTCATAAAGCCACTCACACACCCACTAACTCACCCATACAGCCACTTATCCACCCACTCACTCACCAATACACCCAGTCACACATCCTATCATCCAGACATACAGACCCTTATACACCCACTCATACACCCTTACAGCTACTCACACACAACCCAATCACCTATACAGGAACTTACACAGCCACTCACTCACCCATGCAGGTACTCACACACCCACTCACTCACCCATACAGTCACTCACACTGCCATTTACTCACCAATGCAGCTACTCACACAACCACTCACTTACCCATACAGCCACTGACACAGCCACTTACTCGCCCATGCAACCACTTTCACACCTACTCACATGCCCACAGAACCACTTGCATATCCATTCAAACATCTATATAACCACTCACTCACACACCCACAATGCAGCCTATCACACAGATATCCACTCTCCAATACAGCCACTTACACCCACACACTTACCTATACAGACAAACAGATGCTCACTCACCCATACAGTCACTCACACACCCACTCCCTCACCCATACAGCCACTCACATAGCCACTCAGTTCCCCATACAGCCACTCACACACCCCTACAGTCATTCACACAGCCACTAACTCTCCAATACAGCCACTCATGCAGTCACTCACTCACCCAAACAGCTACTCACATACCCACTAACACATCCATACAGCCACTCACACACCCATGCAGCCACTCAGACATCTACTCACACACTGATACAGACAGTCAGGCAGCCACTAAGTATGACTAATTGCTAGTACAGAAGAATAGTAATTTACCTTATGCTGTAGCTTAGTATGTAACTGTAAGTCTCAGAAACGTTTCTGAAACACTTAAAGTCATGGGATGACATCATCAGTGATGTCAAATGAGATGTCATCAGAGATGTCATCAGTGATATCACTGACCTTATTATGACTGATGTTATATGTGAGGTCATAAGCAGTGCATTGCGGGGGCCTAAGTTATAGTTAGCTCGGATAAGTATAACTGCTGAATTTCACTGGTTTTGTACAAGTGAAATCTGATCCTAACTATAACATCCCTCTAACCTTTGTTTTTTTCAGTGAATATACATATAGACAGAGAGACTATATATATTTACAGATCACTTTTTTATATATGGGTGGTTTCCCTGGGGGCCAATCGCAGATCCTGGGGAAACCACACATGCATAAAAAAGTGATATCTCACTCTCCCTCTCTCTCTCTCTCTCTCTCTCTCTCTCTCTCTCTCTATATATATATATATATATATATATATATATATATATATATATATATATATGCAGAAAGTGTATCCACTCGAGAACAAAGGGATACGGAGGAACTCCTCGTGAGTATTCAAAAAGAAACTTTATTCCAAGCGCTTGTGAGTACCAAACTGTCAACGCATTTCGACTGCACACAGCAGCCTTGATCACGACAGAGTGCGCCATCTTGTGGTGCAATAAATAGTGACGTGCACAATTAACATAAAAGACATCCTCTGGTTTAGGGGAAAGGGAAGATGAAAATACAATGAATCGCATTGTTATCCAAACGGAGGGGATAATATTAAAAAAATGAAATGAGAAATATATAAAAAAACAGAAAATACAACAGGAAATGATGCACTAGGGTATTTAAACCAACCATGTACTGTGTTTCATGTCATGTGATCAAGGCCCTCCGGGGTCGAAACGCGTCATGCTGATGGTGGAATTGGGTGATGAAATAAACTAAAAAATCTGCACCTACTCTGTGGTCTGTGCTCCTGTTCCTGGTCCTGTTCCTGTGAGGTCGGGAGGAGGTTGGAGTTTTAAGGATAATGCTAGCCGGTTGTTGACTCCTCCGGCTATACACGGACCCCCTCCGAGAATCGGGCTCTACCGCCGTCAAAGGAGCCGCTGCTTGGAAACGAGTTCTGCAATACAATCCGGGAGGATTATTGGCGGCAGCCCCCCGAACGCCAAAGACAAAGGCACGGAATCCGCACAGCAGGCACCAGGTAGGCGAACACGCATCGTAGGATACGGAGGACGCCTACCGGGAGGGCTTTACTGTGGGGGATGCCATTAAAGTGAAAGGCAAACCGGGTTTGGAGGTGTGCAGTACCCACATTGGTAGAGAAGCACTCCAGTTTAATAGAACTGCTCTCCTTTGTATTTCAATACTGATTTTGAATTTCACCAATTGACGCCATGTCAGCTGACACGCTCAAGGAAAGAGAAGCAGCGGCTGCTGAAATGTTTAACGATGAAAATGCTCCAAAACAGAACTCAATATCCCATAATGCACCAGCAATGACACGCAACATCAGTCTTAAAGAGAAAATGAAATCCCTGGAGAAACTGATGAAGTCAGAGCAGAGCTAGTGGTGGGAGGCAAAGTCTCTCCAGCGCTATCTAGACGTTGGGAGGGTGCCCCGCGGTTTGCGTATTTTAACAGCCCCCAGCTACGAGAACCCCGATCACGATATGATGCGAGAATGGGCAGAGACAAACCTTGATTCCTCCAGGCGACTAATCGTGATATTAGTAAAATACGCTGAAAAAGATCGGGCTAAACTGCAGGAACAAATAGAAATATTAAATGCAGAATTGGCAACAATGGGAGGCACTGAAGAAATTGCCAAACTCAGAGAGGACCTGACCAAAAGGTTAAAAAAGGAGGAGGATAAAATTCGGGAACGAAAAACATTCAAATTTCATTGTGATCGCATAGACTTTGAGACAGGACGTATCTTCACGTTTGCTAAAAAATATGACGCCCTCAAAATCACTAAATATGGGGAGGCACGAACAACAACAGATAGTGGAGAAGGCACCAGTACAGGATCACACATGATTTCACACACAGTGCCTAACTCTGACCTTAGCTCCGCACCGGAAAGTGAAACCGAGAGTGAAGAGCGTACTCGAGCTATGAAAACAATTCCAGTTAGAATTTCACTAGCAGAAGAAGTTTATTTTTTAGTACACGTGAGGAGGAACACGCTACGCCCCGGGAAACAAATGAATAGGTATTCAAAAACAGATCCATCAAACGCCGGGACAGGCGAAAGGCAAAACAGCGAAGAACCCAAAAAACAGACACGTCAGACAAAAAGGAACTGGAGACGGTAAGGACGGTAATAAGTGATGATCCCATTAACAATCCAATGGTGATTAATTTAACTGATGTAGTGTTAAACAAAGCTGAAGAACAACTACTAACATTGGGTCTATCGTACTGTCCCGCCGGCACATTTAACTATGCGACCACAAGGATGGATATCTTTAAAAGCATTAGGAAATTAAAACTGAAAAAATACTTCCTCCAACGCGGTACTAACAACGATGATAAAACAATTTGGACAGGCCATTCGCAAAAAGAATCACCAATAGCGAGTCCTCCATGTTGCAATCTAACCGCCTCTGACATGCCCTTACTGACTGATTTACAGGAACTGGTAAATGAAAACATAACTGCAACACAAAATAGTGAAAGGATTACTACTCCAGCGCAAACTCCAGTCCGATTAGCTCCAAGGATGACTCCTTTTAAACCAAGATCCACCTTCAATCCCATCACCACAAGGGATTCAATTGAAATCTTCCAAGAACAATTGATCATAGGCATAAAGCGGCTCAATTATCGAGTACAGAAGAATGCAAGACGTCGTTCCAACAAGGATGAACTCAAATACTATGCGCTAATGAATAAATTAAAAAATAACAATGACATAGTTATCCGCAATGCAGACAAGGGTGGAAATGTTGTCCTATGGAAAAAGAGCGATTATGTAAAGGAGGCAATGAGTCAATTACTTGACAGAACCTGCTATCATCGCAGCGACCATCTCAAACTTAAATGCATTTACAATGATTACTATATGAGACTAGTAGCATGGAAAAATGCAGGTCTACTATCAATTCAGGAATACAAGTTTTTACGCAATGACAAGCCAGTGACCCCAGTGTTATACTTTATACCAAAAATACATAAGAACCCTGCAAAACCACCAGGCAGGCCTATAATTTCTGCCCGGAACAGCCTTTTGGAAAGAACCTCACAATATGTAGATTATTACCTTCAAGAATTTGTTCAAAATCTGCCTTCCTATATAAAAGACACCAGCGATTTTCTTTCCAAGATCCAAAATGTGGAATGGCAAGCTGACTATTTACTCATTGCAATGGATGTGTCGTCGCTTTATACTTCCATCCACCACCATGACGGGGTGAAGGCATTAAACCACTACCTGGCCAAAAGACCATCCAACTGCATAGAACATAACAAAATGCTTATCAATATGGTGGACTTTTGTCTAAATAATAATATTTTTCTATTTCAGAATGTGTTGTATTTACAACAACGTGGTGTAGCGATGGGAGCCAGCTTCTCCCCCAGCTATGCGTGTTTACACATGGGCTGGTGGGAGGAGCTGGTTTTACAAAATGAGCATACCGTTACTTTTAACACAAAGGTCAAAAAATGGCTAAGATTTATAGATGATCTTTTTATTGTTTGGCAAGGTTCTACCAATGAAGCAAAACAATTTGTAGATGAACTGAACACAAATAGTCTCAACCTACACTTTACAGCCTCCATTAGCCCTACTACTGTAAAACATTTTTAGATGTTCAAATCTACATCAAAGATGGTCATATGGAAACAAAGTTGCATAGAAAATCGACTGCAGGTAACGCGGTACTACATGCTGGCAGTGCCCATCCACGGCATTTGATATATAGCATACCTTATGGGGAGATGCTTCGCATCAAACGTATCTGTAGTCGGGAGGACGAACTCAAATTAGCACAACAGGCCAGTAAGGAGAGGTTTCTTGCCAGAGGCTATACACATAACTGCATTGACAATGCGATTAACAAAAGCAATTCAGTGTCCAGGGAGAGTCTTGTCAATAAATCTCTCAAGATTACTGATACGGACATTGAAGAGACCTCTACTTTTAGATTCATTCTCGAATATAACAGACAGGAAAAGGCCATTAGAAATATTATTAAAAGGAATTGGCCCATTATTCGAGATGATCCAGTAATTGGTCACCTGCTCCCAAAAAACCCTGCCATTACATACAGTAGGGCATAATCTATGAAAGATGTTTTAATACGCAATGACCCGTTTACTCCGACAGGGGGTACATGGCTAACCCAAAGGAAAGGTTTCTTTCCATGCAAAACTTGCAAAGCGTGCCAACACGGTACTAAAAAGACCACTTATAGTACCCCATTTAGTGAGCAGGAAAGGGAAATTAACAAAGCCCTCACTTGTAAGTCTGATCATGTGGTTTATGTGCTGGAGTGTCCCTGTGCGCTACGATATGTAGGTAGCACAATACTACAAGGGCACAAGAGGATACTCCAGCACATTAGGGCAATTAAGAACAAAGACACAGCATATCCCGTGGCACGACACTTTGATGAAGCTCACAATGCCGATCCCAAATACCTTAAATACTATTTATTGGATGCCATCCCCCCAACAAAGAGGAGGAGACAGGGAGAAATTGTTAAGGCAACTGGAAACCCGCTACATAATTGATCTCGACACCAAGGCCCCTGGGGGCCTTAACGTAACAGAAGAACTTTACACTTGCCTCTAAATATGATAATGATATTGAGTGAAAAAACCTTAAGATATGTTTGGAAACTTTTTACATTTAATATTGAACAATTATTAGTTTCAATTTTGGAAATTATCTTGAAGGGTATATTAAAACGATCAGGATTTAAAACAGCCGCTAACTTTTTATATTCTTTTTACACACACATTTTTACATGGTTTTATTAAGGGGTTTTTATTGGGTATTTATCAATTAGATGTTTTTGCACAAAATTGAGGTCCGAGCAATAGCAAAATTGAAAAGTATTAGTAATCGCAATGGACGAACGATGAACTAGGCATTTGCACTTTATCTAGCGAGCCAAATAAGCACTTTTTTAGTATATGTCAACATATTTTTGACAAACTATTTTAAGTACTGTATTATGCACTAGCACTTTAAAGACAATGGGTTCTTTGAAGTATATTTTTGTATATAGCAGCAGTACTTTCAATGTGCATTGCCACTTTTAGAAAAGCATATTACAATGGAACTATTTATAGTCTTTTAATAATGCTTTTAGTAACGTTATATTTATATCTATTTATTTACATGTATTTATATGTTTATGTATATCAAATGTAACACTGTGGTAAATAATGGCTTGGATTTATCTAGTATCATTTTTTCCATTAGTCCATGGAATCGGTATTGAAACCTGAACGGTATACAATTCATCTATGCCACATGTTTAAATTCCTGATGGCATTTAACAAAATAACAAATTAATTTTGTATATATTTCTTGCGATACTTTGCACAACTTTTGCTCGGGCACTTGTCACTTTAATTTAAAAAAAATGAAATGAGAAATATATTAAAAAAAACAGAAAATACAACAGGAAATGATGCACTAGGGTATTTAAACCAACCATGTACTGTGTTTCGTGTCATGTGATCAAGGCCCTCCGGGGTCGAAACACGTCATGCTGATGGTGGAATTGGGTGATGAAATAAACAAAAAAATCTGCACCTACTCTGTGGTCTGTGCTCCTGTTCCTGGTCCTGTTCCTGTGAGGTCGGGAGAAGGTTGGAGTTTTAAGGATATATATATATATGTATATGTATATGTATATGTATATATATATATATATATATATATATATATATGCAGAAAGTGTATCCACTCGAGAACAAAGGGATACGGAGGAACTCCTCGTGAGTATTCAAAAAGAAACTTTATTCCAAGCGCTTGTGAGTGCCAAACTGTCAATGCATTTCGACTGCACACAGCAGCCTTGATCACGACAGAGTGCGCCATCTTGTGGTGCAATAAATAGTGACGTGCACAATTAACATAAAAGACATCCTCTGGTTTAGGGGAAAGGGAAGATGAAAATACAATGAATCGCATTGTTATCCAAACGGAGGGGATAATATTCACTCACATAAAATATAATTCATTTCTCAAATGTGAAACACAAAAACACATATATGTCACATTGGAAATCACCTGCTATAAACATACATTTGATCATTTGTAATAATTTACATTACAGTGCAAGTGAAATAATCACCATAATGAACACTTAATACAGAATAGTTATCATCCTCATAATAAATTTCATTCAAAAATATATGTATAAAAAGCAATTGAAAGCATGAAAACATATTGCAAGGATATTATACGCCTTAATATCACCTCCGTTCATAAAAAACAAGTTATCGAAAGGCAAGTGCCTGATGTTTTTCTACACAACATTCCCTTAAAGTCACCTTTAATAAAATGCAAAGTGCTATACAAATTATCCATCAGTCAGAGGATATGAAGCTCTTCATTAACCTAACATAATATTAATACAAACAAAATGCTCAATATTTCATATGTTAAGGTTACTATTATTCTTGTGGACTAGTGCACACGGCCAGCCACATGATGTCATGAGTAATGTCACTGACTATGTCATGAATGATGTAATATGTGACGTCATGAGCAGTGCATTGCAGATGCACGAGTTATAGTTAGCTGAACTAACTATAACGGTGGAATTTCTCTTGTTTTATATGAGTGAAATGTCCAACCTACTATAACGTCCCTAAAACCTATGGTTTTTTTCAGTGAATTTCTAAAGTTTTTTAAATGCTAATTTCTAACTATAACGTCTGTAAAACCTATGGTTTTTTCTGTGAATTTCAAAGGTTTTATAAATGCTAATTTCTAACTACAATGTCCCTGAAACCTATATTGTTTTTAAGTAAATTTTAAAAAGACGTGCATACTTTTTGTAGTGAAAAACTAACTGTAACAGTAGTCTGTTATAAGTTATAATTTAACAATGTTTAAAACTTAATTAGCACTAATTAACATTTAAGTGTGGAAAATGTGTGATGCAGCAGCTATGATACCTGACTTCGAACAACAGCGTTCACAGTTCGATTCCCGTCTCCAACGGCACGTTAGCCCACCACTATGTCACTGTGGGCTACACCTTGCTTAATCTTCCCAATGCCCCTGAGCGCCGGCACACCTTTCCGGGGGAAGCTGTATGCTTTACAAATGCTGGCATTTTTTTAATTTAAAACCATAGTGATGAGAAATATTAGCACGTATTTTTTTTCTTCTATTCTGAACGATATTTTTTTTTATGTCTTCTATTTAGAATTATGGCAATCAATAGATGTTTGTAGTCATGAGAATGGAAATGACACGGTTTGCTGGGTAACAGTTTTTAAGCCCTCCAACGTATGTACATATTAAGGACCTTATACGTGTTAGGATCGAAATCGAAACCTTTACCGCTTCACATTTTGTAACTTTTCCCAACACGTGCACAAATTAAACAGTGAAAACGTGAGCACGTGTCAACTGTAAAACGTGACATCTAAATGGGCGGAGCCGCATCTTCCTTTCATAGACTACTCAATAACCAAAAAGTATATAAACCACACCCGTTGTTTGGTTAGTTTCGTTTATGCGAGTTATTTACGCGTGTCCATTCTGTGATGCACGTTCCCTTTTCCAGCGTCGGATTCTTGTTTTGCGGCAACAAAACATATTCCAGAGTTGTAAGTTGTTTGATTATGGCATAGTAGATATTTATAATATGTAGCTATTTGTCAATATTTAAACATTTGTATTTAGAAAAAAGTGTTATTGGTTGTTTTTGCCATTTATATGTAACGTCAGCAGCTTGTTTTCAGAAACAGACAGAATACAGCAAACATTGTCCCTTTTCTGGCTCCTTTGAGATCATATAGTGTGACTTTGTATATTATAATATTCACACGGTACTTCACCTCAGAGGTGTTGGTGACCCGTCGGCGTGAAGACTAAAGATTTATATGTAACGTCAGCAGCTTCTAGTTTGTAGTCTATTTCCCCTTGAGATCATATAGTGTGAGTATGTATATTATAATAACCACACATTATGATCTCAGAGGAGTTTGTGACCCGTCGGCGCGAAGACTAAAGATTTATATGTAACGTCAGCAGCTTCTGGTTCTTACTCTGTTTCCCCCTTGGGATCATATACTGTGAATATGTATATTAAAATATTAACAGTCATTGTGATCTCAGAGGAGTTTATGACCCGTTGGCGCGAAGACTAAAGATTTATATGTAACATCAGCAGCTTCTGCTTCTTACTCTGTTTCCCCCTTGGGATCATATAGTGTGAGTATGTATATTGTAATATTCACAGTCATTATGATCTCAGAGGAGTTTATGACCCGTCGGCGCGAAGTTGAAAGATTTCAAAGTCCCGGATAAAAGAAGCTCTGAACATATTCACTGCTGGAAAGTATTTCGTTATTGATCTTGTTTTGTGTTCATTACTTTATTTTCCTTTTCCTTTTTGTGTGCAATCAGTGTCACTCTCTATATTGTATTAGAGTGTCATATTTTCACACAACAGGAATTGGAGATTTGTCGCCGCCAGGAGTAGACCATCTGAAATACAGCTTACTGACCTTTATAACTTACTTGATCAGATATTTTTACAGTGAGAATATTTTTCGAAATTGCAGTTTAAAAAAAGATTGTTTGCATAGACACTTTCTTACTGAATGCCTTTCGATAAACCCTACATTTTTGAATGATTTTTTGTTATTTCTCTTTCTCTCTGTTGTGGTTCCTATTCCCGTTCTCCCTATAGAATTGATAGGAATAGTAGTGTATATATTACTACTATCCTATATGTTCTTAAAGGAGTCCGTGATCTGTTAGCAGAGCAGTGAGCGACCTCTAAGCACTACGACTGAACTTTCCAGAGTTCTACAGAATAGAAATTGTAAGAAATGATGAAGCGTACATTTCTATGTAATATAAAGTCATTTGTGTTTAACAGATTTTTACTTGTTATTGTTCTTGTGCCCTGAGATGATGTAGTGCAGGAGTGTTTCTTGTAACACTTCTTTTCTACTTTATCTAAAAGTAACTCATGCCCTCTTATATTATCAAGAATATGGGGCAACACTTTTCCAAACTATAGCAGAAAAAAAAGGAGGGTGTGGCCACTCTTAAGGGATATTTTATGAATTGCGTTTTTATTTGGCACCTCTTTGATATATACAGCTTCAGTTTTCAAAGAAAGTTTATTTGTAATTGCTTAATAAAAACTGTTTCAAACCTAGACTGAAATTTTTGCTGCGCAACCACACCTCCCCGTCAGAAAAGTAAACACCTCATTCTAAGTAAATAGTGCTACTGGGAAGTATCCTACCCGCAAACTTAATAAAAAGAAGACCGCAACACACTCTGTTATTTTCCAGCCGTGATTTGTACACCCCACGCCAATTATATAAATGGCCCTTAAAATATATAAAAAACAATTTTTACCTTCACAATCCCTGTTCACCACCTTGTGACCACTTTACAGAGTTAATAGTGTTCCTACCCTCCCCGCTACTACTTTGTTTTCCCGTACTCCATTGATGTGCGTCACAAAACGCTTCACAACAGTGAAACGTTCCCAGCCAATAATTAGCAAAGTTGTACTCGGAACACTTTAGCCAATAAAATGTCCATGGTGTTCCGCAGAGGGGGAGGGAATCACTGCCAACACTTCTACTTTGAATTAACCCTGGGCAAAGCACTACTCTACGCTCGCGTAGTTTGCGAAGTTTGCGCTACTTCGCACTACGCGAATTGCACGTAGCACAGTGCAAACACGCGTAGCGCAGCAGTCATTTTTTGCTTGCTCGCGGTCCTCCACGTCAAGTTGGCGACCGCGAGCAAGCAAAATGACATCCCGGCGAGACTTTTTCCTCGTTCGCGATCAGCAACATCAAGTTGCCGATCACGAGCGTGGAAAATAAACCTCCCGGCGAGATTCTCAACACGGGAGGTCAGGTTTCTCATTGCGAGTGGTCGCGTATGCTCACGACCGCTTGTGATGAGAAACTACCATTCCGCGTTGAGAAAGCTGCCGCTCGAGTAAAAATCTACTCGAGCGGCAGTAAAAGACAGCTCGCACTGTGCAAGATGCCGTTTTCAATGATTGCACAGGGCGGACAAGCATCCGCACTGTGCATTCATCGCGAACAGCACACTACGCAGTTCGCGTAGTGCTACGCGTAGCTCGCGTAGTGCGAAGTGTACTTCGCGTAGCTTTGCGTAGCGCTACTTCGCGAACTACCCCCAGGGTTACTTTTAATGCTTCACAGCCAATGAACATTAAGCTTGGGAAGGTCCTGCTTGGAACACATTACCCAATCAGATGTCCCTGATGCTCCGCGGAGGGGTATGGAATGGCTGGCAACACTTCTACTTTCAATGGTTTACAGCCAATGAACATTAAGCTTGGGAACGTCCTGCTTGGAACACGTCAACCAATCAGATGTCCCTGCTACTCCGCGGGCGGGGAGGAAATGGCTGGCAGCACTTCTACTTTCAATGGTTCGCAGCCAATGAACATTAACCTCTGGAAGGTCCTGCTTGTAACATGTGAACCAATCAGATCTCCTTGCTACTCCGCGCAGGGGGAGGGAATGGCTGGCAACACTTTTACTTTGAATGGTTCGCAGCCAATGAACATTGAGCTCGTTGTTGGAACACCTCAGCCAATTAAACGTTAATTTTGTTCACTGTCCGTGATAAAAGTGAACACCGCATTATAAGTAAACATTACTGCGCATTATATTAAAGGAAGGTAAAGGAAGGCTGCAATACGGTGCATTGTTATTTTCCCGATATAATTTCCACAGCCTACTGAACATTGCCGCAATACCGCGCATCATTGTTTTGGTGACGTGATTTCCACAGCCTACACAACATTCACACTACCTGTGTGTGCACCCTACACACTGCTTGCCGCAATACGGTGCATTGTTTTCCCGACGGGATTTCCAGAGCCTACGCAACCTTGCCACAATACCATGCACCGTTAATCTGCGGAAGTGATTTCCACAGCCTACGCAACATTCAAACTCCCTGCCTCTGCACCGTACAGACTGCTGAAACTAAGACCACAGTGTTCCTACTATACCCTCTTATACAATTATTCTCTTATTTTTCCCCCTACGCCTTTCAACTCAGTCACAACATGGCTGCCAACACTTCCTAATTTCAACAGTTCGCAGCCAATGAGCCGCACGCTCGTGCTCGCACCGCCTCAGCCAATCAGATGTTAGAATTCTCAAATATCGATATCTGTAAATTTTGATATTTATCTAAAACTACTGAACGGACTTACCCCATTTAAACAAAAGCGTGCTTTCTGAACCAAGACCTTTCTCCCTGCCAAATTTGACGTAATTCCGTTCAGCAGTTTGACCTGTAGCCTTGTCCTATGGAAATTGCATGGAGTAAACACGTTTTGGGACCCCCCTTTTTTCTCAGCCCCCCCTTGACGAATCACCCCCAAACTTTCAACATAGGAGCTGATCTGAAAAGAAAAGTTTTTGGGAAAGTTTCGTAAACATTCGTCAAACGACGCCAAAGTTATAGGAAAAGCGTTTTTTGATTTTCTTATAACTTTGGCGTCGTTTGACGAATGTTTACGAAACTTTCCCAAAAACTTTTCTTTTCAGACCAGCTCCTATGTTGAAAGTTTGGGGGTGATTCGTCAAGGGGGGGCTGAGAAAAAAGGGGGGTCCCAAAACATGTTTACTCCATGCAATTTCCATAGGACAAGGCTACAGGTCAAACTGCTGAACGGAATTACGTCAACTTTGGCAGGGAGAAAGGTCTTGGTTCAGAAAGCACGCTTTTGTTTAAATGGGGTAAGTCCATTCAGTAGTTTTAGAGAAATATCAAAATTTACAGATATCGATATTTGAGAATTCTGACATCTGATTGATCCTCAAAGCATTGTTCATGCATACAGAGACGCACTCCTCCAGCCGGTGGATAACAAAACCTTTATTTCAAAAGAACAGGCATTTCAACTCCGATAAGTTATGTCCGTTTGCCTGACGCGTTTCAGAGCATTCACGCTCTTTCATCAGAGGCAGTTTGCGTACACGATGCATTTAGTTACTTCCCATAGTTCCCTGCACACTCAATCAATTTAAAGGCCTCCGGTGTGCCCCTTTTAGTAAAGTTAATTATGTTGCATGCCGGAACTTGTGGTTTCGTTTTTTGTATTAATTTTTACCTCCAGTGGTTACGTGTACTGCAATACATTTTCCAGACTGATAAAAGCCCTCAAGTGGGCCTCAGTCTCCAGCCTGTCCCGCAATCATGAAACCAGCTGCTCCATGAAAATTAATACAAAAAACGAAACCACAAGTTCCGGCATGCAACATAATTAACTTATGAGCGTGAATGCTCTGAAACGCGTCAAGCAAACGGACATAACTTATTGGAGTTGAAATGCCTGTCCTTTTGAAATAAAGGTTTTGTTATCCACCGGCTGGAGGAGTGCATCTCTGTATGCATGAACAATGCTTTGAGGATCTATATATATATATATGTCACTTTTTTATATAGATGTGTGGTTTCCCTGGGGGCTGATCGCAGTCCCAGGAAAACCACACATTTGTAAAAAAAAATTAGCACCAACAGGCAGGGGGTCAGATGACATCCCTGGTGTCTAGTGGGGTTTCCTGGCTGTGGGAGACTCTCCCCTTTCAAACGAGTCCTCCCTGAATGCTAGGGAGGCCTTTTCCGACCTGTTTTCTCCAAAGGAGTTGAGCGTGGCCTTACTTGCTGCTTTCTCGGCTACGCGGAGGGGAAACAGGGATGTCAGCTCGCCTCGCCATGCATTGATATCACAGATGGGTGGGAGGGGGGGTGGGGAGAGTCACAGAAGCAATTCTGCATTCCCCTGGGGGGAGGGGGTTGAAAAAAAAAGCAACCTAAAGCAAAGAAAAGCACCGGAGGATTTTAGGTGGCCCTCCCTGGTGTCGGCCAATGGCCATTCCCCGCACAAGGGAGTTTTTGCGTATGTCGCCCATTGGTCTATGCACGCACCAAAGAAGTTAAATTGGTGACATGGGTGGGGTTAAGACTGCAATACATGACCATCCCATTCTGCCTGCAGAGGGTGTGCCCGGTAATGTCCTCCCAGCCGGAGGACAGCTAGAGCCTCAACAAAGCACCTTGGGCCCCTTCATCCCTGGCCCGTGAAAGCAATGCCATCAGTATGAACCAGGCAAAGGGAGCGCTATGGCCCCACATGGTGAGATAAGGCCACAGTGGAGCACAGCATGTGAACATGTCTGGTGTTAGTAGAAGCCAGCAGAGCTGCATGCAGCTGAGGCCTCACAGGAGGGAAAGCATCAGAGGTAGTGCGACAGCTAGTACAGTGTGCCCTCAAGGTGCCTGGACAATGCCTACCCCCCCTGCTATAAGGGGCGGCCCCAGCAGGGCATCAAGTATTGAAGGCACAAGCCGCCCTGCCACCTAGCTAGTCTGAAAAGCCAGCGAGAGTGACACATGTCATCTGTGGTGATACTGGGGCAGTGTCAGTGGACCCATCATGGGTGCCGGGAGCGTGACTCATGACCCTCCTCCTCTAGGGTAATCACTGCTTATCCTGCCGACACAGAGACCAAAGACACTGCATGCCCCTTAGTGGCACGTGCCATCACTGCTGAGCTGGAGAGGCAGTGTGCCCCCTGCTATACCTGCCATCTTCTGCCCGGAGGGATTAAACAGTGAAACCCCACAGCATAACATCAGAGAAGACAGGCCAGTGCAGAGACCACAGTGCATGCCTCTGGTGGCTGTCTGAAGAGACAGCATGCTTCCAACAGCAGCCCTGCTGCATTGGCTAACACTCACCTTTAGAAAAGCAAGGACAACCCTGGGGAACAACCCGAGGCCACTGTGGCAGAGGAATCCTAGCTTTAGCACTTTCCTGCAAAAGCTGCCCACCTGAAGACAAAGCCTCAAATCGGAGTAGCTGAAGGCATGAACAAGAAGCTGCTGTGCTGCCAGAGCACAACTAGAGGGCATCAGTACTAAACATAGAAAGAGCCTTTATGGTGCAGGGCCTGAGTCTTACCACTAGAGGCCGAGCCTTGTAGAGTGCACCACTACTGCCCAACACCATACAACCAGCAGCTGGGTGGGCACAAAGAGGGACAAAATATACACTGCGGACACAGACTCCCCAGCGCAGCAACAATGGAAAGGATCATGATCCAACTGCCCAGCTGCTACCAACTAGTAGCCAGAAGGCTATAGAAGCAAGGACTGAGCCATTCGCCCTTTAGCCCACTAACAAAGAGGTGGTACAACAGCAAGTATGAACCAGATCACCACTGCTATAGCCTCACAAGGGGCCAGAAAAGACTAGAAAGGAGTATGAGAGGAGAGAGAACCATGGCCCAGTTTGGTCATGGCCTGGACAGAAATAAATGCACATGGAGCAGACAGAGTGCCGCAAGGGGGCAGTCAGAAAGGGTGGTCAGACACTAATTAATGACATAGCATGGATGCCATGCCATTGAAGCACCACTGTACCGGATGGTCCCTGCCATACTTATCGGTCCTTGCCAACCTTACCACAAATTTGCCCAAAGCCCAGTGCCCCTGGAGGTGAAATGAGGATTAGAGAAGCTGAGGGGCATGAGAGAGGGGCTTTGACTACTTCCATACAATGGAGAAGTGGAAGCATCCCAGATCATGAGGTACAACCCACCCAGTACCACCCAATAAAGAGACTGAGAACCTCAGAGACACCAAATTGTTTGTCCAATCCTGCTAGATGGACACAGCTCCAGGCAGGAGAAAGCACAAAAGAAAGTGAGAACGGATCAGAAGCACACAAGACCACAACTGTGGTCCAGACGCTAGGGCCACATCGTCCTTCATCCTTATGGCACAATATACCACACCCCACCAACCATGCCTGATGGCGGTGACGGCACAGAACACAAGACCTGCAAAGGAGGCAGAACCACAGCTCCGTACTGCCCACAGAAGAGGGTCCCAAAAGAGGGAACATCATGGAGTAGGAGCTCCAAGGAGGTACCTGAGGAGGGAATACGTGACACATGGTCAGACCCACACAGCACCAACTAACACATGGAGAATTGGGTCAGCAACTGCTCTGATCATCATCAAGCCAGAGCCCAACTCCAGAGCCTGGTGTTGGAATACAGAGATAGTCAACCACTGATAGGCCCGGTTGGCTGGCCCTGAAGATGGTGCATGTCACTGCACCCAGAAGAAGAAGAGACTCAAACGACTAGAAGTCTCACCTGCATAGCCCCAAAGATGGTGCATTCCACTGCATCCAGAAGAGACTCTAGCGATGAGAAGTCTCAACTGCATAATTGGAAAGAAGGTGCATGCAGAATCACCAAGGAGAAAGAAGAGTACGTGTAACCTGATGGTTCACACTGGAAAAACCTGATGACTGACCAAGCCAAGAAGGAAGGAAGATCAAGAGAGGCCAGGCCTGGAAAGCATGCTCAAGAAGACTCAAGATGCTGACACAGCACATCTAGACTCACAAGCAGCAAGCCACCAAGGTGAAATGAAGACGACCTGATGACAGCACAGCAGGAGAACTGAGAGAAAGCCGCAAGCGCGTGTGAAAAGAGTCTTTGAAGTATCAGTCAACCAGCAACTACCGGCTGACCCTGCCTGCATCCTGATCTCGGTGGTGAGAGCGAGTCTTGACCAGAACTCATCTACCCCTGTGGT
Source organism: Calotriton arnoldi (assembly GCA_963921515.1). NCBI lineage: Eukaryota > Metazoa > Chordata > Amphibia > Caudata > Salamandridae > Calotriton > Calotriton arnoldi. Next base: position 648,510 of record CAWUFW010005444.1, read on the forward strand.
TGCACGAGTTACTAGGCAGTGGCTCTTTAGCGGTCTTGCAGCAGCCCAGACACTGCACACACGCGGCCCCAGCGCAGACCACACGCAGTCCCATGGCAGCTCATCCAAGGGCCTCTACAAGCACAAGAGATGGACTTGACACTGCCCAACCAACTGATTCCAGGAGGTAGGAAGGCCTTGTGGTGGAGACTCCAACAGAATGCAGCACGACAAGAGTGACTTCAGTGAGCTAAGCAACATCACCAAAGTATGCTTTGTGATGGACACTTTGCAATGCTCCGGAAGCACCCTGTTAGTCAATTGTTGACATCAATCACAAATCACCCTGAGCATCAGGAGAGTGGACCACCTCCAGATTAGAGACATGATTCCATCCAGTATGTTTCCAGAATGTCCCTGATGTCTCTGAGCCAGCATTTGTGTTCTGAACCACTGAAGTTAAATTATGAATGTGAGCAGAGATGTCCTATTACAGCCAGCACCATTGGTCCACACATCCAATGCCATCCTGCTGATTGGCACCGGAGACTGATGGACTATGTGACATCCAGTTTGTTTGTTTTGTTTCACCAGGTTGGAGTTGTTGCCCTTTTCTTTTGATTTTGGGAGCAGTCCTAACACCCACCCCACACCCATCCATCACAGGCGTCATCAGTCAGGTGACCCTGCCAATAAAAAGGGACGGGTGCATGTGCCCTGGGCCAGTGTTAGTGGCCTCCATCATGGTGTCTGTGTGATCTTTTACTTAGTATGTGGGCCTAGGACCCCACTACTTTACAGACCCCGCTGGCTTTTCTGGAAGAGACCTTTCACTGAAGGCTGGTCTGCCATTGGACGGTCAATCATTGTATGCCAGGCCACCTGCCCCATTAAGACTGAAATTTTAACATGCATTTTTCCTGGGAAAGCATGGCCCTCCCAAACAGAAAACCAAATTAATTATCTATATGCCCTGGTAAAAACACCTGGTCCATGCGGGCTTTTTCTGGAGTTTGTTTTTGAAAAACAAAAATGTTCAATGCGCCAAGTGGGCGCATTCAGCAAGGTACAGACTCAGCACAGCGCTTTAAGCAGAACCACCTCAGTGACGGCTCCATTGAAGGCACAGAAATAAATTTCTGTATGCTTGGTGGGTTTCTCTAAGTATGGCAGATGGTCTTCAGGGGGAGGGTAGAGGACCTTTCTCAACGGACCATGCATGCTGGCGGGATGCCTACCAATTTCTAAATGAGCCCCTTTGTCTTTCCAGTATAGGGTAATCGTACTGCATATTTGCTTTGTTTCTTGTGTAGTATAGCAACAAATGTCATATTTTATTTTCGTTTGTACAGTCATTGACTATTGTTTCTGGGTCAGAGAACATAGAATGCATCTACGTCGGTCAAGCATTTGCACTGAATTATGTGTGCAAAAAAAACAACAGATTGACTGACAAACTGTTGCAAAGAGTAATTTTTACACTGGTCGTTCGGTGCTATTGATGTTTTTGCTTCTATTATATACTGAAAACTGGTACAAACAACAGTATAAAATTCAACCATAATGGTACAATATTCCCTCATAATTATGGAATTTATGTAATGTAGACCACTCTGTAAAGCAGTCTGATACCCTCGGGTCCTGCCAGCGCTATATAAAACTCTCTAAATAAAATAAATAAATCTGTACATCTATAGACACATAACAGACCTATAGAGAGAAATATAGATAGAAATGTAAAGATATTTTATCTGTCTTTACTGCAAAATGTTTAACAATTCAAGTGTTTTTATAGTACTCAATTCAGAAAAAAATGACATGTTATATTGATCAATGCAAAAAGAACAGATGATGGACGGAAAGCTGAGCCAATAAATCATTCATCCCCCAGTCACCGATCTGGGTTGAATCTGTACTTTTTTTACGCCACGCCATTCCAGTTTAGATCCAGTCATATGCAAATCAGTCTTGACCCTGCTCCCCATGGGAACAGTCCAGCCCGAACTGCCAGGCCAGGTCCTCCCTGGAACAGAAGCAAGCTTCCTGGGACCGGTTTCGGGGTTTCACTCCATATCAGCCAGGCTCGCTTGAATCTGGTGGTGTGGTGAGCACAGGACCCAGGTCTGGACATACCTTTTCCACTTAGGGCGACAAATGCAAAAAGAACAGATGATGGACGGAATGCTGAGCCAATCAAACATTCACCCCTAATCACAGGTCTGGATTAAATCCATCGCTGAAAACTGGTGCAGACAACGGTATAAAATTCAACCATAATGGTACAATATTCCCTTATAGTTATGGAATTTATGTAATGTAGACCACTATGTACATCTATAGATGTATAAAGAGAAATGTAAACATGTTTTATCTGTCTTTACTGCAAAATGTTTAACAATTCAGGGGTTTTTATAATACTCAATTCAGAAAAAATTACAGGTTATGTTGATCAGCATTGTTCGCAGTGGCCGAAATGGTACATTAATATGTTTTTTATAGGCTTAGGGTCTCGAAAGTTTCTAACACTAGCACAATATCGTCAGATTCTTTCCGAAAAATATCGAAGTTTTCTAGTTCTGCAAGTGTTTGGAATACACGTGGATCCGCGTTTTATACATTCCCTGTTGGGATATGCAGTGAACTGCATGTCAAATATCTAATTTCCGGAAAACCTGAACCAGCCTTCTACCCTTCTAAGTTCAATACTCTGAGTTCTATTATATTATATAATAGTAACATCTTCTATTTACAATGCCTAGAAATAACAATAGTGTGGTATAAGGCGCTATATAAAAATGATATAATTATAACTATAATTAGAGTGGTTTGGATTGAACTGAAAATGTTACAGTTTCTGATGGGAAATTCAAATACGAAGAATCCACTAGCTGAATTTTCTCTCCAGTAATAACCCTCTGGTGTAGGAAATTCAGCCTGTGGATTATACTTCGTAATTAGGGTTGCCTCCAGAAACTCGAGTTTTTTCAGCTCCTTTCCAACTCTAGATGAAGCCCTTTCTTCTTAAAGATTTCCTGGCCCACAAGCCTCACTGAAAGCTTGTTGAGCTAGAGCAGTAGACTATTTTTTTAAGTTTTGTATAGCACAAACCTAGTCTAAGGGCATTTGAATACTTTAACCCGGACTAGACTACATACCACACTACTTTGTTTAGGTGTAGGGAAATTAAGAGATTGCCGAGAAAACCCAGGAGGTTGAGCTGAAGCCAGGATTCGGACCTAGGTTGACAACTTGAGCCACTATGGCATATCTTCTTCCTTATTCTTAACCTTCTGACTTCTGTGGAACCCCACTCAACCACTACTGGAAGATAGGAACACCGACCTAAGCAATTTCCACTGTTAGAACTTCAAAACAAAAAAAAAATGCAGAATCAAGTATAAATCAAGCAGCTACCCAAATTATAAAATATTTAATTTAATTCATGAACCAAAAACATACAAAAAACAAAATTAAAATTTTGATGGGAAGGTTGGGGAATATCCTATTTTTAAAACTAAAAAATTAAGCAATAGTTATACTCTACCACATCAGTTTGTCTTTTCTGCTCCTAAATATTTCTCTGTTTTTAGTGCATACCAGTGCTTCATCTGAGGCTACCAATAATCCATACTAGATTCTGTTTGCTGTACAAATACTTATCGAATCCAATCAGTGAAGCTGAGGATATATTTAGCCTCCAATTACATGTATATATGTCACCCCTTAACTTATTGTACCTGCCTTCTGTATCTTGTGCCTTCTTGGTACCCCCTTTGTACACCTGGTGGTTTATGAGGCACTGGATTGGCTCTGGTGGTGTCTGGAGCAGCACCGTAGCAGGAGCCGCAGCTGGCATACTCCCATGGTTCCCAGCCTCGGAGCAAGGGCAGTGGGGCTGCACAGCAGCCGGAGGACTCTGGGAAACATACTGGTGAGGAGCACAGCTGGGTTTCTCTCACCTGAGCTGTCTACAGTATCTCAACGGAGATCTCCTAGTGGAACTCATTACATTGTTTCATCTGCTATTAAGGGACTGGGGGCGGCCAGCTCAATACTTTGTTGCAATCCCTTGAAGATCCCCAGGCTCAGCTGAACATAAGGAGGATTGGTGAACTTTTACACTTTCTTCTGTTCTCAATATCATTTATTAGTCACATTTTTTCTGGGATGCCAGCTAAGGGGGCAGTAAAGAGGGGGGGGAGGGAGCTGGCTGCAGCTGGTACCCACTCCATTAAGGCTTGGAAAGAGGAGGCTTCTCCCAACTAAATCGGGAGATAATAACCATAATATTCCTGTGGGTTCTTGGTGACCAGAAGTTCAGCACAATTTCCTATGTCTTCTTTTCACCTGTCGGACCCAGTAGGGGAAGGCCTGGGCCTGTCTGGGCTGGTCTGTAGGTCTCCAGGCATCTGATGCTGCTCCCACTAGTAACTCTGGTGCGATTCTGCCCATTGTTGGCTCAGCGGGGACAGGGCGAAGTGGTGCATCTCTATGCTCTCAGTAAACACTTGATTACTTCATCGCCCCTCTCCATCTCTCTGCTTCAAACATCACAAAGAATACTAGGAGTAGGGAAGCATTTGGGGAGGCAGTGCAGCTGGTCTCGGCCCCCCTTTCAGCTCGGTTCATCGAAACTATTAGGGAGCACCTGCTCTGTCCCTTGAGTTCATACTACCATGCTGGAGGAGGGCCTAATTCCGGGTGCTGGGGCTTCCTCTTTTATCTCGACAGATCTTACCCTAGCTCAGCTTGTTGGGACAGACGTGTGAGGGACCATACATCATCCGGAAACTGCAAATGTTCAGGTGCATACTGTACAGCCCACATAGCCTGGGGTAGCAGCTGTTTCAGGGGCACTGCCACTAGGTCTTGCTGTTTTGTGGTCAGGCGGCCAGGAGACCTTCTTTTCTCTCACCGACTCGGGCAGTTTGTCCAACAATGGCGAAAACAACGATAAAACGGTTCAAGAAGCTCATGAATATATCGCTTGTCCAGAGCCCTCAAAGAGATTACTCATGACATCTGGGACGTTTTCCGCCGCTGCCCTTTCTACTTTGGGGGGGGGGGGCTGAGTGGCACTGGGGACTGGTTAGCTATCCATCTGGAGGATATTGTCAAGGCTGTGATGGAGCAGGGTTTTGAGAAAATAAAACCTGCTCGGATTGAACCCTCAGTAACATTAATTAACAGTGTGCTGTCAAAATATTATTAAAAACGTTAAAATAAGGGGAAATGCTTTTGCACATGTGTAAAACTAATGCGTGTATTAATGCATGGAACTAGGCAGCAAAACTGCTTTGATAAAAAACTAATGCTGCTTTTGTGCACGTTAATAATATTTTGCTAGGAATAATATGGGTTGTGCATGGGTTAGTGCAATGCTGGGATGGTGTGTAAAATGAATTTACAGTTCATGAAAATAATAAATGTTTGTATTTGTTTTTGTAGAAAAGGCAAGCATGGGCCTACACTTCTGCATGTCAGTTTGAGGGTTAAATTGACTGAAAAATCATTAAATGTCCCAAAAGAAATATTCAAATGAAAGGAGAGCACAAAGGCATGAATAAATGCGACCTTCATGCAGCGCTGAATGTCTTCCAAGTTGCGGAAAACAGTAATTAGATTACAAATGGAAGTGAACAGTTTCCTTCACGAGATGGCAGAGGCGAATAATAGAGGTGTAGAGATTTGCAACATTCAAGGAACTGCAGGAAATGTTTACTATGATTGTGTTCAAAGTTGTTTCCTGGGATGAATCTGTTGTAATGCTTAAACAAAGAGGTGTCTAATTTTTTTTTTTGCAGAGTTTTATATAGCGCGAACTTGACCCGAATCGGGTATCAGAGCGCTTTACATAGCACCAGTTGCATTACATGAGGACACATTCATTTTTGTTAGCACGGGGAGATTAAGTGATTTGCCCAGAATCACAGGATGTTCAGCGTCATTGCCGAGACTCAAACCCAGTTCCCCAGTTTCGAGGTCGACAGCACTAGCCGTTAGGCCAACTCCTCTCCCCTAATAAAACGGACATGACGAGAGTGGTGTGACAGAACACCCCTAATCTTAGCCAATGGGAGATGAATATTGTGCTCAGATTGAAACATATGTGGGTTGGACATTTAGGTTTTAGGGTATAATTGAAAGTCCCCGGGGGGTGTGGTTTAGGATTGGCTGGTGTTTAGTTAGCGGGAGATCATCGCTGTCGTCGGTTTGCTGTTTCCAGCTAGAGGCCTACCTGTTTCCTGAATCTTGACCTAATCTTTGTCACTCGACTCTACTTGAGTGGCCTTGCTGCCCTGACTGGCCAGAGGGGTAGATTTCCCTGATTCTTACTCGGGTTAGTATAGACAATCTCCTAAAATTTGCATATTCATTTGCAAATGTATTTTGTCTCTGAAACTTTTCTCTCTTCGCCTATCCACTCCTTCAATGCATTGTTTATTTAATATGAGTTTGTTTTATACATTGCCAATGTTTTCTCTATGTGATAATCTAAAACTTGTATTTGTGTAACTGTACTTGATGAGCATTTATTTTTATTTCTCACATTATTTTACGATAAACAACATAAACTACACACTGAGTCTGTTATTATTTTGTAGCATAGATTAGTACTTATTATTGTCATCAACTTTTCAACTATAGGTTCGTCGCCACATTTATCTGTAAGGAGAAATGCAGGTTCTAAAGTGTATTTAGTGAGTTAGGAATAAACTTGCATCACACTGAACCCCAGCGTGAAGGGATTAGTTGGGTAGTGTAAATGGGCCCATGTTAGTGAAAATTATTGATCCCTGATTGCTGGATCAGCTTCCTTCAAACAAGACGTCTTGGACCATGTCACCTCACTAGCTCAAGAGGAGGAGCTGTTACGGGACTCAGGTGGAATGGAGTTAACACCTACTAACAGCTTTCCATCAGTGTCTATATCCTCTATTACCCCACTAGATGTTACTCAGTCAACTCTTAAAGATTTGGACTCCAGGGGGGAACCCCCTCCCCTGTCGGGACCATCATCTGTACAGGACACACCCACCCTGAATGCCACCTCTAATCTCCTTTCCCAGCATATGGTGTAGTATCAGAAAGATTCTCTCGCATTGAAGTCTGCCCATATAAAGACTCAGGTGGTTCTGCGGAAGCTGCCAAAAAACATGGATATTATTCAATCTCGCCTTGGAGAGGTGGCGACATCCTAGGCTGCCCTCCGTACGGCAGTCGAAGAGAATCGATCAGCTATTACCCAGCATGGCTCCCAGTTCTCCAGTCTCCCATCTAAGGTGGAGCACTTGGAGAATAAGTCACATAGAAATTATCCTTCGAGTTCTGGGTATCCCAGAAGGGGCAGAAGGGGACGACTCCAGGGGGTCAGGCTGTCCACCTGTTTAGAGAATCTTTTCCTACATTGAGTGACTGGGACATGGACAGTATGATCCAGAGGGCACATCGTATCCGATGTAGGCGTTCCAGTAAGGGTCGGTCCTCCAGGTGTCCCCAGGCCATTCTTATATATATGGGGAATTTTATCCTACGGCAGGAGATCTAAAGAGCAGCCCCACCAAAGTCACGCATTAAGGCTTGTGGGGTGGAAAATTTATGTTTTTTGAGCATGCAACATTTTAATATTTTCTTTTGTATTGTTTTCTATAGCCACTCCATACATATTTACAAGTGCTCATATTCAGTTTTACTTCAATATATTTCCTTGCTTTTTATAGTAGCTGCAGAAGCAATGCGCTTTACAAGAATTTTAACATAAAAGGACACGTGAGGCTTTATGGCAGAAGCATACAGAAGCATACTCTCACTGACTCGTCCCTATATGCCATCCTACATCCTGCACTCAATAATCTAGCAAACTAATCACTCAATTCACACATTCGCCCACGCACACAGAAACGTTACAATCAATAGTTAAACTCTTTCACGTGCAAAACAGTCTCGGATTGTTTCTTCATTTCTATCACGACCCAAAGCTGCAGTTGGGCAACGGTTTAGTGTTGCGTTCAAAAACACAAATTACATCAACAACACATGAATAATACGCACGTCAAGTTGCGAATACAACAGTTGACATTTAAAAAAAGAAGAAAAAAAACACTGGAAAAGAGCGCATTTGCCTGTGCCCATATATAACACTCTTCTCGTATTATGCTCATCAAAAAGTCATTTTATTTTAATTAATATGTCGCTGAATATCTGGGAAAATAACATACACCCACTAGGACATGAAAGTTAAATAACTTCTAGATAAACGCGAACTGATTTAAGATGCAAAATAGTCCTTGTATAGTGAAAGGAACATTCCAAAATAAACTAATTCCCGAAAAATAATTGAAAGCCAGTGAGCGAATTTATTCAAGTTACATTCCTTATTTTGCCACCAGATGTCAAGAGAGATCCATCTTTACCTAGGTGACTGCACCGGAGCAAATGTTCACATTACGCTGGTTCTCTTGTATTGGCAATGCATTGCTGCCTCGTTCTGAAACTTTGGCAGATACTGATAGGGAGAGATGGATAACAACACATGAACAACATTATATTGAATTTGTGAACCTATAGAAAATACGGTTAAAAATGTATAGCACAGTCAATTGTGTGAAGAAAATGAGGTAAGTAAATGTGGCTTTCTGACGGAGAAGAACAACGAAAGAGAGAATTTGCAGTAAGAATTGTGCAGTTACATCGTAGGCAACCCAGAGTCTAACATTACTATGAACTTTGCACAATGTGAAAGCTGTAAGTGTGACTGACGGGGTTTGCGCATACCCAACCATTATTCGCAAAACAGGTACTGACTTCATCGCATGTGGCCATGTAGATAGTCAGACTAGAGATGTTCACGTTAAGGCTTCTAGCATCTGAGCAGACCGGGGATGGTACCCTTCTGCTTTCGCGCAATGGCGTATGTACGCATTCTTCGTGAGTGTTTACGCAGTCACAAACTATTTTCAGAATCAAGAGGTTTCTTCAACTTTTGGGATCTTCACAAGTTGAGAGGGAATGCTGATTTAGTAATTTTGCATCTGTAACTACCAGTACTACTACAGTTGATCCAGAGCCAATCAGGGATCGATAATCAATAAAACACAGCACTGGCCCATACACATACACCCAACATTTAAATCCCTGATAGCACTGTTTCAAGTTTGAGTAAATCATTTGTTCACAAACTACAGGCTCATCCTATCATACTAGATACATAATTGAACCTGTAATCAACTCTCTTTCCTCTGGTCGATGGACCATTAGTTGAAGAGTTGATGGTAATAATTAGAAACTAACTATTGATCTATACTGCTAAATAAAGCACAAACTCGATATAAGGTTAATAATATTTATCGCAAATAATATGAAGGTAAATGCTCATCATGTACAGTTTTACAAGGCAAACAAAGAAAAAATCACAGAGAGAGAACATTTGTCAGAGCAAAAAGATATCAAACTCAAATCACAATGAATTGAAATGCAATGAAGGAGTGGATAGATGAAGTGACTTAAGTTTCAGAGACAAATATACTTTTGCAAATATATATGCAAAATACAGGTTTTAGCTATACTAACCTAAATATTTAGTGGAAAATCTACCCCCTGGCCATGGGAATAGATGGGGGTTCCCCAGGAAAGATTCAGGGAACAAAGAGTAGGACAGGAACAGGAAACAGGTAGGCCTCTATCTGCATACAGCAAACCGATGGACAGCGACGATCTCCCCTCTCTAGCTTCTTCAAAGAGGTGCCTCCAACACCCCCCCAGACACCCCAGTTATACTCTAAAAACCTTCATGTCCATCCACCATTGTAGCAACATTTTCAGAATCTTGGGGGTCGATTCTGATCTCGGTCGGAAGGCCTCCGAATCGGATTCGGCTTTACCGGATCCGAGTCGGAGGCTTTGTTTCCGACCGAGTCGTACAGAGGTCCGGACGCCCAAGTAAGATGCGAATGAATGTGAAATCGCCGACCGACTCGTTTCCGGGTCCGAACCGCTCCATACGACTCGGTCGCAGACGAACCGTACCGCGCAATGGAGTCGATTTCCGACCGAGCCAGTACAATGCACGATTCGGACAGCCGGATCGAGTCGGAGTCTCCGGTACGAAAAAGCTCTGGGAAGCGGACTTCGGGGGTCCGTGCCGGACCCCCTTCACCCATAGCCTAACGAGTCAAACACAGGGGGGGACCCAAGGGTCCCCCCTTCACATGCATGTACGGTGCGGATGGCACCAATGCGTACCCACTGCAGGGGGCGCCCTTTTGGGAGACGTACCTATTCAGCTGATGCGAGGCCATGCACGCGTTGTATGACCGGCTCCCATTGACTTCAATTGGAATCCGACCGAGCAGAGTCCGTCAGCATGCGGCAGCATCGTACTCGCTCGGTCGGACTCCAGGGGTACGGCTCGGTCGGAAAACACTCCGGATCCGGCTCGGTCGGAGGGCTTTCCGACCCAGATCGGAATCGACCCCTTGGTCTCTCATTGGTCAATTTAGGGGGTGTTCTATCACACCACCATAGTCACGTCCATGGTTTCACAGCATTCTTTGTTTTACATTTTCAAAAATACGTAGTCCACGTTTCATGAATACAGCTTCCTTCAATTCGTAACATGTTTCAAAACTCTACATTTTCATTGTCCGCCTCTGCAGCTTCCGCTGAAGAAGTTTGCACATTTGTTCATGATCTCACGGCCATCCTTCTGTTACTTGGCAGACATACAATGGTTCTCGAAGGTCGCCAACATTGCCTTCTTCCATTCTCTCTCAGAGCTCGATTATCGGCTTTTATTTGTCTTTCTTTTATTAACCCTTGACTCGTCATGCAACGAAGTAAGCCCATGCGAGCTTCACTACGATGAATAAAACACAGACATTATTAATTTCATGAAATATAATTCTCACTGTTTTACCATCCACCATTTGCACTATCCCACGTTATTTGTCTATTAAAGCATTAACGTGCAGAAAGCAGCATTATTACTATTTCAAATTTCAAGCAGAACGTGAATGCGGCCTAGTTTTTTATGCATTAGTCCACACATTAGTGCACGCATGCGCATAAGCATTTCCCCGTGTTTTCGTGTTTTTTGCATGTTAGTTTCACTGCACAATGTTAGTAAATGTTATTGAGGAATTAATCCGAGCAGGTTTTATTTTCTCAAACCCCTGCTCCATCACAGTGCACAGTAAATCTGCTCTGCATAATTACCACATGTTAGACCTGGCATTTCTTGGCGTGGTTACCCCTGACTTTTTGCCTCTACCTCCTGTATTTTTGATGCTGTGATGGATTTCGTTTTGCTGGCTTAGATGCTTTGGGCACTTTGCCACTGCTGATCAGTGTCAAAGTGCAAGTGCTCCCTGTATAAAGTGTTATGGTAATTGGTTGTCCATAATTGGTATGTTTGCCTTACTAGTAAAGTCCCTAGTAAAGTGCACTATGTGTGCCAGGGCTGGTAATGCAAATGCTTCTAGTGGGCCTGCAGCACTAATTGTGCCACCCACACCAGTAGCCCTAAGAGGAGATCTCAGGCCTGCCACTGCAGTGCCTGCGCGCAGTTTGTTAACTGCCTTGTTGTCCTGGCAAGTGCACCCACTTGCAAGGCCTTACCTTCCCTTTTTATGCACATCAGACACCCCTATAGTAGGCCCATGGTACCCCACCCTCCCCGGGCAGGGTGCAGTGTATGTGAAAGGTAGGACATGTACTAAGGTGTGTACCATGTCCTGACAGTGAAATACTGCCAAATTCGTTTTTCACTGTTGCAAGGCCATCTTGCCCATAGGACAGAATGGGGAATGCTGAGTCCCATGTTTCCAGCATATCTTCCCATAGGCATAAGATGGAGAGATGGAGTTTAGTGTGCCTGAACTCAGAATTTAATAACACATCTTTTTGTGAAGATGGTTTTTGAATTGTGTGTTTAGAAACCACACTTTTAGAAGTGGCTGGTTTCTTGTCTTAAACCATCCTGTGTGCCTCTGCCTGGTTGTGTATTGCCTGACTGGGTTTGGATGTGACAGGGTCTGGGAAGTGTCCTGACCCCAGGGAGGAGTAGGTGAGACAGCAACAGGCTGGCCTGCGTTTGATGTGGGGGGGAGGAGTAGCCCCCTGGATGTGAAGAGGGCTGTGTTGCTGCCCCCAGAGGATGGCTCCACCTCCTGCTGAGCGTCTGGGCCCCAGACCCTGACTATCAAAGGAAGAGGGTGTGCACTGGCAGGAAGAAACCCAGGTCTGGTTTGGACCGGGGTCAGAGCCCCCTGAACACAAAGACTTCAAAGGCATTTAGGGGTATAAATGTAAGAGCTGAAACCCCTGAACACAAGACTGAAATCCATACTGAACAAGCATTTGCAATGCAATAGGTCTCGCATTTACGCGAGTTTAAGCTATTGGCATTGTAAATGACAATGCCTTTTATTTATGTTTTAAAAACAAAAACAAAAATAAAAGGCATTGTCATTTGCAATGTCAATAGCTCAAACTCGCGTAAATGCGAGACCTATTGCATTGCAAATGCTTGTTATATTTCACTCGTGTTGGAACCTCAGCTTGTACCTATAAAGCGAGCATGGCTGACTGGATTCGCAGTCACAGTAAATCGATACCAAGTACCTTACCCTCTGATCTCAGCTATTTCTTTTGTGTCACAGCGTGAGTGGGCTCTGCTGCTCGGCGCGTGCTCAGCAGAGGGCAGACAAGGCGAGATAGAAAGGGGAGGAGGGGGAGAAGAAAGACGAACTGAGAGAGAGACGAAGCGAGAGGTGTGGGACGGCAGTGGCAATGGCTTGGCGAGTGATGGAGAGAAAAAAATATATTTTTTTTTAATTAGTCACACTGAAATGTCACTACATTCCTGTCTATCAAGAATTTCGATTTTTTTTCGCATGTGCAAAGTGTGGCGAAGAATAAACATGAGGATACAAGGAATATCTGATTTGGAGCATTAAAAAAAGAGGCCGCCGCCACATAGTACTCACAAATCCGCCTTGGGCGATAACAAGAAGTCTGAAAATAAGACCAGTACAACGATGCTGCTTCTGTTTTGCATACCGCATTGATTAGCCGAATATGTAACTGATTAGAATGCAATCACTAAAAGCTATTGCGACGCACTGAGGGTGTAATTGGCAGGCTTCCTGCAAGTTAAACGTGCTAATCTCCCATACACATCAGCTGTAGCTTGGCTTGTCTTGTTAGGTAAACAAAATGTGTCTTAACCGTCATTCCCATAAAATATTAATGCACTGGAAGTCTCTAAACCTTGCTAAGCATACAGCCTATTATCACACTTAAGAGCAAAGCAATCTAATAAATCGCTGGCTGTATAAAAACTCAGTCAGCTGGCAGAAACACTCAACTCCAGGGGGGACGGTGAGAGCCTATCTTCAGCTACAGCAGCTGCGGTTGCAGAGAAATTATGCTTCCTCTGCTCAGTGGAAAAGCATTTCTGCTGAATTCTGTTATTTAAACACTAATTGAATAATTACGATTATTCATACATTATGAAGCATGGAAAATGAACTAGCAGCATCGCTAAAAATATCATTTGTGTAGCAGAAGTTGTATTTTTTCTTTACTGATAATACTTTCTTGAATCGTCGATTGCCATGTTTGTTATGGGGTTTTCGATTTTCCATACCATAATACAAAGAGTGCTATCTTACAAATTCGCCGATACCCGTTTACATAGCAAAGCAGTATTGAATATTAGGTTTCATTTAAAACCAACATCGTAGCAGGAACAACCAGGGTCATTTGAGCCCAACTGAATTAAACCTTCTAACATGTCAAACAGCCCCAGTCATAAACAAGCGCTGGCCATCTGTTTTCACTCAGCCACTTGTTTATATTTGCATCGCGCTTTCACTTTCAGTGAAAGCGCCATGCAAAAATAAACACGGGGCTGAGTGAAAACACATGACCCCCATAAAGATAAGAAATTGCTTTGCAACAGCAGCAAAGCAGACGACCAAGTCCGGATCGGCCGGACGAAAAGGCGAAAGGGCGTCAACAAAAAAACCTCATTTCCAATGGCAGGCCACCGTTTAGCATAAACGGTGACGCCAGCCAATGAAAATGAGGGGCGGGGCTTCAAGTCCCCTTCTCAAATCTACTCTCTTACAATATCTCTCGCCCAGCGAGCAGCGCTTTGCGCTGCAACGCCAGGCGAGACCTAAAAAGGATTGAAACTACTTTGCGATCAAGAGGAACCTCTGCCAAAGATGAACAGCTAAAGAGACTGAAGAGAAGGACTGCCCTTCCTGTGTGTTCTGGGGCTGGCCTGCAGTTTGCTGATTTACCTGAGGAGAGGACAAGGGACTTTGCTGTGTGCTGTGTCCCCCTGCTTGAGAGGACTTTGCTGTGTGCTGTGTCCTGAAGTAACTTGTCTCCAAGGGCCCGAGGGGAGCTGGTCCCCTGTTGTGGAAACTCAGGAACATAAAAGTTTCCAAGTGTGTCTCAGCGACGCTGTGTGCGTGTGCTTTTTGCATGCCTGAGACTGCAGTGTGGTCCGTGGTGCTGTTTACGAGGTGCACCGTGACCGCATTGCCCCCGCAGCGTGAAACATCGTCCACGCTGCTGCATTGCTGTTTGCGGCCCGAGCCGTCATCGTAACTGAGGCTGTGAGGAAAGATCTCCACAGCCGGCCCGAGCCGCAACGTGCTAAAGGATTTCTTGAAGCTACAAGGTGGAAGGGATCGTGATCGTTGTTCGTCGAATGGAATCTGCCCAAGATCGTCAACGAAGGAGAAGGCAGCGCCGTAACCCGTCCGGCTACAGCGTCGCCTAGCAACAGAGCTGCAACGTGAGCGGGATCGCCCAGCAGGACGTCTGACGAGCGGAGAGAGAGAGAGCGAGGCAGCACACCCCCCAGGTAAGGCTTGGTCTCCGGTCAGGAGCGCAAGCGTGTGTGGCCTGGGGTGGCGTGCAGGAGGAGTACAGGAGTGCTCCGAGCTCTCTCCCGCTGCACCGCGTTAGACACGCTGAGTCCCCGAGCTGCCCGTACCTGCCCAGCAGTACCGGGGCCGCCCCTGTAAGCTTACGACCGTTGTCTCTGTTGTTGGGGTCTAGTGGTGCCAGAGTTGACCACGCAGATTGGCTAACTGCATTATTCTTGTATTACGAACTGCCTGATTCTTGCATTACGAACCGCATTATTCTTGCATTACGAACTGCCTGATTCTTGCATTACGAACCGCATTATTCTTGCATTACGAACTGACTGATTCTTGCATTACGAACCGCCTGATTCTTGCATTACGAACTGCCTGATTCTTGCATTAAGGACTGTCTTATTTCTACATTACGAACTGCATTACGAACTGCATAGCATTGCAGTAGGACTGCATTAGAGATCGTGAATTGCTCATTAATACCGCAAGAACCTACAAGTGATTGCTGGCCTAATAACCGGCAAAGCGAAATATTACGAATCCGCATATGTTGGATTTCTATCGTTTGTTCTCATCGTATTACTTTTATAAAAATACCGCTATTTTTATGAAACCAGTGTGGTGTCCATTTGTGGTTTTATCACTGTGTTACTGGGAGTGTGGTTGCAAATACTTTACACATTGCCTTGGAGATAAGCTTGGCTGCTCGTGCCAAGCTACCAGGGGGTGAGCAGGGGTTATCTAAGCGTGCGTTCCTCCTTACCCTGACTAGAAGCAAGGGTCCCTATTTGGACTAAGGTACCTACCTCAGCCAACTAGAGACCCCCAGTTCTAACATTGGTGGTCAGCGGTTGGGGATTTGAACGTGTATTTGCAACTGACTCACAGTGATTGGTGTACATCACTAGTTTTAGCGCAGACCACGACGCAACCACATATTGTGTTTTTGATTCTTTGGTTCTATTTTTGAGCGACCTTTAAGCCACACATCATGTCTCAAAGGAGTCAAGTAGCAAGTGAGGCTGCAGAATTGGAATTCGACATTGAGGCATTGCTTACCTACAAAGTTGATCAATTGAGGCAATTCTGCAGAGCTTTGGGATGTCCCATGAAAAGTAGCGCCAAGAAGGAGGAGCTGCAAACGGCCTTGAGGGCCTGGTGGGAAGCCAAAGAGGCTCAGGAGACAGGTGATGCTGAGGTGGATGAGGATGACCCAGGGAATGGATTTGGTCCACAGGATTTGCCGGTGGGAGGACCAGCCTCAGGGGCTGGTAGTAGCCATTCAGGGAGGAGCTTTTCCCCAGAGGAGCTGGAGGAAAACCAAAGGGTCAGAGAGCATGAGTTGGAGGTTTTAAAACTTAAGGTTCAAGAGAAAAAGCTGCTCATTGAAAGTGAAAAGCGAGCAGAGGAGAGCAAGAACGCTCTCGCTTTGGAAGAGAAGAAGATTCTCTTAGCTCATGAGTTAAGCATGAGGGAACTGGACATTAAAGCTAAACAGGTGGAGTCCAGTTCGAATGGTGGCAGTGCATAGCCAGTGCCAGCGGGTAAGGTGTACATTCCCAAAGACTTAGTGTGAGATTACCAAAGGGGTGATGATATTTATGCGTTGTTCACAGCATATGAGATCGCACTGAGGATGAATGAGGTGCCTGAGAAGCATTGGGGGGCGGGCCTATGGAAACACTTTGAGGCTTCTGGGAGGGATGTTTTACCACCCTTAGAGAGGGCGGGAACCCTGACCTACGCCAATATGAAGGAGGCTTTATGCCTCAGGTATGGGCTCACTCCTGAACAGTACAGGCAGAAATTCAGGAACTTCAAGAAACTGGAATCCAGTACTTGGGTGGAATGTGTGAATGCGTACACGTGTGCACTGGATGGTTGGATGACGGGCAGCAAGGTAACTGATTTTAAGGGCTTATGCAATTTAATTAGTTGGGAGCACTTGAGTAGTCTATGTGTTCCAGAGCTGCGCCAGCATCTGTTAGACAGTAGGCTGACTGATCCCGGTAAGCTTGCTGAGGAGGCGGACCACTGGACCAGCACCCGGGTCCACAAGGGGATTGGGGATACCACTACCAAAGGTGTACCGGGTCCCCAGCAGAAGGTGGGGGAGGACAAGGGTAACCACAAGGAGTTCTCTAAAGGACTCCAAAGTAGTTCCCAGATAAAAGGGTCCCAGTCCCCCAAGGGTAAGAGGTCCTGGCCCCCTAAGGGCAAGCGGGACCACAGAGGTCCTCCTATTTGTTATTTCTGTAAAGAGGTGGGTCACATTGCCCCTAAATGCCCCAAGAAACCACCTGCACCCACTGGTGCTCCAACACCGGGTTTAGTGAGTGTAGCGTTGGGGGAGGAATTGAGTCCTTGGAATGGGGAGGAGCAAGCAGTTATGACCCTGGTCTCATTAGGAGATCGAGAGATGATCCAAGAAGCCTCTCTGCCTGAGAATACTAAGAAGTACAGGCAGTGGGTGACCATCAATGGAAGGAGGTTGGAGGCTCTGAGAGACACAGGAGCCAGTTTGACATCTGTCAGGTGTCAGTGGGTGTCTGAGGAGCAGGTGGTTCCCAATGTGCTTCACCCTGTAGTTGCAGCAGACAACTCCATGCGCCTCTGCAAGGTGGCGCTAGTTCCCTTTGAGTGGGGGGGACTCAGGTTCCTTGAAGGTCGTTGTAAGTCCGTTCATGCCTGTAGACTGTCTGCTAGGGAATGAACCGGAGAGTTCCCCCTGGAAGGAGGTGGAGCGCCAGGCACATTTGGAGATGTTGGGTCTGCCTGAGTGGGCTTGTGTGACCACTCAGGTCTATGGCAGCCAGTAAAGGTGTTCAAGAGGACCTGGAGCCTGAAACAGTGGACCAGGTGCCGGCCTTAAAGAGAGGAGGCAGGGAGCACTTGAAACTGGCCCCCACAGTTCCCACGGTCCAGGAGGAGGCACCCCTTGGGGGGGATGCCCCGGAGCCTACGGGGGAGCAAGTAGCTGAACTGGGGGACCTACCTGAGCTGACCCAATGGCAGCAGGAGGGAGGGCCCTCCAGGGAAGAATTCTGTGAGGAGCAGAAAAAGTGCCCTTCTCTTGTAGGTTTGCGGCAACAGGCAGCAAACCAGGCAGCAGGTGATCAGTCCGGGTCACATTTGATTTACTGGGATAATGATCTCCTATATAGCGAGCCTAAGGTTGCTGAGCCTGGGTCAGCCCGTGTGCTGGTGGTACCCCAGCTCTTCAGGGCCTTCCTACTGGGGTTGGCTCATGATGTACCTTTAGCAGGACATTTGGGGAAGGACAAGACCCTTGAGAGGCTTGTCACCCACTTCTACTGGCCTCAAATGCGCAAGAGTTCTGATACTCATTGCAGGACCTGTCAGACTTGCCAGGCAAGTGGTAAGAGTGGGAGGAAGCGCAAGGCTCCTCTCCAAACTTTCCCTGTAGTCAGCACGCCCTTTGAGAGGGTGGGCATTGACATCATGGGGCCTATGGAAGTACAGCCATGGGCAACAGGTTCATCCTGGTCTTGGTGGACCATGCCACCCGGTACCCGGAAGCCATCCCTCTCCGGACGGTGACAGCCCCCGTGGTGGGTCGTGCACTGATGAGGATTTTCTCCCGCATGGGGTTCCCCAGAGAGGTGGTGTCCGACCGGGGTACTAATTTCATGTCTAGGTATATGAAATCTTTGTGGAAGGAGTGCGGTGTAACCTATAAGTTCACCACGCCTTACCACCCCCAAGGGAACAGGCTGGTTGAGAGATTTAACCGGACCCTAAAGGGCATGATTATGGGTCTTGAGGAACCCATGAGGCGTAAGTGGGACGTCCTCTTACCATGCCTATTGTTTGCTTACAGAGAGGTGCCACAGAAGTCCCTAGGGTTCAGTCCCTTTGAGCTCCTGTATGGACACCCTGTAAGAGGACCCTTGAGTTTGGTGAAGGAGGGCTGGGAGAAAGCTCCTAGTAAACCCCCCAAGGATGTATATAGCTACATGCTGGCCTTCAGGAACCAAACTAGGAGTTTCAGGCAACTTGCTCAGGCGAATCTGGAAGCCAGCCAGGAAGAAATGAAATGATGGTATGACCAGAATGCCACTCTGGTCGAGTTTCAACCTGGGCAAAAAGTGTGGGTGATGACACCAGTGAAGCCCTGCGCGCTCCAGGATAAGTGGACTGGGCCTTATGAGGTGGTGGAGCGCAGGAGCGAAGTGACCTACCTGGTTGACTTACAGTCTCCTAGGAACCCTCTGAGGGTCCTCCATGTGAACCGCCTCAAACCCCACTTTGAGAGGTCTGATGTGACCGTGCTCTTGGCTACCGATGACGGGGTGGAAGAGGAGAGTGAACCTCTCCCTGACCTCCTGTCAGCCAGAGAAAAGGATGGGTCAGTTGATGGGGTGAACCTCTCGCCTACCCTGACCCCAGAACAGCAGAGGGACTGTCGCCAGGTGTTGGGTCAGTTCGCCTCCCTGTTCTCTCTGACCCCAGGAGTCACCCATTGGTGCGTCCATGATGTGGACACTGGAGACAGCCTGCCTGTAAAACAACATTTTTACAGAGTAGCTGATAAGGTCAGGGCCAGCATCAAGGAGGAGGTTTCCAAGATGCTGGCGCTAGGGGTAATTGAGCCATCCAGCAGCCCCTGGGCTAGCCCAATGGTCCTTGTGCCAAAAGCTGCTGCGCCTGGTGCCACCCCAGAACTCCGGTTCTGTGTGGATTACCGTGGGCTCAATGCGGTCACCAAGACTGACGCTCACCCCATCCCCAGAGTTGATGAGCTCGTGGATCGGCTGGGAGCTACCCGGTACCTCAGTACATTTGACTTAATGTCTGGGTACTGGCAGGTTGCCTTGACCGAGGGGGCCAAAGAGAGGTCAGTGTTCTCAACGCCAGAGGTGCACTACCAATTCAGGGTTATGCCCTTTGGGTTGAAGAACGCCCCTGCCACCTTCCAGAGACTGGTTAACCAGGTGCTGTGTGGGCTGGAGGAATTCAGTGCCGCCTACCTGGATGACATTGCTGTGTTCAGCTCCAGTTGGGAGGAACATTTGCAACATCTCTGTGAAGTATTAAAGGCCTTGCAGAGGGCGGGCCTAACTATCAAGGCAAGTAAGTGCCAGATAGGGCAGGGTTCTGTGGTATACTTAGGACACCAGGTAGGGAGCGGCCAGGTGGCGCCCCTACAGGCAAAAATTGATACCATTCTGGCATGGGAACCCCCCCCAAGACCCAGACAGAGGTGAGAGCCTTTTTAGGACTCACGGGGTATTACAGACGGTTTGTAAAGGGGTATGGCACCCTTGTTGCCCCCTTGACAGAACTGACTTCAAAGAAACATTCCAAGAAGGTGATATGGACTGATACCTGCCAGACCGCTTGTAGGAAGGTGGAATCTGACTATATGGTTGCCCCCTCTTTTTCATGGTGTTTTGCTGGTTTATGACTTAGTTGGACTGGGACCCTGCTATTCAGGCCCCAGTCTATCTGCTTCCTCTATAAAATGGTTTCCATGTACCTTAGGTACATCTTTGATTGGAATCTGGAGTGCCCTTATAAGTCCCTAGTGTATGGTATACTATGTACCCAGGGCATAGGTACCCCGAGGCCTGCCAGGGGCTGAAGCATGTATTATGCCACCCCTGGAAGGCCAGCCAAAATGACACCACAGGTCTGCTACTGCAGCCTGGGTAAGGTGGTGCATGCACTCCTTACTGTGATATAGGCTACCTATATCACTACAATTGCACACACATATAAACCTATAAGTCACTCCTATGGCAGGCCTTAACAATCCTGAAGGCAGAGTGCTTGGTTTTTGTGTGAGAGGGTGCCCCTGCATGAGCAGAGCCCCTCTGCAGCGTTCGGAGTCCCTCCTCTGATGCTGTTTGTGGTACAGCCTGACCATATACTCTTAAGTGCATTATATCCTCGCGGTACAATGCTAACTTTGGACTGGCTGCACCAAAACATGTCGTGTTTGGTGTCAAACATCTTGGAATACTACCCCCACGCCAATCCTGGCGGCGGGGGTAGCATTCCACCCTTCTAGAGGGAGAGACATGTACACACCGGGCTACCTGGTAACTTCTTTCAAGAGCCCTGGCATCACAAAATGGATGCCGCTGCCACAGACACAGGTCTGGCCTCCTGCTGCTGACTGAAACTCCGGCAGGGGAGGCCTGGACAATAGGTTTCCTGTCGAAGGGAGGTGTAACCACCTCCCCAGACAGGATAGTGTGTATTGGGGCTGGGCGGGAGCACCCTCTGGTGCTTTGAAGTCCTGCACTGGGGGCACATTTGGTGTCCCTGTGCATATGCCAGTTCAAACCGGTTGCAGGGGCTACCTGCCCCTGCTTTGGCGCAAAACTGGACAAAGGGAATGGGTGTAACCACCCCTCTTCCCTGACCCTCCCATAGGTGGGTCCCCAGAGTATGTCCAACCCCCTAACTTTGTATAAGTATGGGACCCCAGTCCTTAGGACTTTAGATATCCCTGGATGAAACTCTGTAACTGAATCCTGGAACTTCGACGCTCTACTCAAGACTAGAGGACTGAAGAATCTCCCTTGGGGTCAAGGAGTGACTCCCCTGCTTGGCAGGCACCAAAGAAGCAATTGTCCGGTCTGCATCGCCGAAGCTCCTGCCGGACGCCGAAGTCTTTGCATCACTGAGCACATTTGCAAGTGCATCCTCTTCCTGGTCTCCCACGAAGTTGTGCTTTGGGCTCCAAGTAGCCCCCGCCTCCAGCACCGACTGCACCGAAGATCACTGGCCTCCACTCCATGAGTGTCCTGCAAGCCAGCTCCAAGTGCGTCCACTTGAGGCTCCTTCGCGGTCGCTAGTCTGTTGGCTAGTGGGCCCTCCTGAAGGCTACTCTTCTTCTGCTTGGGCTTCCCTGGTTGCTCCAGACGTGCCCTGACTTACCCTTGCTGGGTGAGTCCCTCAGACCTTGCTGGTCAGTACCACCGTCCTTCTTTTATTTCCACATGACTTGCCGTTGCCAAGGCTTGTTGGGTCCAATCCAGTCGCCGACACCCCAGCAATCGACAGACGTTGTGGGACAGCTCGAATCCAGCTCCTGGTTGTCGTCGACGCCTCCTGGACCTCGTGGCTGAAGAGTCAAGACAACCATCAACCTACCTGAAGCACCCGACATCGGTGGGCATCTGCTCATCGCCTTCCTGGTCACTGGCTAGTGACCCAGACTCTGTCCCCTCTGCTTTCAGGTTCTTCAGATCTTCGATCCACCTTTGGATCCACCCGAACACTTTCGACTTGGTCGCCAGCAGCACTTTGCAGCAGATCGCCATTGAAAACGACGACGAAACCCGACCCCGAAAGGCACCTATGCACCCGGCTTCCCTGGGTGAGGTAACACGAGTACTCCGGTGCTCCCGTGGGTATTGACTCTAGAACAGCCTAGTTCTAAAGGGATTTGCTCCAAGTCCTCCTCTAAGTGTCCTTTTTCTTTAAAACTCCAACTGCGACATTCCCCAAAGAAGTCAACGGCGGCTCGCGGCTGTGTTCTCACACTGCACGCGTCCCCCGTGGGTCCCCTGTGTCACTACCTTGGGTGGTTCCTTGAGGGCCAAGCACTTCTACAGGCTCTAGGCCTTGTGTCTAGCTCAGTCGTGGTTCTTATACCACTTTATTGGTATATGGTTTGGTATGCCCCTAGGGCTCAAACGTGTATTTGTGCTATTACTGTTGACATTTGACTTGTAACTTATGTATTTCGAACTCTAGCCTCATAAAGAGACTAGAGGGGTGTGTTTAAGACTAAATACATATATTTTAAATATATACCTGGTGTGGTCCTCTTTCATTTGGTCACTCAAGAGATTATAGACTGGTAAAACAAGCTGCTTTACATTCCTTCAAGACTTAGCCTGAAGGCTGCTCTCCATAGCTACCACTAGGATAGCTTTCAATAAAGGTTGTCTTTAACCTATCTCCAATAAGGGGGTGTTTGGACTGGTGCAAGGGGCCCACTATAATTAGTGGACAGCATATACCAGGCCAACTTCTCACACCGCTTTTGATGCCCTGAAAACTGCCATGTGCACGGCGCCCGTGCTCAAGGCGCCTGATTTCTCCCAAGAGTTTGTGGTGCAGACAGATGCTTCAGAGCATGGTGTGGGAGCAGTACTCTCACAATTGAATGACGAGGGCTTAGACCAACCCGTAGCTTTCATTAGCAGGAGGCTACTTCCCAGGGAACAGAGGTGGAGTGCAATTGAAAGGGAAGCTTTTGCTGTGGTCTGGGTGCTGAAGAAGCTGAGGCCCTACTTGTTTGGGACTCACTTCCTGGTTCAGACAGACCACAGGCCCCTCAGATGGTTGATGCAGATGAGGGGTGAGAACCCAAAACTATTGAGGTGGTCCATCTCCCTACAGGGAATGGACTTTACGGTGGAACACTGCCCTGGAACAGAACACGCCAATGCTGACGGTCTGTCCAGATTTTTCCGCCTTAGTGATGAGAACTCCCATGAGGGTGGGTAGTCCTCCCCACTTTTCAGCTGGAGGGGACACGTGTTAGACCTGGCATTTCTTGGCGTGGTTACCCCTGACTTTTGCCTCTACCTCCTCTATTTTTGATGCTGTGATGGATTTCGTTTTGCTCGCTTAGATGCTTTGGGCACATTGCCACTGCTGATCAGTGTCAAAGTGCAAGTGCTCCCTGTATAAAGTGTTATGGTAATTGGTTGTCCATAATTGGTATGTTTGCCTTACTAGTAAAGTCCCTAGTAAAGTGCACTATGTGTGCCAGGGCTGGTAATGCAAATGCTACTAGTGGGCCTGCAGCACTAATTGTGCCACCCACACAAGTAGCCCTAAGAAGAGATCTCAGGCCTGCCACTGCAGTGCCTGCGCGCAGTTTGTTAACTGCCTTGTTGTCCTGGCAAGTGCACCCACTTGCCAGGCCTTACCTTCCCCTTTTATGCACATCAGCCACCCCTATAGTAGGCCCAAGGTACCCCCCCCCGGGCAGGGTGCAGTGTATGTGAAAGGTAGGACATGTACTAAGGTGTGTACCATGTCCTGACAGTGAAATACTGCCAAATTCGTTTTTCACTGTTGCAAGGCCATCTTGCCCATAGGACAGAATGGGGAATGCTGAGTCCCATGTTTCCAGCATATCTTCCCATAGGCATAAGGTGGAGAAATGGAGTTTAGTGTGCCTGAACTCAGAATTTAATAACACATCTTTTTGTGAAGATGGTTTTTGAATTGTGTGTTTAGAAACCACGCTTTTAATAGTGGCTGGTTTCTTGTCTTAAACCATCCTGTGTGCCTCTGCCTGGTTGTGTATTGCCTGTCTGGGTTTGGATTTGACAGGGTCTGGGAAGTGTCCTGACTGCAGGGAGGAGTAGGTGAGACAGCAACAGGCTGGCCTGCGTTTGATGTGGGGGGGGGAGTAGCCCCCTGGATGTGAAGAGGGCTGTGTTGCTGCCCCCAGAGGATGGCTCCACCTCCTGCTGAGTGTCTGGGCCCCAGACCCGGACTATCAAAGGAAGAGGGTGTGCACTGGCAGGAAGACACCCAGGTCTGGTTTGGACCAGGGTCAGAGCCCCCTGAACACAAAGACTTCAAAGGCATTTAGGGGTATAAATGTAAGAGCTGAAACCCCTGAACGCAAGACTGAAATCCATACTGAAAAAGGATTGAAACTACTTTGTGATCAAGAGGAACCTCTGCCAAAGAAGAACAGCTGAAGAGACTGAAGAGAAGGACTGCCCTTGCTGTGTGTTCTGGGGCTGGCCTGCAGTTTGCTGATTTGACTGAGGAGAGGACAAGGGACTTTGCTGTGTGCTGTGTCCCCCTGCTTGAGAGGACTTTGCTGTGTGCTGTGTCCTGAAGTAACTTGTCTCCAAGGGCCCGAGGAGAGCTAGTCCCCTGTTGTGGAAACTCAGGAACATAAACGTTTCCAAGTGTGTCTCAGCGACGCTGTGTGCATGTGCTTTTTGCACGCCTGAGACTGCCGTGTGGTCCGTGGTGCTGTTTACGAGGTGCCCCATGACTGCATTGCCCCCGCAGCGTGAAACATCATCCACGCTGCTGCATTGCTGTTTGTGGCCCGAGCCGTCATCGTAACTGAGGCTGTGAGTAAAGATCTCCGCCGCCGGCCCGAGCCGCAACGTGCTAAAGGCTTACTTGAAACTAAGGACCGTGTCTCAGCGACGCTGTGTGCGTGTGCTTTTTGCACACCTGAGACTGCCGTGTGGTCCGTGGTGCTGTTTATGAGGTGCCCCATGACCGCATTGCCCCCGCAGCATGAAACAACGTCCACTCTGCTGCATTGCTGTTTGTGGCCTGAGACGTCATCGTAACTGAGACTGTGAGGAAAGATTGCTGCCGCCGGCCCGAGCCGCAACGTGCTAAAGGATTTCTTGAAGCTAAGGAAGCTACAAGGTTGAAGGGATTGTGATCGTTGTTCGTCGAAAGGAATCTGCCCAAGATCGTCAATGAAGGAGAAGACAGCGCCGTAACCTGTCCGGCTTCAGCGTCGCCTAGCAACAGAGCTGCAACTTGATCGGGATCGCCCAGCAGGATGTCCGATGTGTGGAGAGAGCGAGGCAGCGCACCCCCCCCCCCAGGTAAGGCTTGGACTCCGGTCGGGAGCCGCAAGCGTGTGTGGCCTGGGGATGCTTGCAGGAGGAGTACAGGAGTGCTCCGAGCTCTCTCCCGCTGCACCGCATTAGACGCGCTGAGTCCCCGAGCAGCCTGTACCTGCCCAGCAGTACCGGGGCCGCCCCTGTAAGCTTATGACCGCTGTCTCTGTTGTTGGGGCCTAGTGGTGCCCGAGTTTACCGCGCAGATTGGCTAACGGCATTATTCTTGCATTACGAACTGCCTGATTCTTGCATTACGAACCGCATTATTCTTGCATTACGAACTGCCTGATTCTTGCATTACGAACCGCATTATTCTTGCATTACGAACTGCCTGATTCTTGCATTACGAACCGCATTATTCTTGCATTACGAACTGCCTGATTCTTACATTACGAACCGCATTATTCTTGCATTACGAACTGCCTGATTCTTGCATTAAGGACTGTCTTATTACTACATTACGAACTGCATTACGAACTGCATAGCATTGCATTAGGACTGCATTAGAGATTGTGAATTGCTCATTAATACCGCAAGAACCTACAAGTGATTGCTGGCCTAATAACCGGCAAAGCGAAATATTAAGAATACGCATATGTTGGATTTCTATCGTTTGGTCTCATCGTATTACTTTTATAAAGATACCGCTATTTTTATGAAACCAGTGTGGTGTCCATTTGTGGTGTTATCACTGTGTTACTGGGAGTGTGGTTGCAAATACTTTACACATTGCCTTGGAGATAAGCCTGGCTGCTCGTGCCAAGCTACCAGGGGGTGAGCAGAGGTTATCTAAGTGTGTGTCCCTCCTTACCCTGACTAGAAGCAAGGGTCCCTATTTAGACTACGGTACCTACCTCAGCGAACTAGAGACCCCCAGTTCTAACACCACACTAGTACAGGTTTCCCCCGAGAAATGGGTTATTACAGAAATCTACATATTTCTGCATTTTTTTCCCATTTTCCAGGCAATATTATGCAGATATATTCAGTCAGGTTTTAACTGATGAAATGTATCAGTTAAAAACTTCAACGATGTGGTATTAACACATTTGTTATAATATGTATAAAAAAAATACCTGTTTCCACCCAGATCGGTGTTACAACTGAACTTGTCATAATGAACTTTGTGAGCAGAGGCGGCTAACACAAGGGCTGTAAGCAGTGGAACCAGAGGAGGCTAGACTATGTGGGGATAGATAGATAGATAGATAGATAGATAGATAGATAGATAGATAGATAGATAGATTTTTATGCTATCAAGTTATTTTAAACCCTCACAATGTAAAAACAGCAATCTGGTTAAAACTGATAAAACAGAGCGAAAACATAGTATATAGCTTGTTCAATCCATACATTTGGCAACTCTAGACTCCATTGCGAGCCTGCGCCACTAAAGTGCAAAGGGGCATATTTACAAGCCCCTATCGCCACCACAACGTCACTTTTTAAGACATTGTGGTGGTGATAGGTGCTTGGCCTTATTTGCAAGGCAGCGTCAAGCCATTTAACGTAGCTTAACGCTGCCTTGTAAATAAGGCACCCTTTCACGCTATGCTTAGCGTGAAAAGGGTGGGCAGTGGGTTTTGCCTTTGGCGTTCCACCGCAACACCCATTGATTTTGACGCTGCCCCCTATTTACAAGGCCAGCATAAATAGAAGGCAGCACCAAAATTAAGACTAGTGAAAACCTGGTCTTAAGTTGGCGAAACAAGGAGAAATGCTTAATTTCTCCTCCGTTTTGCTTTTTCCATGTGTGCTGCCTTGTGCAAAAATCCTTGAATTGTTTATGTACAGGAAGGTCCCCCTTCCTGCACATAAACAATCTTTAAAAAAAAATTACATTTTGTTACTTGCATGTGTACTGCATTAAGCAGCACACGTAGAAGTGACAAAATGGCATTTAAAGATTGTTTAGATACAGGAAGGGGGACCTTCCTGTACATAAACAATCTTTCCCCTGCACGCAGACACCCTTGCACTATGGTGCAAGGGTGCATGCGTTGGCGCTACACTGCTAAGTGTAGTGCCAGCGCAGGGGGAAACACAAGGCTGCACCATATTATCGTAAATATGGTGCAGCCTTGCATTTCTGAAGTGGCGGAGTGAGACGTTTAGCAATGACAGCTAATGCCTCACTCCGCCACTTCAGTTGTAAATATCCCCCAAAGTGCGATGATGTGCACCTGGGATTAGAACATCCCGTCAAATAAGGAGACGATAACTCAATCCTTCCACAAAATGTTTGTTGAAGTGTGGGCAGTGGTACCGCCTTACCTATTTTATCACGTCCTTATTTTTATTACAGCTTTGAAAAATAACCACTAAAAAATAATGCTGCAAATAAGTTTCCAGTTTAGACTAGCTGCCTGATTCAGTCATGCACTCTTAGGGCAGCAATTTGTAGCACCCACCCTTTCAGTCTGAAACTTCAGTGCTTTCTCTGGCTTTCTTGTCCTTCTTATACCCGGGTACAACCAGCTCAGGCTGCAATCAGTCAACATTTAGCAGGCTGGCAGTATCACAGCCCTGGTGTCTGTGATGTCATCAGTCCAGCAAAGCCCTCTTCTACACTAATGCATTAGTCCGTGATGATACACATGTAGCAGTGTGGGCTTGGGATCACAATTAGGCTTGGGCGCTCCCAAAACAGTGGCCCACATTCAAGAATCCTTAACTTTTTGTAGTTTAATATAGTGTGAACTCTGCCTCTGGCATGAAAAGAAGGAGAACAACAGAGACTAATTTATGCCCCCCACCCCCATGAGTGGAGAGGGACACAAATAACCTGAGGAGCTCCCTCACAGGCCCTAACCAGCCCCCCACCACCTCTTCTTCCCAACCCTGGACCTCTGAAAAGCGAGTGATAATGGCTTCCCATCAGCAGATCCTTGAGGCATCTGTCGCACCTGGGAGGAGCCAGGAGGCAGGGACAGCTCACTCTGTGACAGAAGGAGCAGCCCATTGTCATTCTGCCTCTGACAATGAGCCGGCCTGAGGTGGGTCAGGCTCAGTATATGGATACAAAGGCAGTAATAACAGCCTTTTACATTGTGCACTTGCATTGGAGACAGGGATGGCCCTGGCTGATTGGACTGCTTAGTCCACCCAAAAACAACCTACCAACTGGCCTCGGCAACAGGCCCATCGGCCCATGTCCGATTTTCCGCCTTGCCAATCCGAGCCTGAACGTGAGCTTCGGGTACTCCAGGCATCATCCCAGCAGTGCAGTGGACTATACATTAATCAGGTCCCGGATCCAGGATTCTGGGCCTGAGAGGGCCTTGAAGAAGCCTGGGCGGGTTATGAAGATTCATAGGGGAAATACGCAGTAATCAACAAAGCCTTTCTGGACATTTGCTGTTTAGACTTTGACAGAATCTGTCCAAAAAGGGCATGTCAAGAACTGAAAGTAACATGTCTTAACATGTCTTAAGTAATGTTTGATCTGGTGGGTGCAACCTACGGCCTCACCCAGCACTCACCTTTCTGTCTTTGACTTAGAAATACCTTCTAATGGATATTTTCGTACTCTGCCTTCTGTTTTAGTGGAATGTCGTGGCATACACTGCCGTTCAATTGAGGTTGGATGATGGAGAGGTAACATCAGTATTCCTCCTCACTGGGCTCACATCTATCCACATGGCACGTTAGTCAAAGGTGTGATGGAGTCCTGGCGAAAAACTAATTGCAGGGTCCTATTTCATTTTAAAACATTGTAACTGATCCAAAGTTGAGACTATTTAAAATAAACTTGTGCACGGGGTTTAAGAGTTCTTTTTGGGGACTATCGGAAACAAGAGAGAAATGTAGCTCTTTATAACAGTGTAAGTCAGTAACATTGATCAAAACAAAATATGTTTATTGGTTATGGGAAGATGGGGTCCACTTGTCGAATTTTAGGGAGGACGAGTAAATGGAGCATTTTAATGCATTCTGGGCCGGGAATATTGCTTAAAACTCAACTGAATTTATACATGGGGCTAGTAGTTCCTCTACAAGCAAAAAAGAGAATGATTAAAAAATATATTTAGAAAAAGGGAGATTTTATAACATGATGGTATATATGAAAGTGAGGATAAGCTGGCACCCATTCAGCCACATGCCTGGCAATATCATTGAAGTATTCCCTGACATGTGATTGACTCTGATTCAGTGAAATCCGTATTTCAGAGATGCCACCAGCAATAAATACTTTCCATTAATCATAACGTTTTAGCAATTCTATAGTGCTTTCTATGCCTTTTGTTGTGGCCTCAAAGTGATTTCCATTTAGACATTAGGAGGGAGCCAATATTGCAGTGCAGGGATCTTCCGCTTCACCGCGATCGGAATTCCGCCCAGGTGCTGGACATTCCGATCGCGGGTGCGGTCGTGACGAGCTCAGCTCGTCATGCGCACAGCGCGACCGCGCAGCATGACGAGCTGAGCTCGTCATGAGCATCGAAGGAGGGTGCTTGTTATCTCATGTAAAGTTTTGAGTTTTCATGTTGTGCGTGAGTAATCTTAGAGTTGCTCCATACTTGTCGTATCAGCATTTAACTGCAATTACACATGAAACAGTTTACAAGAGCGTGAGTGTCATTTCGGGCCATCTGTGTCACGAGAGCTCAAGTACTTGTAGTTGAAATGAATACTAGTGACTCGGAAGTTCATTCGTTGTTATGGTGGCCTGATCCAATGTTTGCATGAGAGGACAAGGGAAGGTGCCCCTTCAGGCGGTTATGGTTTAAGATGTTCCTGGCGCAAAAGTACTTATGGAATCCACTCAGGAGTGATAAGACCCTGACTACTGAAGGCACTTTTATATTAGTAGTAGACCAATTTATCAAGTCCACTCAGGGATGTAGAAAGTCCAAGACAATCTAGGCACGTTTAGGCCAAGGTAGGATAATGTCTACATATTGTGGTGAAATCCGGCTAAGTTGGGTGCATTCCACTTTTGGATTAGACAGAGGATAACTGTGGGTTGGAGGAGAAGGAAGAGGAAAGTCACACATCTTGCATTCAATCCTTACTTGTTTGTACATTCATTAGCTTCCATATTAGTTCCCAAATCCGCACATGTCCAACACTTTCAAAGATGATACAGGTCACACTGTGGTGCACTTACTTTACTCTGGGGTCTTGGATACAATGGCTTCACGACAGGCATAGTTTCGCTCACACTCTGGAGCTGTGCTGGTTAGCATGAAAAGGTACATCGCAATGGAGTGCTACACAAAACGGGCAGCAAGGGTAGTACTTGATATGATGGGCCTGATTCACAGAACTAACTTACGTCAAAAACGTAAAGTTAGTACTTTTTGGTATTCACAGAATACACTTACTCATTTTGGTATTCACAGAATGAACTTACTCATTTCGGTATTCACAGAAGTTAGTAGTCCCAACTTTAGGACTCCTAAATGCCTTCTGTGAATACCGAAAGTCTTAAAGTTGGATTTTTCTCAGTTTAGGAGTAGTAAAGTTTGGAGTCCTAACTTTACTACTCCTAAACTGAGAAAAATCCTAACTTTAAGACTTTCGGTATTCACAGAAGGCATTTAGGAGTCCTAAAGTTAGGACTACTAACTTCTGTGAATACCGAAATGAGTAAGTTCATTCTGTGAATACCAAAATGAGTAAGTGTATTCTGTGAATACCAAAAAGTACTAACTTTACGTTTTTGACGTAAGTTAGTTCTGTGAATCAGGCCCGATGTTATTAGGGAGATGAGAGCAGGAAAATTGTAGAGAACCAGTGGTCCAAAGACTGTGAGGCAGGGAAGAAGAGGGTATGTGAAGATGAACAGGGATGAAGCTTTCGAGCCTGGATTTGTTCAGCCTCCATGGAGTGGCTGTATCCATTGTGGGACTAATAAATACTCTCTCCAGAAGATAGAAACAGACCACAGTTTAGACTGCCAGGTCTATGAAAACCTGATCAGCAGTCAAACATGCATTTGCCTGGCACATCCATTAAACAGGCTGAGCTGCTATGTGATGGTATCTATTTTGGGTGCCGCCGTGGACCAACTGATGCTTGCTAAGCAAGCTGAGACCATCATCCTAGGAAAATTAGGCCTCGTCATGTTGCCTACGTGATGTATAGACCATACAAAGCTAATGTGCCAATATCCCCACCTGCATTCGGAAAAATATGAATTTTTGTGACATTACTGTTTGACATATGCCTAAGCAGTAATGGGGGATGTATAGTGCAGTGACCACTGGAGCATTCGCTTTTGGGCACCTGGGTAGGCCTGGTGCTACTTGGGATGAATGTGCTTCAATGGGTGCTCTGCTTTTACACAAAAAACAACACCTTTGTACTCAATTGTAGCAACTGTTAATTACATGTTTCACCTTAAAATATCTGCAGTCTTTCACCTAGTGGAATAAGACTTAGAGGGTGAAGGGATGGGTCAGGAATGCGCAGAGAATATACCATGCTAAAGCGAAGGGCTGCATATGACTATCTGTAACCTGGGGGGATATTATCAACAACTTGCGATAATTATCGCAAACCGCGCTTAGCGCGTTTTGTTTTATCGCTGCCTATCGCTGGATATTATCGCGGAGATAACACGCTATTAGCAAAGTTTATCTCCAATGCGATAAAATATCCAGCGATAGCGGCGAAATGCGTGAATATCGCTGGAAATCCAGCGATATTCACGCATTAACGCCATGGGGGACTTAGGCTGACAATCCACCTCCTATACAACAAACAGGTAAGTCATGTTTTTAGCAGGTGTTAAATTCTAGCGATATTCGCGCTTAGCGCAAATTTTTTTATCGCTTCGCCTGCGTTGCTAATAGGGCGAAGTTGTGTTAGCGACTGTTTTCAGTCGCTTTTAGTTGGGAACGCCTACCTTGCATGTCATTAGCGATAATTATCGCTGGCATGCAAGGCGAGGGGAAAACGGACCGCTATCGCCAGAAAGCTGCTGCTAACGCCTGTTAGAGACAGCTTGCTGATAGGGCGATAAAAAAATCGCCGCTTTAGCGGCAAAAAGTGCCGCTAAAGCGGTGATAAAGCCCTTGCTAATATGCCCCCTGGTCTTTTCAACACCGTTTTCACATTGTGCCAAGGCAGCAGCACATCATCGGGCAGATGTACGAACAGATGAGTTCCAAAAACTCTTTGACTTTGTCAATTTTGTGCATCACAAATTCACTATTCACAGAATGTTCTGCCAAATGAATAATAATTAGTCAGGCCACTATTTGCGACCCCGTGTCGATTGCCTACAAACACAGGGATGTACTCTACATGGAACTGCAGTGGCCTGCATGCAACAGAAGACCACCGTCCATGTGTTTGCACTCCTAAATAGGAACCAAGGGGCATATTATCAAGCCCATTTTCGCCGCTTTAGCGGCTGATTTCGGCCGAAAAGCGGCGATTAAAATATCGCACTATTATCAAGGACACGCTGACGCGTGTTTCCTTGATTTAGTAGCCGTTTTTTCTCCATTTTGCATGTCAGCGATTATCATCGCTAATGACATGCAAAGTGGGCGTTCCTCACAATGTCTGCATGATTAACGTAGCAAACACAACTTCGCACTATTAACAATGTGGCCCCAGCGATAACACAAACCGCGCTAACCGCGGTTATCGCATGAAGTTAATGTCTGCTTCTTCTTCTACTTAGCTATGCTGATAATGGGAGGTGGATCGCCATGTTACGACCACACTCCCCTATCAGCAAGCATCTCCATAATCATCGCTGGATTTCAGGCGATATTTATGTTTCTCGCCGTCTATCGCTGGAATTACATCGCCTGTTCGCAAAGCGTTGATGATACGCCGCTAACACGGCGATGTAATTCAGCGATAGACGGTGATAAACAGAAACGCGCTAAGTGCGCTTAGCGATGTTTATCGCTCTTCTTTGATAACATGCCCCTTACTTTTTTTTGTTAAAAGCAAGCCATGTTTCTTAAATGAATTGGTGATGCTTAAAAAACGAAAAAAAATTCCCATTTGGGACGGTATCAGAGAAAGCAGGCAGTGATACCTTGGAACAATGCCTGCTCCCTTCAAGGTCATCCGATACAATTTCTAAAGGGTAATGATCCCTTTGGGACACCCTTCACCATTGCAAATCGATTACCACATCGTTTGAGGTGTAGGAAACCAGTCAAAGTGCTGCTCCGGTCGAAGGGCACAAACCTTGCTAATTTTTCCTGTACCCTAAAGCATAATGTCGATCAACTACAGTATGGAAGATGTGTACTTGGAATGCATTTGGGTTCAGTGTAGAGAGTGAACTCTGGGCACAGCAATCAGTGTCCCTTACATTCAATCAGAGCGCTTCATCCATGTGTGAAACTATGAATACCTGATATAGGTTGCACCCCAGAGCAACAATGGGCCTTATTAATGAAGGCCTGCAACACTATTACGCCGCAGTTGCATCACTTTTTGTGACACTGCAGCGACAAATAATGCGCCACGTTGCGCCATATTTACAAAGTAACAAGAAAGTGAGGAACCCAATCTACCTTTGGAGGCTTGGGCAAAACAACTAGTAGAAGGTAATGGTGACTTCAAGGGATTTCATTAGATACTCTCAGTCAAATCTATTCAGAATAATCACTTGTTGGTCTAGCCGCGACTGGTGGCTGACTATTGAACAATCAAAGCATCAATGTAGTTACTTAAAGCATGAATATTCAGCAACAGGTAATTCTCAGACACGGGTATGTCTTCTTTTCAATGGTAAACAGTTTAATATGAACAGAATTAAAGAGTGTAAATTGGAATACAACAAAACACCATGATGGAGGACATACAAATCATAAAACCTTCAGATCATAGGCGTGAACATCTTTCCAGATCATAGTAGAGGAAATGAATCTGAAAGCAACAGACAACAATTCCTAAAAAGCAGCCAATGCTGAAGAAATAGATGTATTTGTCGACGTTTCGGTCTTTTGTGGCAAATTTGTCCATCAGACCATCTTCAGGACGAAGAGTGGATTGTAAGAGTAGTCCCCTGTATAAACATAATTTAAAATTACATGTATAGCCATCAATGGCATAATTTATGAAAAAGAGAAACAGACCTGTGTACAAAAAGAAAAAGAAAAGGCCC
Source organism: Calotriton arnoldi (assembly GCA_963921515.1). NCBI lineage: Eukaryota > Metazoa > Chordata > Amphibia > Caudata > Salamandridae > Calotriton > Calotriton arnoldi. Next base: position 683,078 of record CAWUFW010005444.1, read on the forward strand.
CATTAAGTATAGGACCGTCAAGTGCAACTCAAACTTTAACTCGAAGAGTAGTCAAGAAAGAAACAAATAGTGTATTGACACCAAACGCAAGTCATATATATCTTTTCACTCACCTCAATTCGTTTGGTGTCAATACACTATTGGTTTCTTTCTTGACTACTCTTCGAGTTAAGGTTTGAGTTGCACTTGACTGTTAGAAATAAGTGGGTATTGGCAACTTCAATTTGATTTGTGTTTTTCTGTGTTATAAATGTTTGTGATGTAAATGTTTGCGTATATATGTATTTTTATGTTTTTCAGTCTAAAAAGAAATAATATTGATTGATCTTTCAAAGAATGTCTTTGTGGTATGTGTTTTGTTTAAATGAAATTTTCATAAATGGTAATGGGACAGTGAACAAATCATAGGGTAATTTGATGTTCCCTATTAGTAAGTAAAAGAAGCGATATCAGTTCCTCCATACCATCCTTTTTTGAAATTGCAAGAGCCACAGCAAACACAAGGAGATGATGGACGGAGCGCTGAAACTTTTTAGACACTCACCCCCAGTCACAGATCTGGGTTGAATCCATCATCATTCTTTGGCTCACTTTGCCACCTCAGTTCAGACCCAGCCATATGCAAATCAGACTTGACCCTGTGCCTCATGGGAACAGTCCAGCCCGAACTGCCAAGCCAGGTCTACCCTGAACCGGTAACAAGCATCCTGGGACCGGTTTCTGGGAAACACCATTCATCAGCCAGGCTAGCTTGAATCCAGTGGCAAAGTGAGCAAGGGACCCACATCTGGGCATACCCTGCCAACTAAGGGCAAACAAAGCAAACACAAGGAAATAATGGATGGAGCGCTGAAACTTTTCAGACACTCACCCCCAGTCACAGATCTGGGTTGAATCCATCATCATTCTTTAGCTCACTTCGCAACCTCAGATCAAACCCAGCCATATGCAAATCAGTCTTGACCCTGTGCCGCATGGGAACAGTCCAGCCCGAACTGCCAAGCCAGGCCTACCCTGAACCGGAAACAAGCATCCTGGGACCCGTTCCTGGGCAACACCCTTCATCAGCCAGGCTAGCTTGAACCCAGTGGCAAAGTGAGCAAGGGACCCACGTCTGGGCATACCCTGCCAACTAAGGGCAAACAAAGCAAACACAAGGAGATGATGGACGGAGCGCTGAAACTTTTCAGACACTCACCCCCAGCCACAGATCTGGGTTGAATCCATCATCATTCTTTAGCTCTCTTCGCCACCTCAGTTCAGACCCAGCCATATACAAATCAGTCTTGACCCTGTGCCTCATGGGAACAGTCCAGCCCGAAGTGCCAAGCCAGGCCTTCCCTGAAACGGAAACAAGCATCCTGAGACCGGTTTCTGGGTAGCACCTTTCATCAGCCAGGCTAGCTTTAATCCAGTGGCAAAGTGAGCAAGGGACCCACGTCAGGGCATACTCTGCCAAATAAGTGCAAACAAAGCAAACACAAGGAGATGATGGACGGAGCGCTGAAACTTTTCAGACACTCACTCCCAGTCACAGATCTGGGTTGAATCCATCATCATTCTTTAGCTCAATTCGCCACCTCAGTTCAGACCAAGCCATATGCAAATCTGTCTTGACCCTGTGCCTCATGGGAACAGTCCAGCCCAAACTGCCATGCCAGGTCTTCCCTGAACCGGAAACAAGCATCCTGGGACCGGCTTCTGGGTAACACCCTTCATCAGCCAGGCTAGCTTGAATCCAGTGGCAAAGTGAGCAAGGGACACACGTCTGGGCATACCCTGCCAACTAAGGGCAAACAAAGCAAACACAAGGGGATGATGGACGGAGCACTGAAACTTTTCAGACACTCACCCCCAATTACAGAAATGAGTTGAATCCATCATCATTCTTTAGCTCACTTCGCCACCTCAGTTCAGAACCAGCCATATGCAAATCAGTCTTGACCCTGTGCCTAATGGGAACAGTACAGCCCGAACTGCCAAGCTAGGTCTTCCCTGAACCGGAAACAAGCATCCTGAGACCGGTTTCTGGGTAACACCCTTCATCAGCCAGGCTAGCTTGAATCCAGTGGCAAAGTGAGCAAGGGACCAACATCTGGGCATACTCTGCCAACTAAGTGCAAACAAAGCAAACACAAGGAGATGATGGACGGAGCGCTGAAACTTTTTCAGACACTTACCCCCAGTCACAGATCTGGGTTGAATCCATCATCATTCTTTAGCTCGCTTCGCCACCTCAGTTCAGACCCAGCCATATACAAATCAGTCTTGACCCTGTGCCTCATGGGAACAGTCCAGCCCGAACTGCCAAGCCAGGTCTTCCCTGAACCGGAAACAAGCATCCTGGGACCGGTTTCTGGGTAACACCCTTCATCAACCAGGCTAGCTTGAATCCAGTGGCAAAGTGAGCAAAAGACCCACATCTGGGCATACACTGCCAACTAAGGGCAAACAAAGCAACCACAAGGAGATGATGGATGGAGTGCTGAAACTTTTGAGACACTCACCCCCAGTCACAGATCTGGGTTGAATCCATCATCATTCTTTAGCTCACTTCGCCACCTCAGATCAGACCCAGCCATATGCACATCAGTCTTGACCCTATGCCTCTTGGGAACAGTCCAGGCCAAACTGCCAAGCCAGGTCGTCACTGACCCGGAAACAAGCATTTTGGGACCGGTTTCTGGGTAACACCCTTCATCAGCCAGGCTAGCTTGAATCCAGTGGCAAAGTGAGCAAGGGACCCACGTCTGGGCATACTCTGCCAAGTAAGTGCAAACAAAGCAAACACAAGGAGATGATGGATGGAGCGCTGAAACTTTTCAGACACTCACCCCCAGTCACAGATCTGGGTTGAATCCATCATCATTCTTTAGCTCACTTTGCAACCTCAGATCAGACCCAGCCATATGCAAATCAGTCTTCACCCTGTGCCTCATGGGAACAGTCCAGCCCGAACTGCCAAGCCAGGCCTTCCCTGAACTAGAAACAAGGATCCTGGGACCCGTTTCTGGGCAACACACTTCATCAGCCAGGCTAGCTTGATTCCAGTGGCAAAGTGAGCAAGGGACCCACGTCTGGGCATACCCTGCCAACTAAGGTCAAACAAAGCAAAAACAAGGAGATGATAGAGGGAGTGCTGAAACTTTTCAGACACTCACCCCAGTCACAGATCAGGGTTGAATCCATCATCATTCTTTAGCTCACTTCGCCACCTCAGATCAGACCAAGCCATAAACAAATCAGGCTTGACCCTGTGCCTCATGCGAACAGTCCAGCCCGAAATGCCAAGCCAGGTCTTCCCTGAACCGAAAACAAGCATCCTGGGACCGGATTCTGGGCAACACCCTTCATCAGCCAGGCTAGCTTGAATCCAGTGGCAAAGTGAGCAAGGGACACACGTCTGGGCATACCCTGCCAACTAAGGGCAAACAAAGCAAACACAAGGGGATGATGGACGGAGCACTGAAACTTTTCAGACACTCACCCCCAATTACAGAAATGAGTTGAATCCATCATCATTCTTTAGCTCACTTCGCCACCTCAGTTCAGAACCAGCCATAAGCAAATCAGTCTTGACCCTGTGCCTAATGGGAACAGTACAGCCCGAACTGCCAAGCCAGGTCTTTCCTGAACCGGAAACAAGCATCCTGGGACCGGTTTCTGGGTAACACCATTCATCAGCCAGGCTTCCTTGAATCCAGTGGCAAAGTGAGAAAGGGACCAACGTCTGGGCATACCCTGCCAACTAAGAGCAAACAATGCAACCACAATGAGATGATGGACGAAGCGCTGAAACTCTTCAGACACTCACCCCAGTCACTGATCTGGGTTGAATCCATCATCATTATTTAGCTCACTTCGCCACCTCAGTTCATACCCAGCCACATGCAAATTAGTCTTGACCCTGTGCCTCATGGGAACAGTCCAGCCCGAAGTGCCAAGCCAGGCCTTCCCTGAAACGGAAACAAGCATCCTGAGACCGGTTTCTGGGTAGCACCCTTCATCAGCCAGGCTAGCTTTAATCCAGTGGCAAAGTGAGCAAGGGACCCACGTCTGGGCATACCCTGCTAACTAAGAGCAAACAATGCAACCACAATGAGATGATGGACGAAGCATTGAAACATTTCAGACAGTCACCCCAGTCACAGATCTGGGTTCAATCCATCATCATTCTTTAGCTCACTTCGCCACCTCAGTTCAGACCCAACCATATGCAAGTCAGTCTTGACCCTGTGCCTCATGGGAACAGTCCAGCCCGAACTGCCAAGCCAGGTCTTCCCTGAACCGGAAACAAGCATCCTGGGACCGGTTTCTGGGTAACACCATTCATCAGCCAGGCTAGCTTGAATCCAGTGGCAAAGTGAGCAAGGGACCCACGTCTGGGCATACCCTGCCAACTAAGGGCAAACAAAGCAAACACAAGGAGATGATGGACTGAGCGCTGAAACTTTTCAGACACTCACCCCTAGTCACAGATCTGGGTTGAATCCATCATCATTCTTTAGCTCACTTCGCCACCTCAGTTCAGACCCAGCCATATGCAAATCAGTCTTGACCCTGTGCCTCATGGAAACAGTCTAGCCCAAACTACAAAGCCAGGTCTTCCCTGAACCAGAAACAAGCATCCTGGGACCGGTTTCTGGGTAACACCCGTCATCAGCCAGGCTAGCTTGAATCCAGTGGCAAAGTGAGCAAGGGACCCACGTCTGGGCATACCGTGCCAACTAAGGGCAAACAAAGCAAAAACAAGGAGATGATGGACGGAGCGCTGAACCTTTTCAGACACTCACCCCCAGTCACAGATCTGGGTAGAATCCATCATCATTCTTTAGCTCACTTCGCCACCCCAGTTCAGACACAGCTATCTGCAAATCAGTCTTGACTCTGTGCCTCATGGGAACAGTCCAGCCTGAACTACCAAGCCATGTCTTCCCTGGACCGGAAGCAAGCATCCTGGGACCGGTTTCAGGCTAACAGCCCTCATCAGTCAGGCTAGCTTGAATCCAGTGGTAAAGTGAGCAAGGGACCCACGTCTGGGCACACTTTGCCAACTTACCCTGCCAACTTAGGGCGAACAAAGCAAACACAAGGAGATGATGGACAGAGCGCTGAATCTTTTCAGACACTTACCCCCAGTCACAGATCTGGGTTGAATCCATCATCATTCTTTAGCTCACTTCGCCACCTCAGTTCAGACCCAGCCATATGCAAATCAGTCTTGATCCTGTGCCTCATGGGAACAGTCCAGGCCGGACTTTTCGGTTCAGGAAAGACCTGGCTTGGCAGTTCGGGCTGGACTGTTCCCATGAGGCACAGGGTCAAGACTAATTTACATATGCCTGGGTCTGATCTGAGGTGGCGAAGTGAGCTAAAGAATGATGATGGGTTCAGCCCAGATCTGTGACTGGGGGTGAGTGTCTGAAAAGTTTCAGCGCTCCGTCCATCATCTCCTTGTGTTTGCTTTGTTCGCCCTAAGTTGGCAGGGTAAGTTGGCAGGGTATGCCCAGACGTTGGTCCCTTGCTCACTTTACCACTGTTTTCAAGCTAGCCTGGCTGATGAGGGCCGTTATCCTGAAACCGGTCCCAGGATGCTTGTTTCCAGTCCAGGGATGACATGGCTTGGTAGTTCGGGCTGGACTGTTCCCATGAGGCACAGGATCAAGACTTATTTGCATATAGCTGTGTCTGAACTGGGGTGGCGAAGTGAGCTAAAGAACGATGATGGATTCAACCCAGATCTGTGACTGGGATTGAGTGTCTGAAAAGTTTCAGCGCTCCGTCCATCATCTTGTGTTTGCTTTGTTCGCCCTTAGTTGGCAGGGTATGCCCAGACGTGGGTCCCTTGCTCACTTTGCCACTGGATTCAAGCTAGCCTGGCTGGTGAGGGCTGTGAGCCTGGAACAGGTCCCAGGATGCTTGTTTCCGGTCCAGGGAAGACATGGCTTGGTAGTTCGGGCTGGACTGTTCCCATGAGGCACAGGGTCAAGACTGATTTCCATATAGCTGTGTCTGAACTGGGGTGGCGAAGTGTGCTAAAGAACAATGATGGATTCAACCCAGATCTATGACTGGGGGTGAGTGTCTGAAAAGTTTCAGCGCTCCGTCCATCATCTCCTTGTGTTTGCCTTGTTCGCCCTAAGCTGGCAGGGTATGCCCAGACGTGGGTCCCTTGCTCACTTTGCCACTGGATTCAAGCTAGCCTGGCTGATGAGGGCTGTTCACCCGAAACCGGTCCCAGGATGCTGGTTTCCAGCCCAGGGAAGACATGGCTTGCTAGTTCGGGCTGGACTGTTCCCATGAGGCAAAGGGTCAAGACTGATTTGCATATAGCTGTGTCTTAATTGGGGTGGCGAAGTGAGCTAAAGAACGATGATGGATTCAACCCAGATCTGTTACTGGGGGTGAGTGTCTGAAAAGTTTCAGCGCTCCGTCCATCATCTCCTTGTGTTTGCTTTGTTCGCCCTAAGTTGGCAGGGTATTCCCAGACGTTGGTCCCTTGCTCACTTTGCCACTGTATTCAAGCTAGCCTGGCTGATGAGGGCTGTTAGCCTGAAACCGGTCCCAGGATGCTTGTTTCCGGTCCAGGGAAGACATTGCTTGGTAGTTCGGGCTGAACTGTTCCCATGAGGCACAGGGTCAAGACTGATTTGCATATAGCTGTGCCTGAACTGGGGTGGCGAAGTGAGCTAAATAACGATGATGGATTCAACCCAGATCTGTGACTGGGGGTGAATGTCTGAAAAGTTTCAGCGCTCCGTCCTTCATCTCCTTGTGTTTGCAAGTGCCACAGCAGCTGCAGTTCACTGTTCCCAGATGCTACAGAGATGTTATGGGTTACCCTGGAATGCAACCCCTTGCTGGTGGGACCCCATAAAGCACGGGGATACCAGGCCCAACTGCACCTCCTATTGCGAATGTCCTGTCACAGAAACATGTTCGATATTGCAAGTGATTGTTCGTATTATACACATGAATCACAATTAGGCAAAGTATGTAAGTTGTAGTGTAGGAAAGTAGGATCTGCTTCTTATGGTTACCCCCACTTTTTGCTTCATGTGATACTGTTTTTGACTAGTCTGACTGGGATCCTGCTAGTCAGGACCCCAGTCTATCTGCTTTCTCCCTAAACTGGTTCACTGATAGAATATTGACGCCTAAAATATCCCCATACACAAATATCGAGTCATAAATATTGATGTCAAAAATATCGACATCCTATATTTATAATGGTAAGTATAAAAATATATCAATGTAAAAATATCGATGTACAAAATATCGATTTTTTTATATATGTAAAAAACAATGTTAAATATATTAAATAATAAAATTAACTTTAAAAAATTATTCGGATTTAATATACATTTTAACAAATATAAGAAATACATTTAATTTTAAAAAATGTAAACATACATATATAAAATGTAATATATATATATATATATATTCACTGAAAAACCATAGGTTTTAGGGACAGTTATAGTTACTTGGACATTGCACTCGTACAAAACCCGTGAAATTCCCCTGTTATAGTTAGTTCAGCTAACTATAACTTGCGCCCGCAATGCACTGCTGATGACGTCACATATTACATCACTCATGACATGGTCAGTGACATCACTGATGACATCACTGATGACATCTCAAATGACATCACTGATGACATCATCCACGTGATAATCTGATGCACCTCCTCACACCCTAATATAATCTTTGATACACCCACTCTAAATTACAGACTGCCATTCGCAAAACCATAGACACTCCAACACCAATAACTACATACCCACTCACTGATTCTTAGGTCTACACACACACACACATACCTCCAAAAGCGCCACAGAGCTGCGCTTGCAGAGAGGTGTAAAAGGGGTGTGGCCTCTCTACACGTCTCTGCAACGCAGCCCCTGGCGCATATTGGAGGTTCCTGGTGGGCTAGTTGGCCCCCAGGGACCCCCAGTATTCAAGGGGAATTGCTCTCTCTCTGCAAACGCGCCAGGGGCGCGTTTGCAGAGTGGTGAAGGAAGGGGCGGGACCTGCGGGCCCGATCGTTTTTTTTTTTTTTTGTCCCCTGAAGGGGGCTGTGTGGCCCCCTTCCTTTTTCCTGTTTTTTGTCCCTGGGGACCCCATCCCCCAGGGCCTTACCCCTTTTTAAATTTAATTTTATTAAAAAAACGGGAAGGGGGCCGCGTGGCCCCCTTCCCTGGGCCTGTATTGGCCCCGGGGACCCCATCCCCCGGGGCATGGCGTTTTTTTATTTTCTTGGGAGGGGGCTGCGTGGCCCCCTCCTCAGGCCATTTAAGGCCCCGGGGACCCCATCCCCGGGCCGGCCTTTACATTTTTATTTTTTTATTTTTTTGGGGAGGGGGCCGCGTGGCCCCTCCTGGGCCACTACTTGCCCCGGGGACCCCATCCCCGGGGCTGGCCCTCTCCGTTGGGGGACTGTGGGGGTCCCCAATCCCCACAGTCCCGCTCGGCTCCCACGTCCCTTGGGAGCCGGCATTGCTAGCTCCACATGGGGAGCAGCTGACATGCTGCTCCCCATGTGGAAAGCAATCGGCTTTGGATATTGGAAGAGAGAGCAGGTTTCCTGCTCTCTCTTCCAATATCCAAAGCAGTTTGCTATGGCAGGACGGGAGCCGCGAGGCTCCCGTCCTGCCATAGCAAACTACAGTGTCCCGGGGTAGGCACCCGGGACACTGCAGGAGCCGGCCCTGGGGGTGGTGGTCCCCAGGGCCATCAAGGGCTTCCAGGAGGGGGGCCGCGCGGCCCCCTCCCTACATCAGCACAGCCCCGGGGAGGTGGTGGTCCCTGGGGCTTCGGGGTCCAAAACGGACCCCCATTTTAATTTGTTAGTGCCCCGGGAGGTGGCGGTCCCGGGCGTGTGGGGGGCTGGAGCCCCCACACAGGTTGTTTAATTTTAAAAATAAAAAGCCCCGGGGAGGTGGTGGTCCCGGGGCTGCGGGAGGGCTCAGAGCCCTCCCGCACCATTTTTAAAAGAAAGCCCCGGGGGTGGCGGTCCTCGGGCTTGGGGGCCCTTGAGGCCCCCACACATAAAATTAAACCCCCACCATGCCCCCGGGACTTGGGCCACCCGGGGCAAATAGCTAATCGAGCGCGGAGACCGCGCTCGATTTCTCGGCAGGATTCGCGCACCCTGAGCGCATCCTGCCGATTTAAAAAAAAAAATTTTTTTTTTGCCCAGGGGTCCTTGTGGGACCCCCTGAGCAAACCTAGGGGGTCAGGGTGTTTCTACCCTGCCCCCTTTGTGCGCTTTGCGCACTTGTTTCTGTCCCTCAGTTCTACCGAGGGACAAATGGCTGCCAACATTTCCTGAATCGGAATGTTGACAGCCAATTAACATGCAGCTCGTGATCGGGACGGTGCGCGCAGGGTGCGCTCAGGGTGCGCGAATCCTCCGTGCCCATAGATATATATGTACTTTTACTTTTGATTTTCTCAGCAACTACTGAACGGATTTACACCATTTAACAAAAAGGGTTCTTTCTGAACCAAGAACTACCTCTTTGCCAAATTTGGAGTAATTCCGTTCAGCAGTTCGGGCTGTAGCTGTGTCTAAAGTTTCCTATGGAAAATTGCATGGGGAAAACACGTTTTGGGACCCCCTTTTTCTCGGCCCCGCTTGACGAATCCCCCGAGACTTTCAGGGTAGGAGCGGACCGGAGCGCCCCACAAAGTTTGAAAATTTTGCGAAGATACGTCAACCGGCAAGAGAGTTATTTCAAATAGAATGTCGCAGATTTCCTATGGATAATAGGTTGTAACTATAACTATCTACTGGCGACCGCCAGTAGATAATATATATATATATATTTACTTTAAAACAAATAATAAACTATTACGTTTAATTTATTTTTAAATTTTATACATTTATCAACATTTACAAATAAATATAGATATTCATACACCTATAACATAAAATCTAATAAAAAGCATTATATAATAAATTAAAACATTAAAATATTGAATAGTCTTTAAACTTAAATTTTGCGCTCATTGAGTGCAACAGTAGGGAAAGTGTTGGATAGCGGAGGGGTAAAAATAACTATTCCCACTCCAGTGAGTGCAACAGTAGGTAAAATGTTGGACAGCGAAGAGGTAAAAATACTATTCCCACTCGAGTGAGTGCAACAGTAGAGAAAGTGTTGGATAGCGGAGGGGTAAAAATGACTATTCCCACTCCAGTGAGTGTAACAGTAGGGAAACTGTTGGATAGCGGAGGGGTAAAACTTAATATTCCCACTCCAGTGAGTGCAACAGTAGGGAAAATGTTGGATAGTGGAGGGGTAAAAATTACTATTCCCACTCCAGTGAGTGCAACAGTAGGGAAAGTGTTGGATAGCGGAGGGGTAAAAATTACTATTCCAACACCAGTGAGTGCAGCGGTAGGGAAAGTGTTGGATAGCAGAGGGGTAAAAGTTACTATTCACACTCCAGTTTGTGTAACAGTAGGAAAAGTGTTGTATAGCAGAGGGGTAAAAAATAATATTCCGATTGGAGTCAGTTCAAAATTAAAAACAAACAAAATATAAACTACAACACAAAATATTTTAAAAAACAAAAAGAAAACATATATAAAAATATAACATTTTTATAAAAGATAAAAACATATTAAGAAGATCTAACAAATACCTAGAATGATTTTTTTTTACAATTTGTTTTACAAAAAATAACTATTTGTAATAGAAATAAATTATTTATAATCAAAAACATCATTACATAAATGTAATCTTTTTTATTTCCTACCCTATAACACTACACAATTCACAACACACATCTAAATTAAAAAGTACCTCCATAATTAACATAATTAATTATCAATTAAATAAATATAATTATTCAGAAAACAAATTAAAACAGATAAAAATTAATTTACTCCCCAAATGTTACCCCTATAAAACCGAAACCCACACACAAAATAAAAATAATCAATTATCATAAATATTCATTGATGAATTAATATTAATGATCAACTAATTATTAATTAATTAAACATAAATTACTTTCCACCCTCTACCCCAATAAACACCACAACCCACACCTAAAAATCATTACACAATTTCCATAACTAATTTTACATTAATAAATTAATATCAATTTACAACAACTTATTAATTTAAAAGATTTTACTTCCCACCCTTCACCACTATAAACCCCACAACTCACATCTAAAATTAATTACACAATTGCCATATTTAAATTTTAATTAATTAACATTCATTAACAAATAATTATTAATTAATTATAAATAAATTACTTCCCACCCTATTCCCATATAAAACCCACCACCCGCTCCTAAAAAATAACAAAATTAACATAAATTAATTACCAATTTATTATTTAACAATAATTAACAAGCAATTAATAATTAATTAATAATAAATGAATACCCACAATGAACACTAATATATAAATTAAATATTAATAAATAAAAATATTAATACATTTATTATAATTAAATTACTACCCACCCTATTCCCCTACAAACCCACAACCCGCTCCTAAAAAATGACACCATTAACATAATTACCAATTAATTATTAGTAATTAACAGCCAATTAATAAGTAATTAATAATAAATTAATTGCCACAATTAACACTATAAAATCTAAATTAAATAAATACTAATACATAAAAAATTATTAATTTATTATAATTAAATTACTTCCCACCCAATTCTCCTATAAACCCACAACCCGCTACAGAACTTAGGGGTCGATTACGATGGCGGTCGGAAAAACATACCGACCGCCATGGTAGCGGCAAAAAACCGCCCGCATGGCCAACGGGAAAAACGCCGGATACATTACGATGAACCGGCACAATAATCCGTCCGCGGCGGCGGGAGACAACGAAAAACCGCCCGCACTCGCCGGACCAGCTGAAAATCCAACCGCAACGGCCGGATACTCAGCGGAAAAGCCAAGAACCGCCGCCATGCACACGGAGTAACCGCCTGTGACATTATGACATCCCTGCTACCACCATGGTACCTACCTATGAATCTGACCGCATCGTGCGCGAACAGTGATGAATCCGATAGGCGGCGGAAGGGCTGCAGCATAGCCACCGCTGCCGAGGAACCGCTGCGGAGGATCCGCAAAAAAATGGCGGACGTAGAAAAAACACAAAAAAAATACAAACAATGCACACACTGAAGTAGACCTGTCCCAATACAAACCAAAAGTGCCCAATGACAACAGCCCCAGAAATTTCAAAATAACCAATCACAGGACAACACACACAACACACCTGACAGCAACATACCAGCTTGCCACACCCCCATAGCCGAGCATAAACCAGCCCCTCCCTGACCACAATCCTTTGCTACACTCCACAACTGAAGGTCCCAACCCCAGAGAACAAAGGAGAGGCAAACCTGCACACAGCACCACCACAACACACACAGCACCTACACCACCCACACCACCCACAACACCCACACAACTGCACCACAGAACATCTGCACAGCTCACACCATGGCACCACACAAAATGCCAAAATTCACTGATTCAGAGCTTGCAGTCATGGTAGATGAGATAATAAGAGTTGAACCACAACTCCATGGCAACATGGTCCAACACACCCCATTAGCCACAAGAACCCAAATGTGGGTGAGGATAGTCAATAAGGTCAATGCAGTAGGGACCACCCCCCGCAAGAAATACAGAGGCGGTGGCATGACCTGAAAACCGTGGTGAAGAGGAAGAGGGCCAAGAACCGTCAGCTGGCTGACGGGACTGGTGGAGGCACTCCCATCCCACCCAAACCATACAGTCCGTGGGAGGAGAAGGTCCTTGGAATCCTACATCCAGAGAGTCTTGAAGGAATCCGCGGGGGACTGGAAGCTGGTAAGTACAAACCAATGTATATCATCACATTGCCATGTACCGTCTTGCACAAATTCAAACCTACAACCCCTAGGCCAAAGGACATTCATCTGACCCACAATACCCAAAACAGGTCACACAGATGTAACCACCACTCAACCTGATAAAGCACAAAGCTAAACAAAACCAACTGGGATGCATGTGTACAGACAAAAAGCACTACAACTCCCAACAGGCCCCCCTCTCACACCCCTCAGCAGGATGGAGCACCCCACCCAGAAGCATGTGTCAGCCATTGAACGCTCCCCCACCACCTAACAGGTAGGTAGCCATCTTCACAGGGATGGGGAATGTGTATCTGGAGGCAGCACTACAACTCCCAACAGGCCCCCCTCTCACACCCCTCAGCAGGATGTAGCACCCCACCCAGAAGCATGTGTCTGTAAGTAAAAACCAAAGTGACATTGCACAGGTAATCAGACAGTGCATGCACACCACCATCACTCAACAAAAGCATTGAGAGACATGACAACATGAGGCTCTACTTCACACAAAAATAGAAAAGAAAAGCACAGCCATTGACAGGATGCAGACAGCTCAGCGTACGTAACTGTGACAGAAACAGAACTGTGACTCTCAACAAATATGTCCAAGCAAACGGGCCTCTGACATGCATCACCCAGACTTCCCTCTGTAACGTACATGGGTGCTGATCATGAAGGACCATGGGAAAAACAAACTAGCATGGTCTGCTGTATAAAGAAATACAAGCACAGGACATGTCAACGGTATGCATGTGATGAAAATGGCTAGTCCATGCACACAGGTAATGTCTGCCAGGCAGAGTGATCAGCAAAGATGCTGAACATCAACTTGTAGTCATGCCAGTTGTCAGATGACAACCTCACATTGAAATCACCAATACTAGACGTGTGGCATGCTAACCAATCACAGGTCACACCATTGTGAAATGATGAATGTAACTCCACTTCATGGCATGAGGCACATCACTGTGCAGACATACAATGTGTGAAAAAGGCAACTATGTGTAGCATAACATGTAAATAAGAGACACCAAACACAGCAACCCTGAGGTGTGTAAGGCAATTACCATCTACTTCCTGTCCCACAGGTGACCAACAACTGACTGCAGAGGACGACAACCCCAACCAGCACAGCCAGTCACCAGCTCCCGAACATCTCCCCTCGGATGCAGACTCCCTGGATAATGAGGAGGAGGAGGACCAACCCGGACCATCTGGTGTGGCAGGGCGTAATGTGTCCCAGGACCCCACAGCCCCACCACCTTCAGCAACAACATCAACGCAGAGCCCTGCTGAAACGACCTGTGCCACCACCACCTCCACCACCACTACCACTACCACTGCTGCCTGCAACACTCGCCCTGCTCCACAGGCCAACCAGACCACAACAACTGCGGAGGTACGGGAGAGTAGGCCGGTGCCCACAGGAGGGAGGCAACAGGGCCGTGACAGCAGGCCAGGTGTGAGGACAAGGCTGACCCAAAGGGAAGAAGACCCTGCCACTGAATCACTGGAACACATTCACAGAGTTGTGGGGGCCTATGAACACGCCCAGGGACAGTTGAGGCAGGCTCAGCAGGATGCCTGTGAGCAACAACAGATGCTGCGCTCAATTAACAACCGCATGGGCCAACTCGTGGCCTGCATGGGCCAAATCAGGGATCTCCTGGGCCAGCTAGTGGGGGTCCTCAGGGACAGGCATGCGGCACCGCCAACACCTACAGCTCCCTCCGTTGTGCCGCAGGATGACAGACCCCCACCCTCCCCTGCGTCCAGCGAGCATGGGGACTCATCAGACACCACTGGCCATGCACCTGTGTCCCCCCTGCCAAAAGAGCAAGGGGCCGCCCGAAAAAATCATTGGGAGCATCCCGTGGCAAAGCACCTGGCAAAAGCCAGTCAAGTAGCCAGCCATGATGGCACCCCTCTTCACCCTGCTGTGTACCCTGCAGACTGTCCCCACACACAATGCCGTGGGAATGGCAAATGACTGTTGGACTGTGTTACCATACCGATCTAGTGTATACTCTATTGTCTCATCTACCATCACTGACAAATCTGTTATTCACCATTCACAAATCTGTAAATATCCACATCTACATCACATGTATCCACTGTAAATAAACACTAATAACGCACCAATGTAGTTGTCACTGTTCCATGTTCATCACAGTATGTTAACTCACACCCGTGATTACAATGTCACAGGAGCAGGGATACTCCGCAGGCAAGTAGAGGCTGAAGGGACCTAGGAAAACACAACAGAACATCAGTTGCTACTCAGGTGGTGGACTAACAACCATCACACAACACAGCACATCAAGGTACGACAATCTGCACATGTCACAAGGAGCAACTGTACCAACATAGACATCAAGTAGCTGTGTCAAAAGATCCCTTACCATACACATCTGCAGCCAGCACTGACTCTGCAACATGCTGTAGTCACAAAACTCACATACACATATTCACCAGGCACAACATCATCAGACAACAGCCAGTATTGACATTGCCACTGACCATCAAGTGAAGTAGTTGTTGATGAGCTGCTGATGCTGTCCAACACCTTCCTCCTCTCCACTATCCTCGTCACTTGACGTTTGGGTGTTTGCAGGTGGGGGCTGTGGCTGGTCATCATCATCCTGGATTAAGGGGATCCCCTTCCGCACGGCCAGGTTGTGTAGCATGCAGCATGCTACCACTATCTGACACACCTTGACGGGTGAGTACTGCAGAGCCCCTCCGGTCTTGTCGAGGCATCGAAACGCGATTTCAGGAGTCCAAATGTTCGCTCAATGACCCGACGTGTCCTCCCATGGGCATTGTTGTAGCGCACTTCAGCTGGTGTCCTGGGATTGCGAAGTGGACTCAGCAACCAAGGTCCGTTGGGATATGCAGAGTCACCTAAGTGTGAAAGACACATACAGATTGAGTGTCTGACATGTGTCTGAGGACAGCAAGGCACACAAACAGCACACGACTCGACCATTTGTACTCACCCACAATCCATGCCCGCTCCGGCACCAGATTGGCCATCAGCTGTGGTAAAATGTTGTTGCGCATTATGTGTGAATCGTGGGCTGATCCTGGAAACTTTGCACAAACGTGTGAGATGACCATATCTGCCTGGCACACCACCTGCGCATTGATGGAATGATAATGTTTCCTATTTCGGTAAATATGCTCCCGTGCTTGGGGTGGAATCAGGGAAACATGTGTGCCATCTATTGCACCAACTACATTAGGAACGTGTCCAAGTGCCCTTCACATCCGCCAACTCATGCCACCTGGGGAAATGTATGAATTGGTCCATGTGTTGCATCATAGCCAACAGGACATCACGTAGCACCATGCTGAATGTTGGTTGGGACATCCCCCCTGCAATGCCCACAGTTTGCTGGAAGGATCCCGTAGCCACAAAATGTAGGAATGCCATCACCTTTGCCGTTGCCGTGAGTGCTGTTGGCTATGTCCTGCGTGGAAGCAGGTGTGGCTCCAATATTGCACAAAGTTCCAGGAGGTTTGTCCGATCCAGATGGAATCGCCTTATGATGTCGGTATCCTCCATGTTAGCCAGCAGGGTGAAGGTACGAAACACATTAGGTCGCCTCCTAGGTGAGATGAAAGGGGACACGTCATAGCAACATAAATTAGGATGTGCACAAATTCATAAAGTCTGTCCTGTCACGGCGCTAACATTGACTGTCATCCCTGAAAGCACACAGTGCAATTCAGTGTTGTCCCAACATGAGACAGATTAATTGTCCAACTGTCATGGATGTGCACAGTCAGTAGACACAATACGAACACTGTCTATGTGAATGCCAAGAGTCACATATCGAGCTGAGGTGGACTCAGCCTTGGGTGTACATGACACAGGACATGTGTGAAGCAGAGACACTGCTGGCTTCCACGTTGCTGCTGTACCTGCCACACCTCCTTGGCCAATAATTGCAGGGGACACAGCAACAACACAATGTGGATAGATCATTGGGATTGTCTTTGTACTCAGTGCCACTTCGAACACACTCAAATTCAATTACATTCACATCCCAAACCCATACATGTGCCAATGTCATCAGTACACAGGCCATATCTGCTGCTGACTTGAATACAAAGTCGGACAGTGACAGATGATGTCACGCCTGTGCAGAGTATGTGTACCACTGTAACAGGCCACCATTACCCCACTGCCCAATACTCTCTACAAGCACACAGATAGCCAATGTGGCACACATTAACAATAGATGAGGGACGTGATCAGCAGGGCCTGTATGCACCCTTAATCTTCCCCCATTTTGGACATTTACATGCAGCATCAAG
The DNA here is from genome assembly GCA_963921515.1 of Calotriton arnoldi. NCBI lineage: Eukaryota > Metazoa > Chordata > Amphibia > Caudata > Salamandridae > Calotriton > Calotriton arnoldi. Next base: position 700,296 of record CAWUFW010005444.1, read on the forward strand.
GAGGGACTGCCCAAGGACACATGTGCACCACAACACATACCATGGTGATACACATCCAGCTGTTTCAAGACACAACAGTGCCACAACACAAACATATAACACTACATGGACAATGCCAAGCCAGTATGCCAACAAGTCTACGCATGAACAGATTGTATGCATTACATATGAACAACTGGCTCAGACACCTGACACCAGTGGATGTAATTTTACACCACATGTCCCAAAGGACATGCATCCTGACCCTCATTCCACACAGGCTGTCAGGCCCAACACAGCATACAATCAATATCCCACATCTAACAAACATGCTGGCTGTGCATGAGTAGTGGGACACTGGTACCTCACATTGACCAAATGTCGGAGTTGGATGAGTGTCACAGGCACAACAGTCAAGGTACATCTCACCTGTCTTGGGTGCCCACTCCATCCTGATACACCAGCAGATGTGATCCACCCACACAGTGCTGGAATAGATGGTGAGCAAGGATGGCTAGCACCCCATAGCATGCACATACACTAGTGTTGGTGTCAACACACTGCACACGTGTGCCACTTGTGCTGACCATCCAACATTGCAGACAATTCCCGCTAATCAGTGCACACACATTGCACAGGCAAAACTGGACACCCATAGCCTGTGGACAAATGTTGCATACTATATTCCATACAGTTAGCACAATCCACAACCGTGCATGCAGTCCATCTGCCAACGCAACATTCCTGATGTGAACAATGGACATGCACTAGTGGCAGGTGAGTAGCACCGGAACACAGCACAACACTCAAAAACATAGTTTAGCTAAGCACCATTGTTGAAATGTACATGTCACTGATTCACATACAACAGTCCAAACAACATGAGCACAGACCTGACACTACCACATAGGTCCCTGTGGTTACAGGTGGCAGACATGTAGCAAAGACATCTACTCTGGCAGTCTACCCAAGTGACAAACAATAATAATGCAACGGATGCCAGGTGTGGTGCTGAAGTACTCGTCATCCTTTAGCAGGTCGAGCCCCCCCCTGTACATGTGGACATACACTGCAGGAGTTGCCAGTGTGTACAAAGACATAACATGCAGAATGTAATTGGTCTTAGCAATAACACAACAGGGTGACATCTGTTTCCAATGATGACAGTCATGCTGAATAAATGAGTTCATCTGGGTTTTCAGTGTAACACATGGGCTCAGGTGTGAGATAGTGGTCAGCATGGGTGGCAGAGCGACATTGTGTGTAAATATTGCTCAACATAATGGAGTACAGTGTTCCATTTGGTGTGAGACGTTACACAGTGGCTGACATTTGTGACAGGAGACCATATCAATGTTATCCAGTTCCATGTGCCACTGAACGTATCCACTGTGCGTAGTACAGTAATGACCATTGATCCACACACAACAAGAACTGTCCGTAGGTGCCTTAAACGTGCCCCATAAACACAATGACTCACAGAGTGTACGATGTGATGCTGCATATTCCCCATTGCGGACGCACATACTGTCCGTGAATTGGGTGGCGGAGCATGCCAACCACCATTTGAACCTGTGTCGATGCCCACCACTGACGCAAGTGTTTCATGTGCTGCACATGACACATTGGTGTTAGTGATGGCCCTCTACATAGCTGCAGATGGCGTTTGTCATGCTCCACCAGCCACATCCCGGTCACCCATGTCACTCTATGGCAATCAAACAGCGGTAGCGCCGGCCACGACCCCACGGTGTGTCACCGCCATGAACCATGCCCTTGCAGCCAATGGGGACCGCTATCGCGGTGGCATGATGCAGATTCAAAAATCGCGGTAGGCGTGCTCCGCCCACAGCGGATGTGGAGATAGGGTGCATTTGTAAGATGCACCACCGCGGTAGCGCCGGCCAGGACCCCGCAGTGTGTCACCGCCATGAACCATGCCCTTGCAGCCAATGGGGACCGCTATCGCGGTGGCATGATGCAGATTCAAAAATCGCGGTAGGCGTGCTCCGCCCACAGCGGATGCGGAGATAGGATGCATTTGTAAGATGCACCACCGCGGTAGCGCCGGCCAGGACCCCGCGGTGTGTCACCGCCATGAACCATGCCCTTGCAGCCAATGGGGACCGCTATCGCGGTGGCATGTTGCAGATTCAAAAATCGCGGTAGGCGTGCTCCGCCCCGCGGAGGCGGTCATTGGATGCTTTTGAAGAAGGCTGACCTGGAACACCAATGGCAGAGGACTGTGACCACTGAAACGAGTCCAGGGCCCTATATATGTGTGGAAGGGAGCACCACATTTCCACTGCTCACAGAGCCTGCTGCCTAGGACCCCTCACCTGCTGCTGCCTCCAGGGACTGCTGCCTGGGACCCCTCACCTGCTGCTGCCTCCAGGGACTGCTGCCTGAGACCCCTCACCTGCTGCTGCCTCCAGGGACTGCTGCCTGGGACCCCTCACCTGCTGCTGCCTCCAGGGACTGCTGCCTGGGACCCCTCACCTGCTGCTGCCTCCAGGGACTGCTGCCTGGGACCCCTCACCGCCCACTGCCGCCGCTGACATCTCATGTCCACAGTGATGGCTAGGACGGAGAAGATCCGTGCCAGTCCATTTACAAGCGAGGAGCTGGATGTCCTGGTGGACGAGGTGCTGACACAGTACCGACGGCTATATGGTGGCCCAAATGTTGTGGTAAGTCTCCAACAGTGGGGGTGTGAGTGCAAGGGGGCACACATGTAGTCGATCAGATGGTGTATGTGCATGAGAGTGTGGGGTTGTGCAATGCACTGGCTGACATGCTGTTTCCTAGTTGTTAAGGGGGTGTATGCAACCCACACATTAAATGCATGGACATGAAGGGTGGATGGACATGTGTTGTGTACACATCCATATGGTGTGACAGCTATCTGGTGATGCATGTTTCGGGACAGTTATTGTTCATGTGACTGTTTGTGTGGCTCCTCGTTGTCCATCTCTGTGTGATTCTACCTGGCATGGACTGTCCACGCCCAATGTGACAAGGACACATCACTGACTGTACAGAGTGTGATACGTGTGTGGTTGGCATGAGTGTACATCAATGACCCATATCTGCCGTGTGGAGATGAGTCTGTGTCATGCCACTGTTCAGAGAGAGAGGTTTTACCATGAGAGTGTGTCACTGATGTTTTCCCCTCTTGTCTCCCACACCTGCAGCTCAAGGTACACCAGCGTAAGGCCGTGTGGAGGTCCATTGCAACCAAGGTGCGGGCTCTGGGAGTGTCTAACCGCCGGCGCACCCACTGCCACAAGAGGTGGGACGACATATCACGACTGGCAAAGAACGTTGCCGAGATGACACTGGGGATACTCCCTCACAGTGGCAGGTTGTCACGACGCAGCTTGACACCACTGATGTGCCGCATCTTGGCTGTGACACAGCCTGAGCTGGACGCACGTTTGAAGGAGCATCAATAGCAAGCTAGGGGTGAGTATTCTGTGAAGGTTGATTTTGTCTGTGAGTGGCTGCATGTGTACCAAGCCTGTCCCTGCGCTGGTGTACGTGATGTGGTTACTGTGATGCAGTGGGTTGTAAGTGGCCCCTGTGCTGGGTGTGGCAGTCACGGATTTTACATACATGCACTTACTGATGTTTTTCCAATCCTGGGAATTTCAATGGCATTGTGGGTGGTGTGCTGCAGGCCTGGTCCATTGGTGTTAGTGTTTGTACGCCCCAACATGCATGATGTTGTGCTGTCTGCCCATCACATGGCTCAGCTATGCCGTGTTTAGATGTTTGTACGCACTGTTTGAGGTAGTGAAGTGTGTCTGCATGGTGAGATTGCAACATGTAGACTTTGTCATCCTCAGTGTTGCTTTTGCTTGAATATGTTTGTCCTGTTGCTGTCACTTTGCTAACCCTACATGTCTCTCTGTTATGCAGCATCTCCCGTGGGCACGGAGGGACAGGGGACGGACACCAGTGGTGGTGAAACAAGCACAACAGCTGCACAGGATCCCAGTGACACAGATGTGACCAGCGCCTCCGAGGGGAATAGGAGTATGCTGGAGGAATCACAGCCCGAGACGCAAAGTTCAACATCATCTGATGACGGCGGTGGTGCAGACATCTTGGAGGACACAGGGAACGGAGAGTCTGCTACATCTTCCAGCACACAGCGTGCAGTGCCCACCCTCCCAGGCACTTCCTCTGTTGCTGCCCGTGTTCGCACCACAAAGAGGGGAAGAGTGTCCTTCATTCCAGGCACCGCTGCCCCTGCCCCTGTGCCCCCTGCTGCCATCAGTGCAGAGTGTGTGGACCTTATGCGCCAGCTGTGTGTGGGGCAGACAGGGCTCCTCAATGCATTGTCAGACCACGACTGCAAATTGGCACAGGTGTTAGCTTTCATGGAGGGCATCCATTCAGACGTGGGTGGGCTACACCGCACTGTCCAGACAATGTCCTCCACAATGGCGGCTGCACTTCAACTGGCTCAATCTCGTAGTCCAATTCCAGTCCCTTTGTCCACCCCCATGCCAGTGGCGACGTCTGACGACGGTGACCACGCTTCACACACCTCAACGTCACGATACTGCACACGTAGCACACAGCAGCAGCAGCCCAAGCGGTCAAGGTCACAGACACCTTCCCCTACGAAGAAAAAAACAACCCCAGAGCGCAAAGGGAAGAGCCCGTCAGGCGTTGCAAAGGCACATGATTCAAGGAGGAAGTACTCAGGGTCACAAGCCTCAGAGCAATCCCCGGCCACAGACTCTGTGGTCCCAAAAACGTCTCGCAAAGGCATGCAGACACTCTCCATGCCCACTGTGAAGGTGGGGCCTGGCAAGGCTACACATAGTAAGGTATCCAAGGCTGTTTCACCAACTACCTCTACTCCCATTCCAAGTCCAGTGAAGCAGGGACAGGAGGGCACTGTTGGGGGCACACAGGGTGAAGAGGGGATGGAGGGGCAGAGGCAATGCCAGGCTAAGCGTCCTTCTGGATCCAGCACATCCCCAAAGGGTGGTCCAGCGTGTGCACCTGCGGCAGCCTTGGTGATGAGTGTGCCGTTTGTGTCCACACCACTTCCCATTGATACCAAGACAGGCAAGCCATTTAGAATCCCCAAGAAGTGGAAAGGCACCCCTCCACTGTCTCCCTCCCACACTGTGTCCCACGTCGGCCTGAGTCCACCTCCACATGCCACTACACCACCTGGTCCAAGCAGCCCTCCAGCGTCCAAGGCCACTGATAACTCTTCCTCAGCTGGGCGTCTCACTCCCCAGTCAAGTGGTCCAACAGTGCCCGACACACAGTCAGCTCCCAGTCAGACTGACAGCCAAGTATGAATGTTGATCTACGTCACAGACCTATCTCTCCCACACCGGTACCTGTGCTGCCCATCGTGACACACCAGACTGTGTTGCTGACCATGGCGGAGTTTGGTGACACACATTCCCTGTGCAGCTTCTCATTAACTCTGTCAGCACCTTGGACTAGCCACTGGCCTTGCAGTTTGCCCCCTGCCTGTGCAGCTTCTCATTGACTCTGTCAGCACCTTGGACTGGCCACTGGCCTTGCAGTTTGCCCCCTGCCTGTGCAGCTTCTCATTGACTCTGTCAGCACCTTGGACTGGCCACTGGCCTTGCAGTTTACCCCCTGCCTGTGCAGCTTCTCATTGACTCTGTCAGCACCTTGGACTGGCCACTGGCCTTGCAGTTTGCCCCCTGCCTGTGCAGCTTCTCATTGACTCTGTCAGCACCTTGGACTGGCCACTGGCCTTGCAGTTTGCCCCCTGCCTGTGCAGCTTCTCATGTTCAGGCTCTGCATCTTGTGCCTTGGTCTTGTCTGATATTGTTGCCTATCAGTGCTATTTGTGAATAAAAACAGTTGCTCATGTTGTCAGTTGTGTCATTGTCCTTACTGAATAAGGCTTTTCCTGTATGTCTAACATTTACTGGGCCACATGCTCTGTGTGCCACTTCAACTGTGCCACTGGCTTGTTTGACTTATCATTTTTTTACAGGGGTGACGGGGACTTCAGTTCTTCATGACTCGGATACTTGTGGGGTCAGTGATGTTGTTTTCGGTGACATACCAGACTCATGTTCCTTCCTTGTTGCTGTTGGCTATGTTTTACTCCATCCTGGTATGTGGGCACTGCAAACACATAGAGGGGTCATATACACGGGATTGCAGGCAGGCTGACCAGGCTCAACATGTATGTGCGTTCTTGCTTTCATGTATGCCTAGCAGTGTAGATGTGTAGTCATGTTGTGATGGGCAGTCATCCTAGTCACAACGGTTACTTACATGGTGTGCATTTGGGTGGTCAAGGGTTGTACGGTGTGTTGGTTGTGGCTTTGTCGTGTGTGTTGATGTGTGTGTACATGGGCGTGTGACTCATGGCTGTGTGGGACTGTTGTGTGTTTGTGTGCACACACTGCTTGTTGTGCATTCAGTGCTGTGGGTGTATGTTGCCTTGTGCTGTCCTAGTGTACATCCCCTGATGTACTGCTGTGTTTGCTATGTGCTTTGTGGTGTTGTGCATCTGTTGTGTGTTTGATGTGTCTGTGTTGTTCTGTGATGCTGCACTTCTTGTCTGTGTTGTGGTATGTCGCCTATGCATTTTTCCTGACTGATGAGGTGGTGCACTCCTGTTGTGTGTGTGCTCCCATTGCCTTCCCCTAGTTTGGCTGCACAGGTGATGTGTGTTATTTTTGTGGTTCTGTATGTGTTTCTGTTTTGAATTGTGTTTGCCATTTTTGTTTTGGTGCAGACGTTGGTACTGAAATCCCTGTGTGTGTGTGATGTTTGTGGATGCCCCCAGGGGGTTTGATTGTTTGTCTGTATCTTGTCTGGACATTATGTAGGCCCTTCTGTGTGTCTGGCATTGGGGTTGTGTGCTGCAGATATGAGGGGGTATGTTTGGGGACTCCTACTTGTGTTTGACAGTCATTGAGTGTGCCAATGTGCCCTGTGTGATACTCATGTGTACTTGCTGTTCACTGTTTGACTTGAGGTCCTTCCTTTCATCCCTGTCCCTATACATGGGTTACCTTGCTGTCTCCCTGAGTTGTTGCACTGAGGTGACTGTTGTTTGACTTCACTCACTGTGCCAGCCATGTGCTTGGATGGGGTGTGGATGTTGTTCTAGGTTCCTTGTCCTGCATGTGTCTGTTCACCTGGTTGTTGGTTGTCTCCTTGCCCTCCCATTTGTGTGCACATCATTTTTGCTTTCCACCATTGCTGGTGGCATGTAGTCTGTGTATGTGGCTGTGTGTCGGTGTGGGGTATGTCTGTGTGAGTTGGCAGGGTGTGTGTCCAGTAGTCTGTATGTTCCTTGTGTGTGTGGATGTTAATTTTGTGCTTGTATTCAGCTTTCTTGCCATGTATGTGGTGTTGTGGTGTGTGTGTGTGTTGCCCTGGGCCTGTGCCTCTGTGCTGTGTGTTAATCTACACCCAATGCTGCTGTGTCTGTCTCCCTAGGTGTTAGTTGTGTGCTGCTGGGTGTGGATTTAGCTCGCTTGGTGTTGGACATGGGGGTGCACAGGGGGGGGGATTGGCATGTTTCTTGCTGTGTGCGGCTGAGCTGTGGGTGGTGGGTGGTGGTCTTTCTGGCCTGACCGTTGCTGTACATGCATTCTGCTTTGTGCGATGGATTTCCCGCATACTCACCGCTGCGGTGTCGTCAGCAGCACATTACATTATGTTCGCGGTAATTTGGTGGGCTTGATGCAGGGTGTGAATTGGTGCCAGATGAGACATGTGTGGGTACACTGATGGATGTGTTCCTGTCCACACCAGTGTGTCTGGTGTGGCCAGGTGCCCTGTTTCAGCCCGTGGAATTTGTGTTCTGTTTTGTGTTGTGTTTTTTTTACGTACCTGCGGCGGCGTCCGCGGCGGGCGATGTTGACCTGGTGATGTATCACGTACAGCACCGGGAGGACGTGTAGTGCTGGATCCATGGCGTTCGGCTCCGGGTGGAGGGCTCCGGAAGTCTCGTTTCACGCTCCGCTGTCGAGATTCCGCCGTGTCTGGAAGGGCGGTTTCTCCCCTGCGGTTCGACGGGTTGTTTGGCGCATCCTAATTTGTTGAGCGGACGGGACGTCATTCCGCACGGCGGTGAGTCTCCATTGGCTCCCAACGGCGCGGTGGCGGGCGCAATTTCATGGCGGTCGGCGTTGCACCGCGGAGGTCGGGAAATGGGGCATATTTGCCCTTCATAATATGGCGGCCGTGAGGACCGCTGCTGGCGGGCGGTAAAAGGCATTTTTCCACACCGCCGGCACCGCGGTACTGACACCGACCACCATCGTAATCGGCCCCTTAAATACGCAAAATTTAATAAATATAAAATTAATACCTACTAAAAATGTAACACATATATTAAAAAACAAAAGCAATACTTATACAAAAAAATAATTCACATACTTTTAAAATACATACTAAAATACATAACATTAATTAAAACATCGATATCTTAAACAACTATATTTTTGCAAACGATATTAATGACTTCAATATTTTCAAAAACGATATTTCTTACCTCCAAGTTGATATTCTTGACCACGATATACTTGCTGTCGATATTTCTGCATCACGATATTTCCAACTCGATATTTGTGTATGTCGACATTTAAAACTCGATATTCTGTCTGTGCACCCTCTAAACTGTTATGTCATGTACTTAGGTACACTCCAGATTGGATACTGGGGTACCCTTGTCAGTCCCTAGTATATGGTATCCATGTACCCAGGGCATAGGTACCCCAGAGGCCTTCCATGGGCCGAAGCATGTATTATGCCACCCATGAGAGGCCATGCAAAATGGAATTACAGGCCTGCCATTGCAGCCCGTGTAAGTTGGTACATGCACCACTTACTGAAGATATAGGTTACTATATCTAAGGGTCACTACACTTAAAACCTATAAGTCCCCCCTATAGCCGGCCTTAACAATCCTGAAGGCAGGGTGCTTGGTTCTAAGTGAGAGGGTGCCACTGCATAAGCAGGACACCCCTGTAGCCTACGGAGTCCATTCTACCAGGTTGTTAGTGCAGCAGCCATTTACGACATATAGAGTGGCATCATGCGACAGCGTGATGACCAACTCTAAAATGGCTGAAAGTAACCCTATCGTGTTTGGTGTCAAACATTGTGGAATCATACCCCCACACCGGTAACCGGTGTGGGAGGTATGATTCCACCCCTCAGAAGCGAGCTTTGTTGGGTCCCTGGTGTTCCCAGTACCAATCTTCTAGTCCCAGGTAGCACAAAATGGTTGCTGCCGACCAGAAACACGTTTCTGCCCTCCTGCTTCTGACCCAAGCTCGAGCAGAGGAAGGTGGAACAATAGGCATCCTGTCACAGGGAGGTGTGACCACATCCCAGACAGGATTTAGTGTATTAGGGCTGGGTGGGTGCGCTTGCCAGCGACGGAAAGTCTGCATGAGGGGTACATTTTGTGTCCCTGTGCATAGTCCAGTGTAAACCAGTCCTGGGAGTCGTTGGCTCCTGCTCTGGCACGAAACTGGACAAAGGACATGGGAGTAACCTCCCCACTGTTCAGACCCTCCCCTGGGAGGGTCCCCTGAATCTGTCCAACCCTCTCCCGAGGGTACAAAAGGGCTTACCTGGCTGTAGGACCATATATTCGATGTGGAAAAGATTCTGAACCAGAAACCACTGAACTTCGAACGTCTGGACACCCTTGACTTCGCTGGACTTCATTTGGGCCTGACTTTGTCTCCCTCTCAGTCTGAAGCATCATCTGTGCCCATGCACCATACAGGCTCTGTGCAGGACCTGTGGAGCATCAAGGACAACTGAAGGTATCTCCCTTGCAGTGAAGGAGTCACTCCCCTGCAACCACAGGCACCACATCTCGACTGACCGGTCTGCTGCTCCTGAGATCCTACGGACTCAAAAGGCTCCAGCAACACAAGAGGTGGGTTTCCAAGTCTCCCAAGGTCTGAGTTGCCCTCTCACCAAGTTTGAGGCCAGAATCCTTCGTGGTGGCTGCAATACCTGTACCCTTGTGCACCACATTCATTTGGAAGTGCATATGCTTGTTGGCGTTTCCCGAACAAGTACACTGGGCTCCAAGTATCCCCAATCTCTGGCATCATTTCCTACAAAGAACTCTGGCCTCCTTGCACCGAGTGCTCTGTGGGCTGCTGCTTTGTGAAATCTCTTGAGGTCCCCTCACGACTCCTGTGCCTCCGGCTTGTGGGTCCACTTGAGGGTCAACTCTGATTTTCCTGGGCTCCTCTGGTTGCTCCAGGCTTGTCCTGACTTCCCTGTGTTTGGTGAGTCTCCTGGACCTTGCTGGTCTGAAATGTAACCTTCCTTGACCTTCTGTGTGAGTTGCCATAGCCAAGGCCTGTTGGTGCTCTCGCCGGACACCGACCCCTAAGCACTCAACATCCTTTGTGGGACAGCTCACATCTGGCTCCTGGTTTTCCTCGACATCTCCTGGTCCCTGTGGCTGCAGAGTCAAGAACCCCCTCAACGCACCGGAAGCACCCAACATTGGTGGGCATTCGTCTACCGAGCCCCTGGACGCTCCTGAGGGACCCAGACTCTGTCCCCTCTGCTTTCAGTACTCTTCAACAAGAATCCACCTTTGGATTCCAACTGACACTTTTCCTCCTTCCAGCAGCGGCTCTTCTTCGAAGTCCTCCATTGGGTATGATGGCGGTTTCCGACGCCAATTCAGACCTATGCACTCGGCTTCCCTGAGATAGGTAACTCTGGTACTACGGTATCCACAGGTTGGGTGGCTCTCCAACCTCCTAAGTTCCACTGAGTTTCTTCGAAGTCCACTGGGAAGGGTCCTTAAACTTTAAAACTTTAACCGCGACTTCCCTATAGATTTGTACGGAGCATGCGGTCGTGTTCCCACACTGCACCCGTCCTCTGTGGGGTCCCTACTTACCCACCTTGGGTGGTTCCTTGGGGTCCCAGCGATTCTACATCCTCTAGACACTGTCTTGATTCGAGTCGTGGTTCTTATACCACTATTTTAGTATATTGTTTGGTCTCCCCCCTGGAGCCCACTGTGTATTAGTGCTATTTACTATTGTTTCTATGCTACAGTATTGTGTGCTTTGTGATTATCTGCGTGTAGCAGATACTGTGTCATACTAGAGAGTGTTATAATAATAAATACATATTTTTATAACTACTGTGTGGTTCTCCTTTCATTTAACCAATACTATAAGCTTGCATTCTGATAAAACAAGCTGCTTAACATCCCTTCAAGACTAAGGGGCCGATTCCGATCTCGGCCGGTAGGGCACCGAATCGGATTCGGCTTAACCGGATCCGATTCGGAGCCCTCTTTCCCGCCCGATTCGTACGTGCGTCCGGCCGAGCAAGTACGATGCGAGCGCACGCGAAATCGCCGACCGACTTGTTCGTGGGTCCGAAGAGCTCCGACCGACTCACACGGACACGACTTGCACCGCGCGATGGAGACGTTCCCCGGCCGGGCAAGTACGATGCGTGCCGCGAGCAGTCCGACCGACTCGCGCCGTCCGGCTCGAAAAAGCAGTCGGAGCCGCACTTTGGGGGTCCGTGTCGGACCCCCCTGTACGCGTAGCCGCACGAGTCGCACACAGGGGGGACCCATGGATCCCCCCTACCTGTGCATGTACGCCGCGAGTCGCTTCGAGGCGTACACGCTGTAGGGGGCACCCTTGTTCGCCTCGCACCCATTGGGTCAATGGGAGCCCGCGTACGCGTTGTACGTCCGGCTCCCATTGACTCAATGGGAGTCCGACCGACTCGAGTCCGATTGCATGCGTGCGCATCGTACTCGTTCGGTCGGACTGCCAAAGTCCGATTCGGTCGGAATTCTCTCCGGGTCCGGCTCGGTCGGAGAGATTTCCGGCCTGAATCGGAATCGGCCCCTAAGCCGGAAGGCTGCTCTTCACAGCTACCACTTGGATAGCTTTCTAAAGTTATCTTTGACCTCTTAAATCACCATAAGGGTTGTTTGGACTGGTGCAAGGTGCCCACTTTAATTAGTGGACAGCATATACCAGGCCAACTTCTCACATTGGTGTGCAGCATTTGGGATTCAAGCCTGCATTGTTTTACCAGAAAAATCTTTGTATTGATTAACTGAAAACCACTAAGTACTAGGTACATATAATACTAGCGTAGAATAAGTAAGTTCTACTGAACTTGGGGTTGGGTAAATCAAGGGTCTAGCACACCCTTTCTCCAACCTCAGAGAGTTTAGTTCCCACTAGGTTAGGTAGGTGCAACACCTCACTGCACTTAGTATGTCTATTAAAGGAGATGCCAGTGGCTCTCTGCCTTTTAGATACAGTGAGCTTTCATTCCAAGAATGGAAAGCCCTGTGTGGCTCTAGAAAGATGAAGACAGGGAGAAGTGTCAACACTCAACGTCTAATAGAGATGTTACTGTTAGATGACCTAAGGAAGACTCCTGGTTCAGATGAGCAGGGCAGAGTGGGTGGGACAGGGAATGAGGACAGGTCAGTAGGTGACACCTTTTATGACCTAGAATCTAACCCTGACCAGGGAGAACCTGATGGTTCTCACCTGGATAACTCAGATCTTCAAGAGGAAAATGGAGGAGGCCATGAAGGCCCTCTCTTTACTCCTCCTGGAAGAGTGTAGAGTTTACCAAGGAGATCTAGATCTCCCTCTGCTGAGTCTAATCACTCAAGACAGTCTGTAGGGACCTCTGTATCTAGCAAGAGGGACCACTCTGATGATAGGGAGTACCAATTGCTTGAACTTGAGAAAGCTAGGCTTAGGCTCAGGCAAGAGCAATTGGCCCTTGATAAAGAGTCCTAGAAGTCCAGAGAGCTAGAAAAAAGTTGGGACTAGTGTCCCATGGTGGCAGCAACAGTGTCCCTAGAATTAAGGAACATTCCTTTGAGAATAGGAACCTGAGCAAGATTGTCCCTCCCTACCATGTTGGGGATGACATCCATAAGTGGATAACTGCTTTGGAGAGGGCCAGTAAAGTTCAGAGGGTCCCTCAAGAGCAGTGGGCAGCTATCTTGTGGCTCTTCTTTGCTGTCAAAGGTAGAGATAAGCTCCTCACTGTTTGAGAAGAGGATGCTGACAACTACTCAATCTTGAAGAGTGCTCTCATTGATGGGTTTGGCTTAACCACTGAACAGTATAGGATTAAGTTCAGAGACACCCAGAAGACACAGAATCAGGATTGGGTAGACTTTGTGGATAGTGCCATTAAGGCTCTGGAAGGCTGGTTGCTTGGCAGCAAAGTGAATGATTTCAAGGGATTTTACAATTTGATTATGAGGGAGCAGATCCTTAATAATTGCCGAAATCAGTTATTGCATCAGTACCTGGTTGACTCTGATCTGACTTCTCCCCAAGAAATGGGAAAGAAGGCAGATAAGTGGGTCAGAAGCAGGGTAAAGCAGAAAATCCAGAACAATGGTGGTGACCAGAAGAAGGTGGGGAGAGGAGCTGGCCTAACGGCTCGGGAGGTCGACCTCGAATCTGGGGAACAGGGTTCGAGTCTCGGCAATGACGCTGAACATCCTGTGATTCTGGGCAAATCACTTAATCTCCCCGTGCCTAACAAAAATGAATGTGTCCTCCTGTAACGCAACTGGTGCTATGTAAAGCGCTCTGATACCCGATTCGGGTCAAGTTCGCGCTATATAAAACTCCGTAAAAAAAAAAAAAGCACAATGCTAAAAATCCAGATAAGGGTGGGGACAAGGGTAAAGATCAGAAGTCTTCATCAGGGCCCTAAAAACCTGCATCTGGGGGCAGTCACAATCTAACAAAGGTAAAGGCAAAAAGAAACCTTGGTGTTATCTCTCTAAACAGAAGACACATTAGACAAGAGATGCTGATTGTCCAAAAGCCAAGGAAAATCCTCCTACCACCACTGCCCCTAAGGCAACTGCGCCCCCTAGCACAAGTACAGGTGGTGGTACAGGGAACAAGGGATTAGTAGGGTTAACCTTGGGCTCTGACACGGGTTCTGGCCTAGTCAGAACTCCAGCTCAGGCTGTGCTTGTCTCTGATGGTGGCATGGATCTTGCATCCTTATTTGTCAGTCCCAGTAACCTGGGCAAATACAGACAACAGCCCTTAATCAAAGGTAAGGAGGCCATTGCATTCAGGGACACAGGTGCAAGTGTCACTATCGTGACAGCGAATCTTGTGGGCCCTGACCAAATCAAACTTGGAAAAATGTACCATGTGACCAATGCTAACAATATCAGGACTGACCATTCCTTGGCAGTTGTTAATTTCATCTGGGGAGGGGTAACTGGCCCTAAAAAGGTTGTGGTTATCTCAGACCTCCCAGTAGAGTGTTTGTTGGGCAATGATTTTGAAACTTCAGCTTGGGCTGAAGTAGAATTAAGGACTCATGCAGCAATGCTGGGCATCACTGCAGATGTGTTTACTGTGACCAGGTCACAGGCCAAACTGGCTAACACTGAACAGGCCCTGGATCCTGAAATAATGGACCAAGGGCCTTCCAAGAGAAATAGAAGGAGGGGTAAGGCTGTGTCTTCCCCCCAGACTCAGAGTGAAGATCGGTCTCTTGAGCGAGATGATCTTAGTCCCTGTGAAGGAACTGTTTCAGGGGAACTTGAACCTGATCAGGTTGAGTTCTTGGGGACAGGGGGCCCTTCCAGGGCAGACTTGAGTTTGGAGCAGCAAACCTGCCCCTCTCTTGAACCCCTCAGATAGCAAGCTGCTGCTGAGGCTGCTTGCAGTGTCAGTGGATCCCACAGGATCTATTGGGATGAGGGACTCCTATACTCAGAGGGTAGAGACCCCAAGCCTCCTAGGCTCACCTTCTAGAACCGGGCCTGGAGCCAAGACACCGCACAATTCCTCAACCCGTCACGCGCAGAGCGGAGTTAGCAAGCCTCACTGACCCCACGCTACCCTGAGATGAGTTGGGGGATGGGTGTGGTTAACTCAAAAGAGGCTGTAGACAGGAGGCTGTGAGCTGCAGCTTGCTCAGTGCCTCTGCACGAGCTATGTTAATCTACTGGGCTGGGTGCAGGGCTCAGCTTCCCGTCGCAGTACTGACCGGACACTGGCGGTGTGCGTACTGCTCAGTTAGCTTTTTAGATTTCTGTTCAGTTTGGCGTCGTCCTTGCACTAAATGTTATAATTGGAGGCAAGACTCAGAGAGATCCCAGTCAGAAAGGAAGTGACGTGCCTGGAGGTATTGATTTTAAACTAGACTGGGAGGGGGACGGAAGCGAACCAGCAAACCCCTCTCCAGTCACAAGCGTGACCAGGCAGTCGGAGACTCACTCTGAGGAAAGGGGTTCTGCACTTCCTGATCAATGGCATCGGAGGATTATAGATCTCATCTCCTCGGAGTGACAGTCTGCTTGGTCAGTTATTGTAAAGGAATTTAAAGTCATGAGCTGATATAATTATTTTTAAAAAAAGACTTCAAATAGAGGCGGGCCCTGCATGTCGTAGCCCTGCAGTGCAGGGATAAGATGTGCAATGTCACTGACATGGGTCAGGGTTTCCTTTACACTGCAGGGTCAGCGTTTCTTTTTCAGTGCTTATGAGTATGCAGTGCTGAGAACATGAGCGGACTCCTATGTGTCCACCAGTCCATCGGACTCCTTAGCTCCTTGGAAGCTGAATTACTAAACTTGGAACCAGACTGCAAACAGTGCAAGTTAAATTGAAGCACTCCAAACTCTTGCAACCTGTAAATTAATCCAGGCAAGTACATTGTTTCACTTGTAACTCTTCTGCCAAAGTTAGATTGTCCCACCTTCGAATTGTATTTTACTTCAGAAATTAGTGGCAGAAAGTTCATTATATATATATATATATATATATATATATATATATATATATATATATATATATATATATATATATATATATATATCCTTTCAACGTGACCCCCTTTCCTGACCAATTGTGCGCTCTCCGGCGGTGCAAGGAAGTATGGCAGAGCCTAACCATTTCAAATGCAAACACCAGTTCCCCGTAGGGTATTCTTCCCACACTCACAGATTCTGCAATAATTTCAGTCCACTCCAATACGCATTTCTTGAGGTGTTTATTCACAGCATGCCAGCAACCCCTACGCGTTTCGGTCTCAGCCGAGACCTTGCTCACGGGGACAAACAACACAAAGAGGCAGCGTTTTTCGATCTTATTTAAACAGGCTGACATCATATCCTGTATTGTGCCGCTTTGCATTGTGGTTCTTGTAGTGCAAATAGAAAATCATTTAATTTACTGCGATGAATAACCCTGTTACATATATTAAAAACTGGATAAGGAACTATATACGCTAGAGGCACATTCTCAATTAAGAAACAGAGAATACTATGGGAGACTCAAAGAAAATCAAATTAGATCTGGATCAAAAAGTAACAACATGGAAGAATAGCAATCTTTTGGACAAAGATGAAGTGAAATATCTGACAACGGAACATCCAAAAACAGGGGGGTTGCTGGCATGCTGTGAATAAACACCTCAAGAAATGCGTACTGGTGTGGACTGAAATTATTGCAGAATCTGTAAGTGCGGGAAGAATCCCCTACGGGGAACTGGTGTATATATATATATATATATATATATATATATATATATATATATACACATATATATATATATATTATCTACTGGCGGTCGCCAGTAGATAGTTATAGTTAGGACCTATTTTCCATAGGAAATCCACAACATTCTATTTGAAATAACGTTGGCGCCGGTTGATGAATCTTCGCAAAAGTTTCCAACTTGTTGGGGCGCTCCGGTCCGCTCCTATCCTGAAAGTCTCGGGGTAATTCGTCAAGCGGGGGCCGAGAAAAAAGGGGGATCCCAAAACGTGTTTTCCCCATTCATTTTTCCATAGGAACCTTTCATCGCAGCTACAGCCCGAACTGCTGAACGGAATTACACCAAATTTGGCAAAGAGGTAGCCCTTGGTTCAGTGTCGTGCCTTTTGCTTAAATGGTGTAAATCCGTTCAGTAGTTCCTGAGAAATTTGAAAAAGAAAACACATATATATCTGGGCGGAGCCTAACCACACATGTCATCGGGAGATCTGATTGGCTGTCAGCACTTCATCCTGGAATTGCTGGCAGCCATCTTGGGACCAATATAAATGATAGTACCCCATTGAAATGCATTGTAGTGAATCAAAGATTTTGAGGGTTACCAAAAGGAGAACTATAAAGGGTGATAACAGACTTTAGTTACAATCGAATTCATTTGTTGATGGTACCATACTAATTTCAGGAATTGTGGTGTGTTCTAAGGTGATTTTACCCTGTGAAAAACCTTCTGCTCGGATATCATGAATCATGTTTGAGAGAAAACTATTTTCACATGCTTGTCCCATACAGTTTTGGAAGGTGCTCCAGAAGCTAAAATGAGAGCATATTTTCTGTAAATTCACATTATCTTTCTCAGTCATGTGAGAATGAAGTCTGACATTCTCAGTAAAACATGTACATCCAACAAGGGCAGAGACTGTCAGTTGATGCCTTTGTGTTCTACTGCAGCTTCCCAGAGTGTTCTAAAGAACAACTAGAGTGCTAACAGCCTTACTTATGACAAAAGTATGGCACACCTGAAGCCATCTTGATTGGAATAAACTGGTAACACTTAAAACATTTAATTTAAAAAGGAACAAAATGATGGGGTTCATTTTGTCATAGAAATTATGGCTAGTGCTGTAGAAAGAAAAATTAGGACATGTTTTAAGTGAGATCTCAAATATATTCCTGTTATATTTCAACAGGAGCAGCCTGCCAGTTGATGCCTTTGTGTTCTACTGCAGCTTCCCAGAGTGTTCTAAAGAACAACTAGAGCGCTAACAGCCTTACTTATGACAAAAGTATGGCACACCTGAAGCCATCTTGATTGGAATAAACTGGTAACACTTAAAACATTTAATTTAAAAAGGAACAAAATGAGGGGGTTCATTTTGCCATAGAAATTATGGTTAGTGCTGCAGAAAGAAAATTTAGGGCATGTTTTAAGTGAGATCTCAAATCCTCTTCTATTTCATTAGAAAATTCTGAAAACAATCACTTTCAATACCAGCAGCAGACTTCCAGTTAACTCCCTGGTGAGCAGTAGCTTTACTACAGTGATCTAATGAGCAACTAGAGTGCTAACATTCTGAATTTATGGCAAATGTGAGACACATCTGAATGCCTTCTTGATGGAATCAAAGTAAAAAACTGAAAGCATTTCCTACTGAGGAGACTGCAGTAAATGAGGAAATTAGGAAACTTCATAACAAAGAAGTCTTCCAAGATGGCCACCAGTGAAAAAGAGCCCAAATGTAGCACAAATATTACCCAGATGTAGCCCACATATAGCCCAATGACAAAAGTGTGCAAAACACTTTTTATTTTTAGTTTTTTTGCAGTTTTATGTAGTGCAGACTGGTCAGGTATTGGAGCGTTGCATCTTAAAACATGAACCCCCTACACTACAAAAACACCACTGCACTACCCTAAACCCTAAAACACTACGCCCAGCACGACCCCCTACACTACACAAGCACCACTGCACTATCCTAATCCCTAAAACACTACCCCCAGCATGACCGCCTACACTACACAAACACCACTGCACTACCCTAAACCCTAAAACACTACCCCAACAACACTGCACTAACCTAAATCCTAAAACACTACCCCCAGCACGACCCCCTACACTACCCAAACACCACTGCACTACCCTAAAACATGACCCCCTACACTACACAAACACCACTGCACTACCCTAAACCCTAAAACACTACCCCCAGCATGACCGCCTACACTACACAAGCACCACTGTACTACCCTAAACCCTAAAACACTACCCCCAGCATGACCCCTACACTACACAAACACCACTGCACTACCTTAAACCCTAAAACACTACCCCCAGCACGACCCCCTACACTACCCAAACACCACTGCACTAACCTAAATCCTAAAACACTACCCCCAGCATGACCCCCTACACTACCCAAACACCACTGCACTACCCTAAAACATGACCCCCTACACTACACAAACACCACTGCACTACCCTAAACCCTAAAACACTACCCCCAGCACGACCCCCTAAACTGCCCGAACACCACTGCACTGCACTAAACCCTGAAACACCAGCCCCTGCACAACCCCCTACACTGCCCGAACACCACTGCACTGCCCTAAACCCTGAAACACCACCCCTAGCACGACCCCCTAAACTGCCTGAACACCACTGCACTACCCTAAACCCTGAAACACCACCCCCTTCACGACCCCTACACTGCCCAAACACCACTGCACTGCCCTAAACCCTGAAACACCACCCCCAGCATGCCCCCTACACTGCCCGAACACCACTGCACTGCCCTAAACCCTGAACACTACCCAGAGCAAGACCTCCTACACTGCCCGAACACCACTGCACTGCCCTAAACTCTGAAACATCACCCCCAGCAAGACCCCCTACACTGCCCGAACACCACTGCCCTAAACCCTGAAACACCACCCCCAGCACGACCCCCTACACTGCCCAAACACAACTGCACTGCCCTAAACCCTGAAACACCACCCCTAGCACGACCCCCTACACTGCCCGAACACCACTGCACTGCCCTAAACCCTGAAACACCACCCCCTGCACGACCCCCTACACTGCCCGAACACTACTGCACTGCCCTAAACCCTGAAACACCATCCCCAGCACGACCCCCTACACTGCACGAACACCACTGCACTGCCCTAAACCCTGAAACACTATGCCCAGCAAGACCCCCTACACTGCCCGAACACCACTGCACTGCCCTAAACCCTGAAACATCACTCCCAGCAAGATCCCCTACACTGCCCGAACACAACTGCCCTAAACCCTGAAACACCACCCCAATCAAGACCCCCTACACTGCCCGAACACCACTGCACTGCCCTAAACCCTGAAACACCAGCCCCAGCACGACCCCCTACACTGCCCGAACACCACTGCACTGCCCTAAACCCTGAAACACCACCCCCTGCACGACCCCCTACACTGCCCGAACACCACTGCACTGCCCTAAACCCTGAAACACCACCCCCAGCACGACCCCCTACACTGCCCGAACACAACTGCACTGCCCTAAACCCTGAAACACCACCCCCAGCACGACCCCCTACACTGCCCGAACACTACTGCACTGCCCTAAACCCTGAAACACCACCCCCAGCATGACCCCCTACACTGCACGAACACCACTGCACTGCCCTAAACCCGAAACACTACCCCCAGCAAGACCCCCTACACTGCCCGAACACCACTGCACTGCCCTAAACCCTGAAACATCACCCCCAGCAAGACCCCCTACACTGCCCGAACACCACTGCCCTAAACCCTGAAACACCACCCCCAGCAAGACCCCCTACACTGACCGAACACCACTGCACTGCCCTAAACCCTGAAACACCACCCCCAGCATGACCCCTACACTGCCCGAACACCACTGCTCTGCCCAAAACCCTGAAACGCCAGCCCCAGCACGACCCCCTACACTGCCCGAACACCACTGCACTGCCCTAAACCATGAAACACCAGCCCCAGCACGACCCCTACAGTGGCCGAACACCACTGCACTGCCCTAAACCCTGAAACACCACCCCCAGCACGACCCCCTACACTGCCCGAACACAACTGCACTGCCCTAAACCCTGAAACACCACCCCCAGCACGACCCCCTACACTGCCCGAACACTACTGCACTGCCCTAAACCCTGAAACACCACCCCCAGCATGACCCCCTACACTGCACGATCACCACTGCTCTGCCCTAAACACCGAAACACTACCCCCAGCAAGACCCCCTACACTGCCCGAACACCACTGCACTGCCCTAAACCCTGAAACATCACCCCCAGCAAGACCCCTACACTGCCCGAACACCACTGCCCTAAACCCTGAAACACCACCCCCAGCAAGACCCCCTACACTGACCGAACACCACTGCACTGCCCTAAACCCTGAAACACCACCCCCAGCATGACCCCCTACACTGCCCGAACACCACTGCTCTGCCCAAAACCCTGAAACGCCAGCCCCAGCATGACCCCCTACACTGCCCGAACACCACTGCACTGCCCTAAACCATGAAACACCAGCCCCAGCACGACCCCCTACACTGGCCGAACACCACTGCACTGCCCTAAACCCTGAAACACCACCCCCAGCATGACCCCTACACTGCCCGAACACCACTGCACTGCCCTAAACCCTGAAACACCAGCCCCAGCACAACCCCGTACACTGCCCGAACACGACTGCACTGCCCTAAACCCTGAAACACCAGCCCCAGCACGACCGCCTACACTGCCCAAAAACCACTGCACTGCCCTAAACTCTGAAACACCAGCCCCAGCACGACCCCTACACTGCCCGAACACCACTGCACTGCCATAAACCCTCAAACACCAGCCCCAGCACGACCCCCTACACTGCCCGAACACCACTGCACTGCCCTAAACCCTGAAACACCAGCCCCAGCAAGACCCCCTACACTGCCCGAACACCACTGCACTAAACCCTGAAACACCACCCACAGCAAGACCACCTACACTGGCCGAACACCACTGCACTGCCCTAAACCCTGAAACACCACCCCCTGCACGACCCCCTACACTGCCCAAACACCACTGCACTGCCCTAAACCCTGAAACACCACCCCTCAGCACGACACCCTACACTGCCCGAACACCACTGCACTGCCCTAAACCCTGAAACACCACCCCCAGCACGACCCCCTACACTGCCAGAACACCACTGCACTGCCCTAAACCCTGAAACACCACCCCCTGCACGACCTCCTACACTGCCGGAAAACCACTGCACTGCCCTAAACCCTGAAACACCAGCCCCAGCACGACCCCCTACACTGCCCGAACACCACTGCACTGCCCTAAACCCTGAAACATCAACCCCAGCAAGACCCCCTACACTGCCTGAACACCACTGCCCTAAACCCTGAAACACCACCCCCTACACTGCACGAACACCACTGCACTGCCCTAAACCCTGAAACACCACCTCCAGCAAAACCCCCTACACTGCCTGAACACCATTGCTCTGCCCTAGACCCTGAAACACTAGCTCCAGCACGACCCCCTACACTGCCCGAACACCACTGCACTGCCCTAAACCCTGAAACACCACCCCCAGCACGACCCCCTACACTGCCCGAACACCACTGCACTGCCCTAAACCCTGAAACACCAGCCCCAGCACGACCACCTACACTGCCCGAACACCACTGCACTGCCCTAAACCCTGAAACACCAGCCCCAGCACGACCACCTACACTGCCCGAACACCACTGCACTGCCCTAAACCCTGAAACACCAGCCCCAGCATGACCCCCTACACTGCCCGAACACCACTGCACTGCCCTAAACCCTGAAACACCACCCCTGCACCACCCCCTACACTGCCCGAACACCACTGCACTGCCCTAAACCCTGAAACACCACCCCCTGCACCGCCCCCTACACTGCCCGAACACCACTGCACTGCCCTAAACCCTGAAACACCACCCCTAGCACGACCCCTTTACTGCTCGAACACCACTGCACTGCCCCAAACCCTGAAACACCACCCCCAGCATGACCCCCTACACTACCCGAACACCACTGCCCTAAACCCTAAATCACCACCCCCTGCACGACCCCCTACACTGCCCGAACACCACTGCACTGCCCTAAACCCTGAAACACTACCCCCAGCAAGACCCCCTACACTGACCGAACACCACTGCACTGCCCTAAACCCTGAAACACCACCTCCAGCATGACCCCCTACACTGCCCGAACACCACTGCTCTGCCCAAAACCCTGAAACGCCAGCCCCAGCACGACCCCCTACACTGCCCGAACACCACTGCACTGCCCTGCCCTAAACCATGAAACACCAGCCCCAGCACGACCCCCTACACTGGCCGAACACCACTGCACTGCCCTAAACCCTGAAACACCACCCCCAGCATGACCCCCTACACTTCCCGAACACCACTGCACTGCCCTAAACCCTGAAACACCAGCCCCAGCACAACCCCGTACACTGCCCGAACACGACTGCACTGCCCTAAACCCTGAAACACCAGCCCAGCACGACCGCCTACACTGCCCGAAAACCACTGTACTGCCCTAAACTCTGAAACACCAGCCCCAGCACGACCCCCTACACTGCCCGAACACCACTGCACTGCCATAAACCCTCAAACACCAGCCCCAGCACGTCCCCCTACACTGCCCGAACACCACTGCACTGCCCTAAACCCTGAAACACCAGCCCCAGCAAGACCCCCTACACTGCCCGAACACCACTGCACTAAACCCTGAAACACCACCCCCAGCAAGACCACCTACACTGGCCGAACACCACTGCACTGCCCTAAACCCTGAAACACCACCCCCTGCACGACCCCCTACACTGCCCAAACACCACTGCACTGCCCTAAACCCTGAAACACCACCCCTCAGCACGACACCATACACTGCCCGAACACCACTGCACTGCCCTAAACCCTGAAATACCAGCCCCAGCACGACCCCCTACACTGCCCGAACACCACTGCACTGCCCTAAACCCTGAAACATCAACCCCAGCAAGACCCCCTACACTGCCTGAACACCACTGCCCTAAACCCTGAAACACCACCCCCTACACTGCACGAACACCACTGCACTGCCCTAAACCCTGAAACACCACCTCCAGCAAAACCCCCTACACTGCCTGAACACCACTGCACTGCCCTAAACCCTGAAACACCAGCCCCAGCATGACCCCCTACACTGCCCGAACACCACTGCACTGCCCTAAACCCTGAAACACCAGCCCCAGCACGACCACCTACACTGCCCGAACACCACTGCACTGCCCTAAACCCTGAAACACCAGCCCCAGCACGACCCCCTACACTGCCCGAACACCACTGCACTGCCCTAAACCCTGAAACACCACCCCCTGCACCACCCCCTACACTGCCCGAACACCACTGCACTGCCCTAAACCCTGAAACACCAACCCCTGCACCGCCCCCTACACTGCCCGAACACCACTGCACTGCCCTAAACCCTGAAACACCACCCCCAGCACGACCCCCTACACTGCCCGAACACCACTGCCCTAAACCCTAAATCACCACCCCTGCACGACCCCCTACACTGCCCGAACACCACTGCACTGCCCTAAACCCTGAAACACCAGCCCCAGCACGACCCCCTACACTGCCCGAACACCACTGCACTGCCCTAAACCCTGAAACACCACCCCTGCACGACCCCCTACACTGCCCGAACACTACTGCACTGCCCTAAACCCTGAAACACCACCCCCAGCACGACCTCCTACACTGCACGAACACCACTGCACTGCCCTAAACCCCGAAACACTACCCCCAGCAAGACCCCCTACACTGCCCGAACACCACTGCACTGCCCTAAACCCTGAAACATCACCCCCAGCAAGACCCCCTACACTGCCCGAACACCACTGCCCTAAACCCTGAAACACCACCCCCAGCAAGACCCCCTACACTAACCGAACACCACTGCACTGCCCTAAACCCTGAAACACCACCCCCAGCATGACCCCTACACTGCCCGAACACCACTGCTCTGCCCAAAACCCTGAAACGCAAGCCCCAGCACGACCCCCTACACTGCCCGAACACCACTGCACTGCCCTAAACCATGAAACACCAGCCCCAGCACGACCCCCTACACTGGCCGAACACCACTGCACTGCCCTAAACCCTGAAACACCACCCCCAGCATGACCCCCTACACTGCCCGAACACCACTGCACTGCCCTAAACCCTGAAACACCAGCCCCAGCACAACCCCGTACACTGCCCGAACATGACTGCACTGCCCTAAACCCTGAAACACCAGCCCCAGCACGACCGCCTACACTGCCCGAAAACCACTGCACTGCCCTAAACTCTGAAACACCAGCCCCAGCACGACCCCCTACACTGCCCGAACACCACTGCACTGCCATAAACCCTCAAACACCAGCCCCAGCACGACCCACTACACTGCCCGAACACCACTGCACTGCCCTAAACCCTGAAACACCAGCCCCAGCAAGACCCCCTACACTGCCCGAACACCACTGCACTAAACCCTGAAACACCACCCCCAGCAAGACCACCTACACTGGCCGAACACCACTGCACTGCCTTAAACCCTGAAACACCACCCCTGCACGACCCCCTACAGTGCCCAAACACCACTGCACTGCCCTAAACCCTGAAACACCACCCCTCAGCACGACACCCTACACTGCCCGAACACCACTGCACTGCCCTAAACCCTGAAACACCACCCCCAGCACGACCCCCTACACTGCCCGAACACCACTGCACTGCCCTAAACCCTGAAACACCACCCCTGCATGACCTCCTACACTGCTGGAAAACCACTGCACTGCACTAAACCCTGAAACACCAGCCCCAGCACGACCCCCTACACTGCCCGAACACCACTGCACTGCCCTAAACCCTGAAACATCAACCCCAGCAAGACCCCCTACACTGCCTGAACACCACTGCCCTAAACCCTGAAACACCACCCCCTACACTGCACGAACACCACTGCACTGCCCTAAACCCTGAAACACCACCTCCAGCAAAACCCCCTACACTGCCTGAACACCATTGCTCTGCCCTAAACCCTGAATCACTAGCTCCAGCACGACCCCCTACACTGCCCGAACACCACTGCACTGCCCTAAACCCTGAAACACCACCCCCAGCACGACCCCCTACACTGCCCGAACACCACTGCACTGCCCTAAACCCTGAAACACCAGCCCCAGCATGACCCCTACACTGCCCGAACACCACTGCACTGCCCTAAACCCTGAAACACCAGCCCCAGCACGACCACCTACACTGCCCGAACACCACTGCACTGCCCTTAACCCTGAAACACCAGCCCCAGCATGACCCCCTACACTGCCCGAACACCACTGCACTGCCCTAAACCCTGAAACACCACCCTCTGCACCACCCCCTACACTGCCCGAACACCACTGCACTGCCCTAAACCCTGAAACACCACCCCTGCACCGCCCCCTACACTGCCCGAACACCACTGCACTGCCCTAAACCCTGAAACACCATCCCCAGCACGACCCCTTTACTGCTTGAACACCACTGCACTGCCCCAAACCCTGAAACACCAGCCCCAGCACGACCCCCTACAGTGCCCGAACACCACTGCCCTAAACCCTAAATCACCACCCCCTGCACGACCCCCTACACTGCCCGAACACCACTGCACTGCCCTAAACCCTGAAACACCACCCCCAGCAAGACCCCCTACACTGACCGAACACCACTGCACTGCCATAAACCCTGAAACACCACCCCCAGCATGACCCCCTACACTGCCCGAACACCACTGCTCTGCCCAAAACCCTGAAACTTCAGCCCCAGCACGACCCCCTACACTGCCCGAACATCACTGCACTGCCCTAAACCATGAAACCCCAGCCCCAGCACGACCCCTACACTGGCCGAACACCACTGCACTGCCCTAAACCCTGAAACACCACCCCCAGCATGACCCCCTACACTGCCCGAAAACCACTGCACTGCCCTAAACCCTGAAACACCAGCCCCAGCACAACCCCGTACACTGCCCGAACACGACTGCACTGCCCTAAACCCTGAAACACCAGCCCCAGCACGACCGCCTACACTGCCCGAAAACCACTGCACTGCCCTAAACTCTGAAACACCAGCCCCAGCACGACCCCCTACACTGCCCGAACACCACTGCACTGCCATAAACCCTCAAACACCAGCCCTAGCACGACCCCCTACACTGCCCGAACACCACTGCACTGCCCTAAACCCTGAAACATCAGCCCCAGCAAGACCCCCTACACTGCCCGAACACCACTGCACTAAACCCTGAAACACCACCCCCAGCAAGACCACCTACACTGGCCGAACACCACTGCACTGCCCTAAACCCTGAAACACCACCCCCTGCACGACCCCCTACACTGCCCAAACACCACTGCACTGCCCTAAACCCTGAAACACCACCCCTCAGCACGACACCCTACACTGCCCGAACACCACTGCACTGCCCTAAACCCTGAAACACCACCCCCAGCACGACCCCCTACACTGCCCGAACACCACTGCACTGCCCTAAACCATGAAAAACCAGCCCCAGCACGACCCCTACACTGGCCGAACACCACTGCACTGCCCTAAACCCTGAAACACCACCCCCAGCACGACCCCCTACACTGCCCGAACACCACTGCACTGCCCTAAACCCTGAAACACCAGCCCCAGCATGACCCCCTACACTGCCCGAACACCACTGCACTGCCCTAAACCCTGAAACACCAGCCCCAGCACGACCACCTACACTGCCCGAACACCACTGCACTGCCCTAAACCCTGAAACACCAGCCCCAGCACGACCCCTACACTGCCCGAACACCACTGCACTGCCCTAAACCCTGAAACACCACCCCTGCACCACCCCTACACTGCCCGAACACCACTGCACTGCCCTAAACCCTGAAACACCACCCCCTGCACCGCCCCTACACTGCCCGAACACCACTGCACTGCCCTAAACCCTGAAACACCATCCCCAGCACGACCCCTTTACTGCTCGAACACCACTGCACTGCCCCAAACCCTGAAACACCACCCCCAGCACGACCCCCTACACTGCCCGAACACCACTGCCCTAAACCCTAAATCACCACCCCTGCACGACCCCCTACACTGCCCGAACACCACTGCACTGCCCTAAACCCTGAAACACCACCCCCAGCAAGACCCCCTACACTGCCCGAACACCACTGCACTGCCCTAAACCCTGAAACACCACCCCCAGCACGACCCCCTTTACTGCTCGAACACCACTGCACTGCCCCAAACCCTGAAACACCACCCCCAGCATGACCCCCTACACTGCCCGAACACCACTGCCCTAAACCCTAAATCACCACCCCCTGCACGACCCCCTACACTGCAAGAACACCACTGCACTGCCCTAAACCCTGAAACAACACCCCTGCATGACCCCCTACACTGCCCGAACACCACTGCACTGCCCTACACCCTGAAACACCACCCCCAGCACGACCCCTACACTGCCCGAACACCACTGCACTGCCCTAAACCCTAAAACACCACCCCCAGCATTACCCCCTACACTGCCCGAACACCACTGCACTGCCCTAAACCCTAGAACACTACCCCCAGCACGACCCCCTACACTACCCGAACACCACTGCACTACCCTAAACCCTAAAATACTACCCCAGCACGACCCCTACACTACCCGAACACGACTGCACTGCCCTAAACCCTCAAACACTCCCCCAGCACGACCCCCTACACTACCCAAACACCACTGCACTGCCCTAAACCCTAAAACACTCCCCCAGCACGACCCCCTACACTACCCAAACACCACTGCACTGCCCTAAACCCTAAAACACTCCCGCCAGCACATCCCCCTACACTACCCAAACACCACTGCACTGCCCTAAACCCTAAAACACTACCACCCGCATGACCCCCTACACTACCCAAACACCAATGCACTACCCTAATCCCTAAAACACTACCCCCCGCACGACCCCCTACACTACCCTAAACTCTAAAACACTACCCCCCGCACGACTCCCTACACTACCCAAAGACCACTGCACTACCCTAAACCCTAAAACACGACCTCCTACACTACACAAACACCACTGCACTACCCTAAACCCGAAAACACTACCCCCTACACTACACAAACACCACTGCACTACCCTAAACCCTAAAAACTACCCCCAGCACGAACCCCTACACTACCCAAACACCACTGCACTACCCTAAACCCTAAAACACTACCCCCAGCAGTACCCCTACACTACCCAAACACCACTGCACTACCCTAAACCCTAAAACACTACCCCCAGCAGTACCCCCTACACTACCCAAACACCATTGCACTACCCTAAACCCTAAAACACTACCCCCAGCAGTACCCCTACACTACCCAAACACCACTGTACTACCCTAAATCACTACCCCCAGCACGACCCCCTACACTACCCAAACACCACTGCACTATCCTAAACCCTAAAACACTACCCCCAGCACGAACCCCTACACTACCCAAACACCACTGCACAACCCTAAACCCTAAAACACTACCCCCAGCAGTACCCCCTACACTACCCAAACACCACTGCACTACCCTAATCCCTAAAACACTACCCCCAGCAGTACCCCCTACACTACCCAAACACCATTGCACTACCCTAAACCCTAAAACACTACCCCCAGCACGAACCCCTACACTACCCAAACACCACTGCACAACCCTAAACCCTAAAACACTACCCCCAGCAGTACCCCTACACTACCCAAACACCACTGCACTACCCTAATCCCTAAAACACTACCCCCAGCAGTACCCCTACACTACCCAAACACCATTGCACTACCCTAAACCCTAAAACACTACCCCCAGCACGACCCCCTACACTACCCAAACACCACTGCACTACCCTAAATCACTACCCCCAGCACGACCCCTACACTACCCAAACACCACTGCACTACCCTAAACCCTAAAACACTACCCCAGCACGACCCCCTACACTACCCAAACACCACTGCACTACCCTAAACCCTAAAACACTCCCCCCAGCATGACTCCCTACACTACCCAAACACCACTGCACTACCCTAAACCCTAAATCTACCCCCAGCACGACCCTCTTCACTACCTAAACACAACTTCACAATTTGTTACAGGCGTTGCAACGCAGGCCTGTGGTGCTTACTGGAACTACCTGGTGGGCTAGTTGGGCCTCAGGGACCCTCAGGATTCAAGGTGACCTAATCCCCCAACTTAAAACGCGCCACGGGGCGCGTTTGCACAGTGGTGAAGGGAGGGGGTGGGGCCTCAGGGTGGAGAGGTGGAGAGGTGTGGTGCAGCGGCCAGGGCAGCTGACTTCGGAGCACAGGGTTCACGGTTCGATCCCCGGCTCCGGCGGCAGCTCAGCTCAGCACCATGTGACTCTGGGCAATAGCTCACTTAATTTCCACTCCGGCCCCCAGCGCCTTGAGACCCGTAAGGGTGAGTAGCTGCGCTATATAAAAATGGACTTACATTTTTTTTTTTACTTACATTTATGTGCGCAAACACGCCCTGTGGTGCGTTTTAAGTTGGGGAATTAATTCCCTTTGAATCCTGAGGGACCCTGGGGGCCAACTAGCCAACCAGGTACCTTCAGTAAGCACAACAGAGTTGCGTTGCAGAGAGGTGAAAAAAGGTGCGTGGCCTCGGAACGCCTCTCTGCAACTCAGCTCTTTGGTCCTAACTGTAGGTACCTGGGGGGCTAGTTGGGCCCCAGGGACCCTCAGGATTCAAGGGGACTTAATCCCGCAACTTAAAATGCGCCACGGGGTGCGTTTGCACACATGTCACCTCAGGCCCCCCTCCCTTCACCACTGTGCAAACGCGCCCTGTAGCGCGTTTTAAGAGGTAGTTTTAATCCCCCTGCCCTATTATGTACTTGGGACTTGCAGAGGAGGTCATGCTAATCACAGGGGTACCCCAACGCATAGTGTTCCCTAATGTATGTAGGTGTTTTCACTGTATTCTAAGTGTCTTTTAGCATAGCACTGGCTCTGGTTAGTCAGAGTCAGTTACCACCAGTACCCGTCTGAAAAAGTTGTGGGCACAGGATGATTTTGCAACAAGGCCTCTTTCTGCTCCTCTGTTGGTTCTTTCTGCACATCTTTTGCTTCTTTCTATGCGTTTTTTCTTCTTTCTTCACATGTCCTACCTCTGTAGGCATAGTTAGAAACCAGCATTTAAAAAACCTTTGAAATTCACTTAAAAATCATAGGTTTCAGGCACGTTATAGTTAGAAATTAGCATTTAAAAAACTTTTGAAATTCACTGAAAAAACCATAGGTTTCAGACACGTTATAGTTAGAAATTAGCATTTAAAAAACCTTTGAAATTCACTGAAAAAACCATAGGTTTTAGGGACAGTTATAGTTAGTTGGACATTTCACTCGTACAAAACCATAGAAATTCCCCCGTTATAGTTAGTTCAGCTAACTATAACTCGCGCCCCCGCAATGCACTGCTGATGACGTCACATATTACATCACTCATGACATGGTCAGTGACATCACTGATGACATCACTGAACTAACTATAACGGGGGAATTTCACGGGTTTTGTACGAGTGCAATGTCCAACTAACTATAACTGTCCCTAAAACCTATGGTTTTTTCAGTGAATTTGTAAGGTTTTTTAAATGCTAATTTCTAACTATAACGTGCCTGCAACCTATGGTTTTTTCAGTGAATATATATATACATATATTCGGGGAGAGGAGTCTGGGAAAGTATAACCCGGCGGAGTGTGCAAAGCAAATTTTTGGTTGTATTAAGCTAATATTGATGTGAAGAGCAGTCGCTCCTGTGGTAGAGAGAAAATTTGAAATGGATACCTTAATGAAGCAGCGTGAAGAAACCGCTGACTCTGTATTCAGTGAGCGGAGTGCGGAAGTGGAAGAGCTAAAACGTGGAGTGGACTCTACAGTGAAAGGACTGGAAACTGATGTGCAAGTGCTGAAACAAAAATTAGAAAAGTTACGGCGTAACGAAATATCTAAATGGTGGGAGGTCAAGTCGTTGAGCAAATACCTCGATGTAGGGAGGATTCCCCGAGGTTTACGGGTATTGACGGCCCCCACATACGAAAACCCGGACCCGGAAATGCTCGGTGAATGGGCGGCGAACAATGCGTCTTCTTCAGAAAATATGATGAGGATATTGATAAAATATGCGTCTAAAGACCGGGATAAAATTCTGGGGGAAATTGCTATAATAGAAACAGACCTTAACAAAGCCTTGGGTGATGAGGTAATGAAGAAGTTTCAATCAGATCTGAGTATTCGTCTCACTAAGTATGAACAAATAATTACTGAATGCAAAGTGACGAAATTCCAGCGTGATCGGCTGGATTACATGCGAGGACAAATTTACACCTTTGCCCGTCGTTTTGACAGCATTCGTAAACAACTTCTCTCTAAAGTAAGTGGCGTTAGTGGGAAGCATGCAGCTAGTAATAAGGCATCTGCCAACCAAGGAGATGTATCGGAAATAAGTTCTGCAGCAAGCTCTGATACTGAAACTGCCTCAGAAGATGGAAACCAATGTACTGTAACCTTAGTTGATCCGCCATCCATTCTAGAAGAGTTCGGTTTTTTATATCAGGACCGGACTCAAAACACAAGGCCGAACCCTCAAAATCAAAGAAAAGAAAATCAAGGAAACGAAAAAACAGACGGGGTGGGCATGGAACTGCGGTCTGGGAGAAAGAAGAAGGAGTCGTATCAACGCAGGGGTTGGAAAAAGCAGTAACATCAACTGTGATGAATCTCACGGACTTGACATTGACAGATGATGAAACAAAAATATTATCATTGGGACTTTCGTTTTGTAAACATACTAATTTTAACTATACGCAAACGCGTATTGATTTTTTCAAATATATACGGAAGTTAAAACTTAAGAAATTTTTCGGCACTAAAACCACTAGTCATAAGGAGAGTTTTACAACAACAAGTGAAGATCCAGGAAATCTTGAAGTTGGAGATATGGAGGTATTGTTTGATTGTCAACAATTGATTAGAGAGGGTGAGGGGTCCACTTTAGTGGGGTCTATTAGTCAAACTGATGATTTATTTTGTTTAGATGTGTTTGATAGTTCAGCTACTACATTTAGACCAAAGTCGACATTTACACCTAATACACCAAAGACGCTATTGACATGTTTTCGGACCTTGTGATAAATGATTTGAAAAAGTTATCCATTACCTCTAGTAAGGAATTTCTAAAGGATGAAACAAAGTTTGAAAAGGAATATCAGGCTGTAATAACTAAAATAAAGAGCAGACAGGACATAGTGGTAAGGCAGGCGGACAAGGGTGGGAACCTTGTCCTATGGCCTTTAAAAGCATACAATTGTGAGGCTATGATGCAGCTTCGAGATAAAGAGTGTTATCTGAAGGTTCCACAAGAGCAGCCTGTCGGAAATAAAACAAAAATATTGGAAGGATCTAGCAAGATGGCGAGGGCTAGGTTTAATTAGCCAAACGGAATATTCCTTTTAAAGGTAGAAAATCCTGTATTACCTACATTGTACTTAATCCCAAAGATCCATAAGCACAAAGAGAAACCTCCAGGGCGGCCGATTATTTCTGCCATAGGTAGTTTATTTGAACCAACTTCAAGGTACCTGGATTCATTTTTACAAACTTATGTAAAAGCGCTACCAGCTTATATTCAGGACTCAAGAGATTTTCTGAATAAAATCACAAATGTAAAATGGGAAGACACTTACCTTTTGATTACATTAGACCTTGTTAGTCTATATACAAGTATTGCCCATGAAGATGGACTACATGCAATCAGGCATTTCTTGAATATGAGACCAATCAATTTATACCAACACACTAATATGTTGATTGAGATGTGCAGATTATGTCTAAATAACAATCATTTTATGTTTGGAGGGGATACCTTCAAACAACTGCAGGGAACGGCGATGGGCACCTGCTTCGCCCCCAGCTATGCTAATTTGCATATGGGCTGGTGGGAGGAGCAGGTGCTCAGAACTGAGTATGGCAGGGAATGGAAGGATCACATAATTAGATGGATCAGATTTATCGATGATCTTTTTATTCTGTGGAATGGATCTGAAGAGTCAGCTCAGATGTTTGTAGACAGCATTAACACTAATAATCTCAATCTTAAATTTACAGAACATATTAGTAAGACAAGTGTGACATACTTGGACCTTGAAGTATATATTGCACAAGGAGTGATTCAAACATGCACATACAGGAAGCCGACTGCAGGCAACACGATTCTGCATGCAGCTAGCTTTCACCCCCCAAGATTAAAAATGAGCATCCCGTATGCTGAAAATCTAAGAATGAAAAGGAATTGCAGCGACCCTGGTGCTCTGGGTGAAGCTCAAAATGCTTTAACTAAGAGGTTTTTACAAAGAGGATACAAGTATGAGACACTAAACCAGGCTAAGAAAAAGGTAGACACTATAGAGAGAGATGTACTGTTGAAACCAGACACAAATAAGGCACGAGAAAAGAAGAAGATCACTCAGGATCCGATTAGAATGATCACAGGTTATAATGTCTACCAGGCTAAAGTGAGAGATAGCCTGAGTAGACATTGGTACCTAGTGAAGCAAGATCCGATATTGCAAGGGATAGTGTCACGAAGACCAATGGTGACATTTAATAAAGCCAAATCGATGAGAGATGACTTATTTAAGACAAACCCGGAGGTCAAGAAAGGAGGTGGGTGGTTAAAGATCAATCCTGGCTTTCATAAATGCTATAAGTGTAAGGCATGCAGATTTGGTAAAAATGAACAACAGGTCACATCACCTCTACTTAGTAGTCCTTGGAAGATCAGAAGTCCATTGACTTGCAGAAGTGAATTTGTTGTCTATATACTGAGATGTTCGTGTCCAAAAATGTACATTGGTAGTACGATACATATGGTTCATGTCCGTTTCCTACAGCACTTAAGGGCAATAAAGAACAATGTCAAAAATTATGTGGTAGCACGTCACATCAATGAAGTGCACAAAGGCAATACTAATGAACTTGTCTATTTTGCTATAGATCAAGTTCATAAAAGTTTGAGAGGTGGCGATAGAGAGAGAAAATTACGCCAACTAGAGTCAAAATATATACTCCTGTTTAACACTAAGAATCCTTATGGATTAAACGCTGAAGAAGATTTACATGTACATTTGGTGTAATTTGGTACTTCATTTCAAAGATTTTAAACAAAATTTTGATTTTAAATAATAGAGGAAGGAAGAAGACTATGCATTACACTATCAGTCATTAAATGGTTGTAGAGTCCATCTTAAGAAGGCTTGTATGTTTAATTTGCCAATAAGAATTTGTTTAGAAAAGTATAGGGCCGATATATTAACAAAAGGAGTAAGAAATGTATATGAATACTGTAAAGCATTTGCACTTTATATGTAATATGTTGCACATTGAGTTAATAGTACTGTGAAGCACTTGCACTTTATCTATCTTAATTGCGATATTTGCACATAATGACAACATCTTAAGCATTTTTAGAACTTTTTATGTATTTTTATCAGGATAAAGAGTAGAGAGCCCTATTGTAAGGCCTTAAAATTAACTGAAATCAATTGAATTTTTAATTAATTTTATAGAAACTTTTATATAAAATTATATTCTTTTCTATTCAATGAATGTTTCAAATATGTACTAAAAAAGAATATATTTGGTTTATTGGCAGAAATCAAGATAACTCATGAAGCAAGTTTAAAGATATTATTGCAGAATTGATGAGATGAAACTGGACTCCGATCAAGGGCACTGGTCCCTTATACTTTCTGTGTACATTTTATGGGATAAATATACATACAATAATAATAATGTGAAATCATAGTGAATAATAAGATTGATAACACAAATATGATGCACTTGTTGAGTGGAAATATAAATATAATATATCATCAAAGAAATTTTATTATAAAACAGGAATAGCGTTTTTATAAGGATCTTTTTACTTATGCATGAATTTTAATGCATTTTAGTAGGGACGATAAAGGGAGTCTTATGGTATTAGAATTGAGAATTTAATCAATTTTACAAGTGTAGTTTTTATGATGAACTGATAAATAAATATTAAGTGGTGTGATGGCAATTTGTAACTATGTTTTAACACATTAGATTGAATTGTTTTTAAATTGTTGTATTTTCCCAAATGCTGAAGCAAAGTCTTTCTTCTATATTTATTGTAAAATAGATCATGTGACCAGAAATCCTCTGTTTAATAAGACTGTGTTTTATGTGATTGCCCATGTGAACAAGACAGGTGTGCCGAAACGCGTCAGAGCGAAAGAAAAATAAAACCTAAACTGAATGGCAAGCTAACTCCTGTGTCGGTGTCCGATTCCTAGTGAAAGTCGGAAGTGGTTTACTACATTTTTTAAAACTATTTATTTTTAGATATTTTATTTATTAAATTACATTGTAATTACATTATACATTACATTACAAAATATACTTTCTCAGAATGAATTTCTTTAGTGTAAATACTTTGCAAATAGGCAATAGAGTTTTAAGTACAGTAGTTACAGTTGTTGCAATGGGCAACACAATTTCAAACCCAATGCAACATTGAGCTCAATGTGAATTTCTAGTTAAATGCAATTAGTTACTTTATGGATTACTTTTCTAACCACAGGACTGGATCCTAGATTCAGTCCTGGGACATCTCCTGTAAACAGTTGAGTAAAAGCGTTTTGGTTACAGTAGTGATTTTTAAGGAATATTATTGTATTTTAAAACTTGACACTTGAAACTTTTTCACATAGAATCACCAATGTTATCCTATGGGAGGAAATTCACTTAGCAGGTAAGTAGTGTTATCGATTACTTTTTCTTACTCAGTGGTGGATCCTGGATCCCGCACTGCTGCATCTCCTGTAAACAGTTGAAATAATGCGTTTAAGTCATACAGGCGATTTTTAAGGAATATTTGTAGTTTGTGAAATTCGACACTTTGAAACTTTTCTGCGGAAAACCAGACAATGGATTCCAATGGAAGGAAATACAAGTTACTGGTAAGTACGGTTAGAATTACTTATCAGGGTCAGTGCTCGGCTAAAAGATGCAGCACTGGGTTCTCTCCTGATAACAGGTGAGTAAATCGGAATTCGTAGTTCGGCTGATTTTAGAGGAATATTATAAAGTTCCAAAACTCCACACAGAAGAATTTCCAAGTGAAACCAGTCAATGTTAGCCTATGGAAGGAAATTCAAGTTACTGTTAAGTACAGTTAGAATTACTTTTCAGGATCTGTACTGGGCTGAAAGATGCAGCACTGAGGTCTCTCCTGATAACAGGTGAGTAAATTGGAATTCGTAGTTCAGCTGATTTTAGAGGAATATTATAAAGTTCCAAAACTCAACACTTAGAAGAATTTCCAAGTGAAACCAGTCAATGTTAGCCTATGGAAGGAAATTCAAGTTACTGGTAAGCACGGTTAAAATTACTTTTCAGGATTAGTACTGGGCTCAAAGATGCAGCACTGTGGTCTCTCCTGATAACAGGTGAGTAAATCGGAATTCGTAGTTCGGCTGATTTTAGAGGAATATTATAAAGTTCCAAAACTCCACACTTAGAAGAATTTCCAAGTGAAACCAGTCAATGTTAGCCTATGGAAGGAAATTCAAGTTACTGTTAAGTACGGTTAGAATTACTTTTCAGGATCTGTACTGGGCTGAAAGATGCAGCACTGAGGTCTCTCCTGATAACAGGTGAGTAAATTGGAATTCGTAGTTCAGCTGATTTTAGAGGAATATTATAAAGTTCCAAAACTCCACACTTAGAAGAATTTCCAAGTGAAACCAGTCAATGTTAGCCTATGGAAGGAAATTCAAGTTACTGGTAAGCACGGTTAAAATTACTTTTCAGGATTAGTACTGGGCTCAAAGATGCAGCACTGTGGTCTCTCCTGATAACAGGTGAGTAAATCGGAATTCGTAGTTCGGCTGATTTTAGAGGAATATTATAAAGTTCCAAAACTCCACACTTAGAAGAATTTCCAAGTGAAACCAGTCAATGTTAGCCTATGGAAGGAAATTCAAGTTACTGGTAAGTACGGTTAAAATTACTTTTCAGGATCAATACTGGGCTCAAAGATGCAGCACTGAGGTCTCTCCTGATAACAGGTGAGTAAATCGGAATTCGTAGTTCTGCTGATTTTAGAGGAATATTTGTATGTTTCAAAAATCGACACTTCGAAACTTTTTCAGCAAAAAGCAGGCAATGATATCCTATGGAAGGAAATCCAAGTTACTGGTAAGTACGGTTAAAATTACTTTTCAGGATCAGTACTGGGCTCAAAGATGCAGCACTGAGGTCTCTCCTGATAACAGGTGAGTAAATCGGAATTCGTAGTTCGGCTGATTTTAGAGGAATATTTGCACAATGGTGAAGGAAGGGGTGGGGCCTGGGTGACATGTCTGCAAACACGCCCTGTGGCGCGTTTTAAGTTGGAGAATTAATTCCTCCTCAATCCCGAGGGTCCCTAGGGGCCAACTGGCCCACCAGATACCTCCAGTATGCGCCAGAGAGGTGCGTTGCAGAGAGATGTTCAGAGGCCACGCCCCTTTTACAACACTCTGCAACGCAGCTCCGTGGCGCTTACTGGAGGTACCTGGTGGGCTAGTTGGCCCCAGGGACCCTCAGAATTGAAGGGGATTTAATTCCCCATCCTAAAACGCGCCATGGGTCCTGTTTGCACACGTCACCTGAAGCCCCGCCCCCTCCCTTCACCACTGTGCAAATGCGCCCGTGGTGCGTTTTAAGTTGGGGATTAAGTCCCCTTGAATCCTGAGGGTTCCTGGGGTCCAACTATCCCACCAGGTACCTCCAGTAAGCGCCACAGAGCTGCGTTGCAGAGAGGTGTAAAAAGGGCGTGGCCTCTGTACACTCTCTGCAACGCAGCCCTGGCACATACTGGAGGTTCCTGGTGGGCTAGTTGGCCCCCAGGACCCCCAGTATTCAAGGGAATTCGTTCCCCCTCTGCAAACGCGCCTTTTTCCTTGAAGGGGGGCTGTGTGGCCCCCCTTCCTTTTTTCTTTTTTTGGGCCCTGGGGACCCCATCCCCCAGGGCCTTACCCTTTTTTTTCATTTAAAAAAAAAAAAAAAAAACGGGTAGAGGGCCGCGTGGCCCACCTCCCGTGGCCGATTCCGGCCCCGGGGACCCCATCCCCCGGGGCAAGGCCACTCTTTTTATTATTTTTAAGGAGGGGGCTGCGTGGCCCCCCTCCTCAGGCCTTCTTTTGCCCGGGGACCCCATCCCCCGGGGCAGTCCTTTATTTTTCTAATTTTTTTTTATTTTTTTATTTTTTTGGGGGAGGGGGGCCGCGTGGCCCCCGTCCCGGGCCACTACTTGCCCCGGGGACCCCATCCCCTGGGGCTGGCCCTCTCCGTTGGGGACCGTGGAGGGGTCCCCAATCCCCCCACGGTCCCGGCATTGCTTTTCCACTTAGGGAGCTGCTGACATGCAGCTCCCCATGTGGAAAAGCAATCTGCTTTGCTTCATTGAAGCGAGAGCAGGTTTCCCTGCTCTCCCTTCAATGAAGCAAAGCAGTTTGCAATGGCAGGACGGGAGCCGCGAGGCTCCCGTCCTGCCATTGCAGACTACAGTGTCCTGGGGGTAGGCACCCCGGGACACTGCAGGAGCCGGCCCTGGGGGTGGCGGTCCCCAGGGCCATCAATGGCTCCAGGAGGGGGCCGCGCGGCCCCCTCCCATGTCTTTAAAGCCCCGGGGAGGTGGTGATCCCGGGGCTCGGGGATCCGTTACGGACCCCCGCATTTACATTATTAGTGCCCCAGGGAGGTGGCGGTCCCAGGGGCGTGTGGGGGGCTCGAGCCCCCCACACAGGAAATGTTTTTTAAAAAAAAAAGAAGCCCCGGGGAGGTGGTGGTCCCCGGGGGCTGCGGGAGGGCCGAGTGCCCTCCCGCAACATTTTTAATAGAAAGCCCCGGGGGGTGGTGGTCCCCGGGGCTTGGGGGGCCTTAGAGGCCCCCCCATTAACTATAAACCCACCTCCCGCATGCCCCCGGGACTTGGGCCACCCGGGGGCAAAATATCATCGAAGCGCGGGAGACCGCGCTTCGATTTTTTTTTTTTACGGCGGGATTCGCGCACCCTAAGCGCATCCCGCCGATTTGTTTTTTTTTTAAAAATGCTTTTTTCTGCCCAGGGGGTCCTCGTGGAGCGGACCGGAGCGGGCCATAAAGTTTGAAAATTTTGCGAAGACTCGTCAACCGCCGCAAGAGTTATTTCAAATAGAATGTCGCGGATTTCCTATGGAAAATAGGTGCTAACTATAACTATCTACTGGCGACCGCCAGTAGATAATATATATATATATATATATATATACATATATATCCACACTTCCTCTTGTGCGTTTACCGCTGCCACCTCATCGAGAGTCACGTCGCCTCAAGGGATCCCACAAGAGCCGGTCCGTTTCAATTACCAGTTTTCTCCTCTCCAAACAAGGATGACGACGCCATGTGCCGTTGGAAAATGCTTTTATTGAGCCACTATCGAATGCGTTTCGGCTGCGCATTTGAGGGATCTAGTACCGCACCACATCAATGTTCTCATCGCATCTTCATCACTGCACTGCTGGTTGCTGCAAGCTTATGGTGGGGATGGAACCCTGAGGCCATACCTCGAGTTACAGTTTTCTTGGAAAAGGGGCTGTGTCCCAAGATTCTTTTGTGGGAGAAGGTAAAGTCTACTCACACACTATTCTGAGTGAAGATACACTCTATTGTAAAAACAGTTTTACAATGTATTCATCTTTACTGGATATTTATTAACATGTTTATCCTGGGACAGTCGTCTTCCGACAAAATTTTGATGATGCAGTAATCCTGACATATTCTCTAATGGCCTAGTCCTACGGATGTTCGAATATTGTTGCAGTAAGAGGAGCCATAGCAGGATTCCAAATCCGCATTTAGCACTCGTGACAGTTACTCACTAAGCAGCCCTTTTTTCAAAGAAGTAGGGGGTAATTTATGAGAGCCTCGCGTCACTTTTGCACCACGTAAAGTGGCTCTGATAAGATTTATGAAGCCATGCAAAGCCGACCTGCATGGCTTTGAGTGACCTCATAAATCTTGAGTAAGGCAATGCATCGCAAATCGCTATGTCACCTTAATCTGCGCTCTAAAGGTATTCCATGGGCGTTGCAGTGGGTGTTTCCACGTGACACCCATAGATTTTGACGCTGCCCCAGATTTAAAAAATCAGGTAAACCTGGAGAAGCAACAAATCCTTACGCCTCCTGAGGAGAGGCGTAACGAGGAGAAATATGTTTTTTTCTCCCCATTTTTTCCTCTTTCTCTGCAGCACACACAGAAAGAGGAAAACTCTTCTTAGGATTGTTTCTGTGCAGGAAGGTGCCCATTCCTGAACAGCAACAATCCTGCATGCAACAGAGGCACCTTGCACCATGGTGCAAGGGTGCCTATGTTGGCGCTGGACTGCCAAAACGGCTCCAGCACACTTAGGAAGGACAGGAATGCACCACAATGCATAAATACAGTGCATTCCTGTCCTTTGACTTTGGTGTAGGGCAGTGCAGCAAGCTGACTTGCTGTGCTGCCCTATGCCAAAATCCCATTAATAAGTGCCGTAATTTTTGCAAGCTATGCGTACTGCAGAAAAGAGATCACTTGATTTCTAAACTGGGCTCTAAATGAACTGACTTAGATGTAAAGAGAATGAATAGAGAGAGGAGGAGCAGTGGACTGGGGTTGAAATGCACATTTACATCTTCTGGGGGTGACTTGTATGTTTTGTGGGGAATATTTTGTGATCCTTCCCTTAGGGCTATGATGTCGTGAGCTAACTGTAATGATTGACATTCAGCATTCCATAGATGGTATCCTAAACACAGCAGCCTTACTCATGTTGAAGGACTTATTAAAATTAGGGTTGCAGAAGGCAAAGCAGGGATGAACATGCACGTGGAACTACTACAAGCACAAAAAGGCCAATACAGATGTAGCACTGAGATGCTTGCTGGAGCCTTTGACATTGACAGGAACTGTGCAGGCCGAAAATGTACACATAATGGTGCAGGCCTAAAGCATAGCCTCTGTTCACAAAAGCTGTTGCACGCGTAATTTTAAGCAAAAGGACAGTGTTCCCTCAAGAAAAATTATTTATAAAAAAATGAAAACAAAACTGATAAATAAACAAGGCCAGAAACAGATGTTCATTTAGGGTTGATTTAAAAGTCACCTTGCTGCGCTGAATGACAGGGAAAGGGCATGAATGTGCCATATTTAAAATAGCACAACACATTCCTGTCCTTTCCCCTGTGCTGGTGCACCATGGGCTGCCTAGCACTAATGCATGCACCCTTGCACAATGGTGCAAGGGTGCCTTTGTTGCATGCAGGATTGTTATGTGCATGTAGTGGCACCTTCCTGCACAAAAATATCCTGAAAGGCGTTTTCGTCTTTCTATGTATGCTGCAGCATGCAGCACACATAGAAAGAGAAAATAACGAGGAGAAATAAAGATATTTCTCCTCGTTATGCCTCTACTGAGGAGGCATAATTTTTTGGCGCATTCCCAGGTTTACCTGTTTACCGGATTGTGATCCAAGATGGGGAAGGAGCTCTAAGAACGAGCTCCGGGGGCGACGGGATAATTGACTCAGTGCCTATCCCCGCTCATCCCCGCTGCCCCCCCATGCCCTTATGAAAATTAGGACTCACCGGTACTTTACCTAGGAGGGGCAAGCCTGAACCGCATCGCACCCTCGGCTGGAAGTGACGATCCCCGCTCCAGACACCTCCGGGACTGCAACGGATGCCACGGAGGGGAACGTCGCGTTGGACCCCACAATAGCCGATTCCAGGTCCGGACCGTGAGAGCCTAACCAGAGCCTGGCACGGCAACCCCGGGACCAAGGAGGAACAAACAACAAGCCAACTCCGATCACCGACTGCAACTGCCTGACCTTGTGATGGGTGGCCAGGGCTCTCGCACGGGACTCTCCTGGACAAGCAGATGACGCCGGTGGGTAACGAAACAGCCCGGGATGTCAGCTCATGACGGTCTTTGCTGGAGTTTCGCCACTGCCGCCCGCACCCAACTCCCAGACCACTGAAAAGAAGAGAGGAAGGGTCAACAGAAACACCCCGGATGCCTGACCTTAAGATGGCGGCTCCGTGAAGCTTCACCCTCCTCTGACGCTCTATTGCAATCACAGAACTGAGATCTATACGCTGTACACGGACCAGAGTCACTAAAATTTGTCCATGGAGTGCCCACTGAGTTCCACTAATGCCACTCGCCCCTAACTCGCAGACCAGTGAAACGTAGAGACGAGGGCCAGCTTAATAAACCTGGATGCCTGACCCTGTGATGGCGGCTCCGTGTAGTTTCATCCAATACTGACGCTCAAACCTAGAACTGGGACCGTTACTTCTGTCACGCCACACTGTTCCCAGACCAATGCCACAGAAAACGGTACAAGGATCACCCTCAGCCGCAAATCACGAGGGGGCTGAACACCCGTTGCCCACTAATCTTAGCAGTGAGGTATGACTGACCTTAAGATGACGGTTCAGTAACATTTCACCACCACCACCAGTCGCATAAGCATCAACCACAGCATGAGAAAGGGTCACTCTGCCACTCCACGTTGTTCCTGCCACTAGCTACAAATAGAAGCGCCCGCAACCAGAAATCACCGGGAGGCCGAACAATCAATGGCCGCTCAATACAGCAGAAATGCCCAACCGACCCCAAGACGAAGGCTACGTGAAACCCACCCACCTCAAACGTGTGAGCATCAAATATAGCACGAGGTGCGATAATCTGCCTAGACAATCTGTACTCAGACCAAAACTCCCAATAACTGGCCAAGAAATGCCCACAGTCGTTAGTCATTGTTAGGGCCGTCCACTTGATGGTTACTCAACAGAACACGATGGACTAATTGCCTGACCCAAATATGGGGACCATTGTGAAGAAGTAGAGGACAAATGGAGTGAAGTTTCTGAAGGAGCAGCAAACAACTCTTCTCCCACTAAGCTGAGCACTGGCCGCAACCCCACTCACCATCCCCACTGCCCTAGCATCCCTCCGAGCTGGCCA
Source organism: Calotriton arnoldi (assembly GCA_963921515.1). Taxonomy (NCBI): domain Eukaryota; kingdom Metazoa; phylum Chordata; class Amphibia; order Caudata; family Salamandridae; genus Calotriton; species Calotriton arnoldi. The sequence continues at coordinate 744,070 of CAWUFW010005444.1, forward strand.
ATAGCGAATCACAAACACACAGACCATTAAATTAGGAAGGCGCTCCTCACTTTATCTCCCCGCACCACGCGATGCCGGTCACCTAGACTGCGGCTCCAGGTCATATGTGACCCACTCCTTCTGTTAAAGCCCCTGACTCCCCCCAGGGCAACGTAAACAACCGTCCCCTTAGGGAGTCATCCTCACGCCTCACTGGACAGAATGTCATCTGCAGCACTTACCTACACCAGCCCTTCCACACAGAACCACCTAAAACCACATGGCCCAAACTCCTTCTCTATCAATTTCCCCCATAACCTCTCACCGAGAGCGAAAAGAAATTTCAAGCACAGACTAATCAGACAACACCCAGAAACACTATTCACGGACATTTACCACTGCTCCTCCAAAGGACAGATAAAAATTGATCTAATTTTCCATACTCTTAGATCACAACTCCACATATCTAAAACAACTAATACTCCCTATAGCTGCAAACTGGCGACCTCAAAACCCAACCGCCCTATGCGGAGTGGCTATACCTCTGTGACCATCTTCTCTAACGGCACAGTACTGATTCAAGCCAGCAATGACAATCTTGAGGCATTTGACTCCCTCTTCCCCTCGCTAAGAAACGCCCCCTCGCGCACACCCCCACCGGACATACTCCTTTCCCCCGGACAACTTGACACATCAGGAGAGCCCACAAACCAACCCCACGCCCCTACACCAACACCGCCAACCTTTCCCCCTCAGGCACCAACCGCACCTATGCCCGCCACGCTAAAACTCACTCAATACACTCCCCTCTCTATTATCAACCGGAGAGAAGCCGCGAACAAGACTCTCCATCCCCTTGCGGACCGTCCCCTACACCCCCCCACCCATATCACCACATCCAACGAATAACGACCGACCCCAACCCACAGTCTACGACCCCCCATGTCTTCTCCATTCCCACTCGCAAGAGGACGCGGAAACCACGACACGACTCACCACACCCTGGGCCCACGGACACCCACAGAGCCAATACGGACAACACAAACAACAAAAGGCAGCTCAGCAACGATAAACCCCCTCTCAGGACGACTCCGCCCAGAACTCCCCCACCCCCACCTTTGAGGAAACGGCTCATCGTCTCGCCCGGCTAGAAACCCAGCTAGAAACTATAATCCAGGGCCTTAGCGAAATCACACTGAACCTCGCCTTGCTCCGAAAGCCCAGCCAACGCCCCCACTTAACTCCCACCTTTAATAGCCCCCCACAACATAGGCATCCCAAGGTTCTGTGCCCTGAAAGATCCCAAACCCCCGCCTGAACAAGACACAGACCCAAAAGAACAAGGGCTGCTATGTCCTCAAGTGAAGCGTCGGATCTTGCCTCCTCATATGACACCTCCTCCACTGACACCCTAAACTCCAAGATACAGGTGATCACGGGAGTCAGGAGAGACTACTCCCCTCCAAGATCCCCAAGACCCCCTGCCTTCCTCACGAACATCCCTAGGGCCCCCTAACGAAAAATCCCAAAAAAGAGGAGACCTCCATCAACTGCATGCTCATAAACTGCAGATCAGCCATCAAACATGCAACGGAGCTGGCAGAATCAATCCTCACACATGACATAGACATTGCGTTCATCACCGAGACTTGGCTAAATGATCTCTATTACCCAATCATGGATATGCTGGTGCCACCAGGCTTCACAATCATTAACAAAGACAGAAAGGACCAACGAGGAGGAGGCATAGCAATGATTCATAAGAACAACATCTCCATAACGGAAACCGACACCTTCAACTATAACTCCTTTGAATGCCTAACCACCAACATTAAGACAAGGGACAAAAAGTCTCTACGCTGTCATCTCCTATACCATCCACCAGGCAACACCAACACAGTTGGCAAACACCTGTCTGACCTGATTGCCAATTGCTCACTCTGTGACACAAACAACCTAATTCTGGGGGACCTCAACCTACACTGGAACAAAGAAAACAACTCGCTAATCCTAACCCTGAAGGATCTCCTCCACACCAATAACCTCACCCAACACTGCTCAGAGGAAACACACAACAGAGGAGCAATCCTAGATGCCATTATTGCCCAAAGAGACACAATCACGATCGACCACATCCTGCCTGTTGACTGGTCCGACCACCACATCATCCTATTCCACCTCAACCAAACGACTCGAGAACAACCCCTTACGCATGACCCCCCCAAATGGGTAAGAAACCTCAATCAGATTCCCTTGGCTGACCTAGAAGAAAAGGTAAGCTCTCTCCTTCCCATCCTCACAGAGGATCTCTCCACAACAGAACTCACCTCCCTCTACAACACAAATATGACTTCCATTCTGGACCAATTTGCCCCATTGAAACTAAAAAGAGTCAGGAACATTCCATCCAAATCCTGGTTCAACACAGACATCAACGCTGAAAGGCGACAACTTAGAGCTACAGAAAGACTCTGGCAGAACAACCCTTCCAAAATCCTCCAAGATCAACTCAAATCAGTTTGCGCAAATTACAAAAACCACATAAAGAACGAAAAATCCGCATTTTTCTGCAACGCTCTAAACAACGCAAAAAACAGGCCCAAAGAACTCTTCAACCTCATTAGGCAGCAAACTTCCAAGCCCCCTACATCCTCAGGTCAGGCCTCCAAAGAGCGGTGTGACAACTTCGCGAACTTCTTCAACGACAAAATCACCAAGATCCAGCTTTCACTGGACAACCACAACTACCTCAGTCCCCTTCTCAAGTTCCCTCCACCAGGGACAGAAGACCCCACACCCAAACACCCCCCAAAAACCTGGAAATCCTTCATCCCCATCTCCGAAAAGGAGATAGTCAATCTAATCTCCTCCTCCAAACCTTCCTCTCACGTCCTAGATCCTATTCCCGCCCAATTGGCCAAAAAACTTAAACTCTCCCTAGCCCCGCTCTGGAGCAAAATCATAAATAGCTCTCTAAGAACTGGAGACATACCAGAATGCCTGAAAGTCGGCCAAGTCACTCCATTACTGAAAAAACCAGGCTTGGACACCAATGATCTGAACAACTTCAGACCTGTCTCCAATCTCCCTCTCCTAGCCAAAATCCTAGAAAGGTGCGTCCTCCTACAACTGACTCAACACATGGACAGCATCAACCTTCTTGACCCCCACCAATTGTGTTTCAGAAAAGGCTGCAGCACTGAGACCGCGATCCTCAACGTCATGGAGGATATCCACAAGTCACTCGATACTGACCAATGCTGCTTACTCATTCTCCTGGACTTATCGGCAGCCTTCGACACGGTTGGCCATAATCGACTCATCAAGGTCCTCCAAGAAAGGGTAGGTGTGGATGAGATGGTTTTACACTGGTTCTCCTCCTTCTTCCACAACTGCACCCAAAGAATAAAAATCAAAAACTGCACGTCTGACTTACACCCCGTCAGCAGGGGTGTCCCCGAAGGATCAGTACTTTCCCCGCAACTCTTCAACATATACATGGAACCCCTCACCAATATACTCAAAAAAGCCAACATCCCCTTCCACCTCTATGCAGACGACACCCAGATCTACCTCGAAACCTCCTCCATTGATGACATTCAGAGACTCAACAACACTCTAAGAGAAGTCCAAAACTGGCTAACAATAAATCATCTAAAACTCAACCAAGAAAAAAACGGAAATCCTAATCATCTCTAACAAAGAAGAGAACCCCCAAATCCTAGACTGGCTAAAAGCTATTGATGCTCTCAACGGCAATCTCATCCTGGCTGACTCTGTTAAATTGCTAGGAATCACCCTAGACCCAAAACTCGACATGACAAAGCACATCAAGAACTCCGCAAAAAGCGCCTTTCTCAACATGAAACTACTCAACAATATAAAACCCTTCATCCCGCCCAAGGACCTCAAACAAGCGACTCAATCGCTGGTGCTGTCCAGACTTGATTACGGGAATGCAATCCTCACAGGTACAGCAAAATGACACCTAGCTCCCCTCAGAACAACTCTTAACGCAGCAGCTAGAATGGTCACCGGAGTCAAGAAATACGATCACATCTCACCCGCACTCAGAGAACTAAAATGGCTCCCAGTCGAAATGCGAGCCAGCTTCAGAACTGCCTGCCTTACACACAAAGCCTTGCACACAGGGAATCCAGAATACCTGGCCTCCAAACTCAAGAAAGCCGGCCAGGCAAGGAACCTCTGGAGCACCAACACTCTACTCCTCATCCCTATGAAAACACGCAAACAAAAAACCGCAGCCTGGTCCTTCGCCGGAAATTTCACAAAAAATCTGGAACTCCATTCCAGTCCATATCAGGACTACCACCTCCTTTGTAAAATTCAAGCGACAGCTCAAAGACCTCTTCCTCAATCGTTCCCTCCCGAACCGATAGCTGCCGTCGAAGCTCACAAGCCAGCACACTGCTGCTCTCTGCTATGGGGACATTAAGGGGTCGATTCCGATCCCGGCCGGAAGCGCACCTAACAGTATTCGTCCGGAAAAAAACCCAGCCGATTGCGTGTTTCCCGACCGATTCGAACATTCGTCCGGACGAACAAGTATGATGCGTATAACAACCCAGGTTCCGAGTGAGCCGTACTTACCCAATTCAGCTCCTGTTCCCCGCCCGAGCCGGATCCGTAAACGCCGAATCGAGTCGTACGGAAGCAAATACACAGCACCTTCCGGCCGGACGAGTACAATGCGCACTCCGTACGCGCCGAACCCGTCGCTACGTCCGGGACATTTGAGCATCCAGGCGAGCCGTACATAAGCTCCGTTTCACGCCACAAGATGATCCACGGCTACGAGACAAACAAGCCTGCTACGAGTACGACTCGAAGACACGAGAAACCCGAACGAGACGATCCAAGCATGAATCCCATTGCGCAGGTCCTACCTATACTCTACATCTATTACCGGGACCGGCACGGACGCGTACGGCGCAGACGGTAAGTCAAACACCAACAATACAAACAAACGACACGTACCCGAAATATGTCACACACATATAGGGATGCACAAATGACGTACACTAGCAACAGCAGAACCATAGGGGTGGGATGGCCATCACCAATGCCATACACACCCATAGGGGGCTGGATGCCTGCCACTACCACCACCCCACTCAGGGGGGGCTGGATGCCTGTCACTACTATCATCCCCACCCTTAGGGGGATGGATGCCTACCACTACCACCACCCCTACTCAGGGGGGGCTGGATGCCTGCCACCACCACCACCCCTACTCAGGGGGGCCTGGATGCCTACCTCTACCACCACCCCTACTCAGGGGGGGCTGGATGCCTGCCACTACCACCACCCCTACTCAGGGGGGGCTGGATGCCCATCACTACTACCATCCCCACCCTTAGGGGGCTGGATGCCTGCCACTACCACCACCCCACTCAGGGGGGGCTGGATGCCTGTCACTACTACCATCCCCACCCTTAGGGGGCTGGATGCCTGCCACTACCACCACCCCACTCAGGGGGGGCTGGATGCCTGTCACTACTACCATCCCCACCCTTAGGGGGATGGATGCCCATCACTACTACCATCCCCACTCATTGGGGGCTGGATGCCTGCCACTACCACCACCCCACTCAGGGGGGGCTGGATGCCTGTCACTACTACCATCCCCACCCTTAGGGGGATGGATGCCTGCCACTACCACCACCCCACTCAGGGGGGGCTGGATGCCTGTCACCACTACCATCCCCACCCTTAGGGGGATGGATGCCTACCACTACCACCACCCCTACTCAGGGGTGGCTGGATGCCTGCCACTATCACCATCCCACTCAGCGGGGGGCTGGATGCCTGTCACTACTACCATCCCCACCCTTAGGGGGATGGATGCCCATCACTACTACCATCCCCACTCATAGGGGGCTGGATGCCTGCCACTACCACCACCCCAGTCAGGGGGGCTGGATGCCTGTCACTACTACCATCCCCACCCTTAGGGGGCTGGATGCCTGCCACTACCACCACCCCACTCAGAGGGTGCTGGATGCCTGTCACTACTACCATCCCCACCCTTAGGGGATGGATGGCCACCACTACCACCACCCCTACTCAGGGGGCCTGGATGCCTACCACTACCACCACCCCTACTCAGGGGGGCTGGATGCCTACCACTACCACCACCCCTACTCAGGGGGGCTGGATGCCTGCCACTACCACCACCTCTACTCAGGGGGCTGGATGCCCGTCACTACTACCATCCCCACCCTTAGGGGCAGGATGCCTGCCACTACCACCACCCCACTCAGGGCGGGCTGGATGCCTGTCACTACTACCATCCCCACCCTTAGGGGGATGGATGCCCATCACTACTACCATCCCCACTCATAGGGGGCTGGATGCCTGCCACTACCACCACCCCACTCAGGGGGGGCTGGATGCCTGTCACTACTACCATCCCCACCCTTAGGGGGCTGGATGCCTGCCACTACCACCACCCCACTCAGGGGGTGCTGGATGCCTGTCACTACTACCATCCCCACCCTTAGGGGGATGGATGGCCACCACTGCCACCACCCCTACTCAGGGGGGGCTGGATGCCCATCACTACTACCATCCCCACCCTTAGGGGGCTGGATGCCTGCCACTACCACCACCCCACTCAGGGGTGGCTGGATGCCTGTCACTACTACCATCCCCACCCTTAGGGGGATGGAAGGCCACCACTACCACCACCCCTACTCAGGGGGGGCTGGATGCCTACCACTACCACCACCCCTACTCAGGGGTGCCTGGATGCCTGTCACTACTACCATCCCCACCCTCAGGGGGCTGGATGCCTGTCACCACTACCATCACCACCCTTAGGGGATGGATGGCCACCACTACCACCACCCCTACTCAGGGGGGCTGGATGCCTACCACTACCACCACCCCTACTCAGGGGTGCCTGGATGCCTGTCACTAATACCATCCCCACCCTCAGGGGGCTGGATGCCTGTCACCACTACCATCCCCACCCTCAGGGGGCTGGATGCCTACCACTACCACCACCCCTACTCAGGGGGGGCTGGATGCCTGCCACTATCTCCACCCCTACTCATAGGACGGGTAATGCATGACACAACCAGCATACTCCCACATAAGGAATGTCTGAAAATTACATCCCCCCCAACACCATGACAAGCGTGTGTAGTCTGTGACAAATGCCTACAACACTGAACATGACATTGAACATACAATGTGACCCCCTAGCACATGTGTCACACATAAATGTGTGTGGCCTCCACAATGCAAGCCACTGTGGCAATGGGGTTGAACACCCCATCACCACAGCGACCAAAAGGTAGGTGTGGGGTCCATAGCTGATGCACCTTTTGAACAGTGTGGCAATGGGGCCCAAAGCCCCATCACCACAGTGACCAAAAGGGAAGTGTGGGGTCCATAGCTGATGCACCTTTTGAACAGTGTGGCAATGGGGCCCAACGCCCCATCACCACAGTGATCAAAAGGGAAGTGTGGGGTCCATAGCTGATGCACCTTTTGAACAGTGTGGCAATGGGGCCCAAAGCCCCATCACCACAGTGACCAAAAGGGAAGTGTGGGGTCCATAGCTGATGCACCTTTTGAACAGTGTGGCAATGGAGCCCAAAGCCCCATCACCACAGTGACCAAAAGGGAAGTGTGGGGTCCATAGCTGATGCACCTTTTGAACAGTGTGGCAATGGGGCCCAAAGCCCCATCACCACAGTGACCAAAAGGGAAGTGTGGGGTCCATAGCTGATGCACCTTTTGAACAGTGTGGCAATGGGGCCCAAAGCCCCATCACCACAGTGAGCAAAAGGGAAGTGTGGGGTCCATAGCTGATGCACCTTTTGAACAGTGTGGCAATGGGGCCCAAAGCCCCATCACCACAGTGATCAAAAGGGAAGTGTAGACTGGGTAAAAGCTGCCAAAGCCAAACTGCATGGATGATTCCTGGTCACACAACAACAAACACATCAGTGGCATAGTAGTGCTTGTGTCCCATAAGAAACATAGATTGGGTGAGGCAAACAGTGCAGTGCAAATAAAACATACCTTTGGCCATGTGCATACAAACATCACCCATGGGGGCTCACATTGTCAACATTCACAAATAACACAATGACAGAAGTGACCATCATAATGCAGACCCACATATCTGCACCAATGGACACACAAATGTAGATATCCTAGGGAGACTGTAGATGTCAGGTGAACAGATACCATACCATGGCAGCAATGGGACATACAAACCATGATTATTGTGCTGACTGATGACCTAGGAGTCCCAGGGACAGCAGGGGAAAGCCACCAAACAACATACAGCCAATGGCACACTCAAGATATGCCAATGCAGTGGTGCAAATGCACAATCAGGCAGACCCACACTGCATATCAAACACAACAGGTGATGGGGGTGTGTGCCAGTGTCCCCAGGCAACCACACAACACATGAGGAGGCCTGAATTCCAATTGCACAGATGTGTATACAGTGCCATACAAAAGTAACTCATGGATCGTATTCCCCTATGTGGGCAAAGAGGCATTGTTAGATAAGAGGGAGCCCAAATTACACATGTCACACAAGCTAGTAGGAACAGCAACTAACATAGCAAGAGACAGACCCACCACAGCATAACCCCCAGGGACCCCACATTGTGGTGATACTACCCTGCATGATAATCCCACTGTGATGACAAAGGTAGATGTCATTCACACTGTGAACCACAGCCATGTGTCCTGAGCAACAAACTACCATCACACCTACACAAGCACAAATCAAACAGCACGGCCTGCCAGCCATGGCCAATATGGAGGTAGGGTTCTAGACGTGCAACAACTCACATTTGCACACACTCAACACCACACACCTTGATCTCCACCAATGTGCAGCAGTGAAGCTCACATGGACTGGTGACATTGCACATGCACCCATGACAATCCCAGGGGTGGTGGGGGGAACCAAGGTGCAGAAACCCATCACACATGGCCAGTCAACAAGACTCGTGAATGTCTGACACACTGCACACTACGCGGTACATGGGCATGACGTGAAATCCACCACAATCAATGGGATCCTGGCCATAGTCACACACCAATGAAGAAGACAAGGTGACACACAAAGAACACACGTACACAACTTCCAACATTGCAGCTCTGACCCTGAGGAGTGGCAGCAGTCACACACACAACGTGTTACAATCACTGAAAGCTACCATAGACTGTAAATTACATGACATGTGTAACCAACAAGTGCCAAGGGGAATCCTGAATGTGTCCCATCTGCGTTTGCCCACATCCCCAGCCCTGACAACAAAGACAACCTGGGATGACAACCTGATGAACCTTAGTTAGCCATGCACCCACATCCCGGAGTAACCAGGTCCAAGATGCTTGATGAACACAGAACAACTCAGCAAGCATCAGAAACAGGAACATCCGTAGGGACACAGCCTGTGTAGGAAAAGGGAAGGGTACATGCACAGACATGCTTACACAACACAAAACACGGGCCCAGGCAATGTCACGGGATTACACACTGCCATGAGGGCACTCCACTGCTGTGGAAGGTCCGCTGTGCCAAGCCTTGTCTGTGAATGACTCAAACATGTCGGCAGAACACTCGGTCAGTGAGTCAACAACTACAACACACTGAAGGCTCTGCTTACATCAGCCTGGGTACGGGAGTGTCACGTCAGTCATCTGCATACACCCAAAACACGTGTCAAGCAAGGTGCACTGTATACACTGAAGAGTCCTTCAACATTGGTGTGCTAAACTGCATGTCCAGTGGAGATGGGCACACAGTCAGAGAAATAGGAACATTGAACAGTGGTAAGCCCACCAGATGTGCATCACTGTAAGACAAAGATGTTAATTTACAAATGCAAAACGTACATCCCTGTGTCATATGCTGAACATCACACCCTCAGACTGCAGCAGAGGATGCCATAGATCCAGACTACACCAGGACACACATCCCATGGACCACATGGAGTCCATCACTGCAACACTTCATTTCCCTGATCTGAACACTATTACAACTGCAAATGCATGATGATAACCATGTACATAATGTACATCAAAAGAAAAACCACAAGTAAACAAAAATAGGCTTTATTCAGCAAATGTCACTAAAAAATCAGAAGTCCAAATTAAACTAAGGCCAATGGCCAGTCCAAATACACAGTCCCAACAGGGTGATATGTGACAACTTGTCACCCATTGCTTGCCTGCACTGGTAGTGACAGGGGACATCCCCCTTGGAGGGGCATACAAGGGGCAGGCCAGGCACCGGAGGGACAGGATCAGGGGATGCCAGAGTGAGGCAGTGAAGGGGTGGTGGGTGCAGGAGTGTCACCAGCAACTGCAGTGGGGGTGTCTGACTCAGGGGGGCCGGCACCACTGCAGTGCCCGAGTCAGACGGGGTGGTTGTGGACTCCACTGCAGTGCATGCCTCCAAGGGAGTGGAAGGGGGGCAGATGAGGTGGGCAGGACAGAGGGGGGGACCCGGTCTCCACACCAGTGGCACAAACAGGCTGAGCGTCTGGGTTGGGGGTGGAAGAGCAAGTGGCAGGGGGGGAGGGCCTAAGCAGTTTGGGGATGCGGTATTGGTGTGTGGGGGAACCTGGGGCAGGGTGTGGCGGTGGAACCTGTGGGGTGGTGGCCTGAGGGATGGAGGAGAGAGACTGGGTGGTGGAGCTGCGTGGTGGTGGTGGTGGGGTCTTGCCCTTCCTGGTCCGGGGGGACTTCCGAATGGGGTCCTCAGTCTGTCTGCACCTGGGGGAGGGTGTCCGGGGGCGAGGGGCACTCCCCTCTGTGTGGGTGGACTTCCTCTTCCCCCGGTATGCCGGATCTGCAGGATCGGAGGGGAAGAGGCCGAGGTCACACAGGAAGACCTGCTGTGTAGGTGGGGTTGCAGGTGAGGCAAGGGAAGGGTTCTTGAAGGGAGAGGTTTTGGAGGACTGCGGAGTGGCTGTGGATGCCTGTGTGTGTGTCTGTTCCCCATCCCCTGTGTGTGTGGTATCTGTCCCCTGAGGATGCTTGTGTGCACGTCTTGCCTTTCTTTTGGGTGTGTCTGTGCTGCTCGTGTCTGTGTGCTTGGGTGAATGTGCAGGTGTGCATGTGCTTTGGACAGGTAAGGTGCCAGGAAGTGTGGATGCGGCAGAGGTAGGAGGTGGGAGGGACTGCTGGAGGAGGGACACTGCTGCCGTCAGGGAGGAGTCCATGGACTTATTGCTCCTCTGTAGGGCAGACATACCCGTCGAGATGCCCTCCATGAACGACACCAGCTGTGTCAACAGAGTGGTGTGTGCATGGAGGACACTCAGCATTGCTGTCTGCCCTACATGGAGCTGCCGAAGTAGGTACACAGACTCCTCACTCAGGGCAGCAGGGGACACAGGGGCAGGGGGTGCGGTGCCTGGCACGAAGGAGACACGCTCCCGAACACGGGAGCCTCCACGGACGTCTGGAATTGGAGCCAATGGGAGGGCGGTGCTGGTGGTGGTGGTGGCGGGGCCAGACAGACTAGCGGGGGTGTGGTGGCTGCTGACACCCGCCTCCACAAGGGAGTCATCCTCCGAGCTGCTGTGGTCCTCAGCTGAGGTGGATGGTGCTGAGGACTCCTCGGTGTGGCTCCCCTCTCCCTCCGTGCCACTGGGTCCCTCTGACCACTCGTCGGATGCTGACCCAGTCTGCCTCCGCTGCTCCTCCTGGTCCATGGAGCTGTCCCCTCCTGTGGCCGTGGATGTATCTGCAAACAATTAGGGAAACAGACAAACATCAGTCCCCTGCACTGACCGCACACACCACAGTAAGTACCACACTTACAGAGCCAGCCCTGGCATCCTTAGTAGAACATTGCCAAAACTCCTCACACAGATTTGGAGAAGCCAATTGTCAGTCTGATGGTCAACCATGGGACTCACACCCCTCCTGCCCTTGCACCCATCTGTCTGGTGCCTGTCTGATGGTAAGACCCTAGTGTGGACACATGCACCACCTACACAGTTGTTGGACATTGCAGGGAACACAATGAACTATGTGAACATGCACACATCACATCTCTTGCCACTGAGTCAGTGCAGGTGTCTGGAGAAAGGGATGGCCAGAGTCTAAATAGAAATGCATGTGATGCATACCAGCACCAGACACCATGATGCACCCATGTCCGGATAGTCCATGCCACAATGGGGTGCATGTTGCACATGTCACTCCCCTGCAGGATCACTCTTAGGAAGTTTAATGCCATGACACAGGCATGCCTGCAAAGTCATACATCACTGTCTCCAGTCACATGGCAGCCTGCCAACAACAGTCTGCACTGTGTCACAATCCTAGGACATGGGGAATGCAAGTTATGTAACTGACAAGTGCACATGTCCATCCCCCACACACCACATCATCTGAACTAGTATTTGTCCACGTCATGCCAATTGGACATATGGGGGACATGAAACACAACTCCCAGAACCTGAGCACCTCACAGTGTGCTGTGAATGAATAACAGCTGCCTGAAAGTCACAGTCGCATACACCTGTGTGCACAGTCAAGTGATCAAACATCTATAAGTCACAGAAGTATCGTCTCACATGGTCACATCTCAGATGGCATGCTGAACCCTAACCGACAAACATACCAGTAGTCCTGACAATGAAGCCACAGCACACTGACACAGAGGCAGACACCTGAGGGAACATGTCACTGATCACATGTCAGATGATCCACGGGAGTGGGAGTACAGAGTCTATTGTATGCCCTGGAGTAGGCATGACTGTCCAGCTCCACCTGTAAGAGGGATGAGTGCTGGACAGTAGGCAGGTGTCTAAGCATGTGTGACACACTTGATATACATACTCCTGCGGCCCAAACATTGTTCCCACCCACAGCATGGGGGGGTGCCAAATACCCCAGGGACATGTGGTGAATCAGATCAGCAAGTGGACCACATATCAAAGTTACACCCAGATTACATGTAAGGACTTGGGCATTGTGTGAGCAATTGACCCACCCATGAATCCCACAACATAATCACCGGAACAAATGCTGTCCCCCACCTTGAGCAAAGCAAAATGCAATGACACAGTCCCCAAGTGACACAATTTCCTGACTGTAAGGGCCACACATATGCGTATCAGATGAGGAGTGGGCATGTCACAATAGAGGGACATGGGTCCTGGACCACAAGACTGATGTACTGTGGAAGTTTAACCAGGCCAGAGGAGGGCACATAGCATGTCAGACAAAGTGCACAGTGCTGTCATGGACTCACCCCCTCCTTGCTGCTGTCTGGCCTTCAGCTGCCCATCCAGGTCAGGGAAGACCACCGCCAGGATCCTGAGCATGTGGGGGGTCAGGGTCCGGTGTCCGCCCCTCCTGCGAGGAGGCGACAGCTTCAGCTGGACCCTTGCGATCCTCCGGGTCCAGCCTCGAAGGTCCTGCCACCTCTTCTGGCAGTTGCGGATCCGGCGCTTGTAGTCCCCCACGGATCTTACTGCCCGGGCGATGGTCAGCCAGATTTTCTGCTTCTGGTGGGCATCAACCTGTGAGGATGACAAAGTGAAAATGCCATTACTACACATGCAACATATCCGTGCATCACACAGTTGGTTATACATGTCTCAATCACTGGGGCACATGATGTACACAGGCAGTGCAACGATGGCTATGAACAGTTTGCCAGCAGTTACTACATGGTATCATTGCATGGAAAGTAAACCTTGTTGGAATGCACTGTTACTGCACTGTACCTGTTCAGTGCATGTAACTACACACTTTGGGGGCTCAGAACTACTCAGTGAGCATGCTCGCCAGTGGTGTGCACACTGTAAGTCCTGCTAGTCAGACAACATGCAAAATTAGTAAGGCAGTGGACAGCACACTCGCCTGCTCCCCTGGTGTCCCATACAGCTTGCTGTACTGTGGAAGGAGGCTGTCCAGCAGGGCCTGGTTCTCCTCAAGGCTGAAGGCTGGGGCTCTCTCCACAGTACGTGCCATTGCAGGAGCCAGAGGATGCAGAGACAGCAGCAGTGTTGGTGGCAGATGTCGTCCTGGAGCATGTAGTGCGGGCAAGTGAGCTCTCAGGGGAACAGCCAGCATTATATGTGTGCTGCAGAGGCAGATACTGTCCCATGTGTCCAAAGTGATAGGTCCAAGTCGTTTGCATCTTCTGAATCTGACCAATCCATGGAATAGCAGCACTAATACACGCCCACAGCATCCTTCAAAAATCCAAGTTCATGACACCCATGATTTTGCAACATTGTTGTGGCTGGCCAACTGAATTCACTGCATCAGACTCGTTGAAGCTTCGAATACGCGTCCGTTGCCATGCCAGGCCCCAGCCAACGCATGCGCACCGTTCGATCCATTGCTGTACAATGCGTATTTCGGGATACAACGCGTACCCGCTCACAACAGATGCAATGGGCCGTCCGGGCACACCGATCGGTCCATTGCTGTACAACGCGTATTACGGGATACAACGCGTACCCGCTCACAACAGATGCAATGGGCCGGCCGGGCACACCGATCGGTCCATTGCTGTACAACGCGTATTACGGGATACAACGCCTACCCGCTCACAACAGATGCAATGGGCCGAGCGGGCACACTGATTGGTCCATTGCTGTACAACGCGTACCTGTACAGGTCAGTCGCATATGTCACCATGCTTGTCACTGGTGAACGTATGCCAGCCACATATACCTGCCAGAGACCCAGGGGCACACCTACAACACCACACCCAGTCCACACTGTTTCCTAAGGCATGTAAGGCTGCATTACCTTTTCTGTGTATGGGGGTTAACATGTGGTTTCTGTGGTGGCACTTGTGGGCAGCCACACCCAGGCTGTGCATGTGTTAATGGGGACAGGGTCCTTTGTGTGTTGTGCACATGACCACTGTGATGTGCAACAGTTCATTTCGGAGCATGTGGCATGGTCACATTTCCAGGTTGTGTATGTGTGTGACATGTCACATACCCCCAGGGTCCCATGGGGGAAGGCATGTACGTCACAGGGTGACCCATTGCCACAATAGTGATGTCCCTCCACAGTCTGTGTGCATGTTTTGTTTCCGATGTCTCTGATTCCATGTGCACGATGGGAGACAGTCTCCACATCAACGTTGTTTGTGCATGGACTTTGATGTTGTGCGTCACTGGCGTCCATGTCTGTCCTGCGTAGGCGACAGGGGCCACTACGTGTGGGAGTCATGTTTGTTTTTCTGACGTGTACATGATACGCCATGTAATGCCAGTGTCCATGTGGCAAGACAGGGTCACTGGGAATCTACCTGTCAATGAGCTGTGATGCCTGTGGCGCATCTGTCCAGACATGTCACTGTGGTGTGTGTGTGGAACGTGACAGCAGTAAATGGGTACTGTGACACAGCCTAATGGTTTCCCATAGCACAACCTGGAACCTGTTGTCCACACATGTTGTACTGAGAAGTTAGATGATGGCCATGTAGGTGCGAGTTATGTCCGAACAGAACGGCACACACATCAAGTACTTGTGTCTCGTAATGATGTATCATGTGAAATTGAGTATGGTGAATGGCACATATGTGGGGTGACTGACAATCTTTCTTTCCTCAACCTATGCACTGCAGGGCTCCAGCTGTCCATAGACCATTCCCTGACCTGGCAACGATGGTGGAACGTGACAGCATCTGACGGTACCGCTTCACCAGGCAGCTGATTGAGGATTTGGCAGTGCGCTTGGCACCACATTTGCAACCTGGCCGGCCGTACCCTACGGCGCTGACCCCCAAGGTGAAGGTAATGGCAGCCCTACACTTCTTTGCCACCGGTACCTTTCAACACACTGTGGCGACTGCCGGTGGGATGTCACAGACTATGTTCAGCCGTGTGCTACGCGATGTTTTGGAGGCAATGTTGAGATGCCTGAACCAGTACATCTATTTCCCTACACGTCAACAACTCACTGACATCAAGAGTGACTTCTATGCCCTGGGGAGGATGCCACATGTCATTGGCTCCATTGATGGGACACATGTGGCTTTGGTACCACCACAGGCACATGAGCAGGCATACCGGAACCGGAAACATTACCATTCGATCAATGCTCTGGTGGTATGTCTTGCAGATATGACCATCACACATGTGTGTGCCCGTTTCCCTGGTTCAGCACATGATGCCTACGTGATGAGGAGTAGTCGCATCCCGAGGATGATGGCACAGATGCAGAACCAGCGTGCCTGGCTTGTCGGTGTGTACTGACTTTGTACCATTGTGTGTGTTCTGCTCTCTAGTATACCGCCCACTTTTCCAACTCAGCTAATGTGCACTTGTCTGTCCGTAGGTGACTCCGGATACCCCAACATGCCGTGGTTGCTGACAGCCCTCAGGAACCCTGTGACATCAGCCCAGATGCGCTACAATGAGGCACATGGTCGGACCAGGAGAGTGATTGAGCGGACCTTTGGTCTCCTGAAGAGCCGCTTCCGCTGCCTGGACAAGACAGGAGGGGCCCTCCCATATGCCCCAGCAAAGGTGTGCAAGATTGTCATCGTCTGCTGCATGCTACACAACCTGGGAGTGCGGAAGGAGTTGCCTCTCATCCTGGATGACGATGACCAACGTCCGCCACCTGTGGAGGATCCTGGCCTGGACCAAGATGCCAGTGATGATGATGATGGTGATGTCCGCACACAGCTCATCACCAACTTCTTCAGCTGAATGTGAGTATCCAGGGAGATGTAATGTGAATGATGTGAGTTTGCATGATATGTGTCGGTGGTGCTCTGGTGCTGTTTGAGTGTGGCCATGTGCTACTTGACTGGATGCGTGCAGCAATGTGTCCTTACAGGTAGTCTGTACTCCCCAACAGTTTTGACATGCTAACTTGGTTTTGTGTAGTTGTCTTGTGACATGTATTGGGCATGAGTATTGCAGTTCTGTCCTGTTCTTCAGTGGTTTTAACTGTGTGTCATGTCTGTCCTTCACAGGGTGCTTACTGAGTACTTTGGTCAACTTGGATCCCCGGACACCATGATTCAGCTTTCAGGGTGGCAGCAGTAGTTTCCCTACAGGTGATGTACCACACACCCCTGGACTTCATATCTTCTGCACTTGTTGACTGTGTGGCCACTGCCACGTGGGATTACCTTGCATTTGTAGTGGAAACAACATGTTGCAAATGTGTAATAAACCTGTGCTTCACTTTGGGATGTGCGTTGTCTGTGGTCACACATCTGACTGACATTTGCTTACTGCACCTGTGGGCTAGTTGACACAGACTCTGAATAGGTGTGGTGTCTGTGCATTCCACAGTATTTCCTGGCAACATCACTGTAGGCGATGAGTCCGATGGCCCTGGTGTCTCTGTGTTGTGTAGCCCTTGTGGTGTCTCCCTCATATGTGTCACGTCACCAAGACTCACATGACGGTGTTGTACTTGCTGTAGCAGTTAGCATACACAGTGTAATTTAGCAGATCATCATCACCATAACAGTATCCACATTTGAATAACAAAAGAGGCAAGTATGGTGTACTAGTGATTTTATTTACAGAAATATGTGTGTGTATAGTGCACAGGATGGAGGGTGCTGTACATTGGGATTGTGATCCAAAGTTCCCAGATGAGTTAGAAGTCTTGGTAGCAGAAATGTCCTGAGTGTAGTCCACAGTCATATGATACATTAGTCCAACTTGAACTCCCCATGTCATGTGGGAGAGTTGTGTTGCATTCGACAGGGTGAAAAGTTTGCACACAAAGGAGAATTTCCGGAACAGGTGTTGGCTTCCTGGGGGATGTACGTGGCCATCAACCTCTCAGTTTTCCTTCCTCGGACGACCCCTCTTCTTTGGGGGGGGGGACCCTCACGTGCAGGCTGCTGCGGTGCAGGGGAGTCTCCGCCAGAGTCCTCCTCCCTCCCTGTGGCGGTGTCAGTTGTTGCAGCACCAGATGTTGTGGGCACACAGGGAGGTGTGGCCATGTTGATGCTAATCTGGCGGAGGCATGTCAATATGTCCCTATGCACCGCTGTGAGTTCTTGCAATGTGTCCCACCTGGACTCCATGCGAGACATGTGTGTCTCCACACGGGACATGTGGGAGTCCAAGCGGGCATGATGGGCAGCCTGCTGCTGTTGTATGTCCTTGAGGATCCCCACTACCTGTCTGACCTCTCCGGTGCTATCCTGGTACGCATCAGCGATGCGTGCCAGTTGTGGGTCATCATGCAGTCCAGACCCCTCTGCAAGCAGCAACCTATGTCTACCACCCCTCCCACCACCCCTGGCGACACGTGCAGGACCTGCGGTGGCATGCACAGGTGACCCAAGGCCCCCTTGGGGGCTGTTAGTGGTGTTGTTGTCCGTTGCTCCACGGTGGGCCTGGGGCCCTGTGCTGTTATCATCGGTGGTCCTTGGTCTGTCCGTGTCGGCGGGGGTGGTCTGTGTGTTGGCAGTTGTTGGAGGGGTGGGTGCAGATGTTGGTCCTGCTGGTGCTGCATGATGACTCACACCGGAGGTGCCAGGTAGGTCTTCGCCATCCAAGGAGGGCAGAGGCTGTTCCACACCAGTGAGCTCAGTGTCCCCCAGAGCCTGGGACAGGGACTCCTCCTCGCCTGCTGCTGTGTCCCCATCATCATCACCTGTATTTGGATGAGACACACATTGTATGTTATGTTTCTACAGGCATCAATGGTTCACACACCTGACAGTTGTGACTGTACCTCTGGATGCGGGCATGTACATTGCTTTGTCCTAAGTTGTCACAGTAAGAGGTTGATATTGGTGTAGCACATTGTCCTGCATACCTGGGGCATTTCAATGTGAATGTTGAGGTGTGTGCATGGCCAGCATTGGTTGTATTTGGTGGACATCCGGCCATCCTTCTCCACCTAGCCCAGTTATCCCACCATGAAGCATGCCACCCTTGCAGTGGGTTCAGGTTGACTCTCAGGATCTCATTCAGTGGTGTTCTGCTGTTTGTTGGTGCACAGTTCCCAGCAGGGCCTTGTGCTCCCCACAGCAGTACCCAGTGCCAGCCATCTTGTCAGTCCTTATCCACTCCCTGTGATGTGAGCATGGTTCAGAGTGGTGTTGATGGGCCAATTGTGTGGGTGAGCATTATCTGTGACTACAACTCCCATCATGCTATTGCCTACACCCCCTTCCCAGCATGCCCATACTTCCTTCCTTTTGAGTGGACTTCACTGTGTGTGAGTGTGACAGCAATGGCAAGATGGCTGACAGTGTGGTCCTGTTGTTTGTTGGTGCCCAGTTCCCAGCAGGGCCTTGTGCTCCCCACAGCAGTACCCAGTGTCAGCCATATTGTCAGTCCTTTTCCACTCCCTGTGTTGTGAGCATGGTTCAGAGTGGTGTTGATGGTCCAAATGTGAGGCTGCCCATTATCTGTTACTACGAGTCCCATCATGCTCTTGGCTACACTGACTTCACCAGCATACACAGGATTCCTTCCTTTCTGTGAGCTTCCCTGTGAGGTGGTGTTCTAGTGGTGGCTAAATATCTGACAGTGTTTGTTAGTTAGATTTGTGCCACTGCCTAGCTCTATTTGGTATTGGGTTTGTACATGTCATGACACAGTTACATATCACTATGACATGGCATGTATTGTGTTTATCTGACTAACATACACTTCTTGGGATGATTATCTTTTGGTTGCTGTTGATTTGCTAGGGGTGCATGGTTTGACTATCCCCTTCACAGTGATGTGTGTGTATTGGCACACAATATTGTGTATATTAGTTGTGTACTCACCAGGCTCTGGGATGTTTGTTAGTCCATATACGCTCACTGGTGGTAGGATGGCCCGCACCTTCTCCTCCCAGGGCCTGAGGTATACTGGTTTGGCAGGAGGGCCATTGCCGGTGTGCTGGCTCAGGAAGTAATCCTTCTTCAATAGGTCCCTGACCCTCCTGCGCACATCATACCACCTGTTCTGGATGTCTTCATTTGTGCGCAAACATGGTGATTGTGCGTTCACCCTGTCGACGATCCTCGCCCACATCTTGGTTTTCTGTGCCATGGGGGTCTGTTGGACCAATGTGCCAAACAACTGTGGCTCTACCCTCAGGATCTCGTCTACCATGACTTCTAATTCACTATCTAGGAACTTTGGATTCTTCTTTAGGGGCATGGTGATGGGTGGTGGTGGTGATTGATGTGTGTGTGTGTGCAGGTGAGGGTGTGTGTGTGTAGGTTTTGCTGTGTGTGTGTGAGGGTGCTATTTGTTGAGGTGCTAATGGTGTGTGGCTTTTGTGTTGGATGAGCTGTGTGTGTGTCTGCTGTCTGCTGGTGTTCTGTGCTGGCAGGTCAGTGGAATTTGCAAAGTATCATGGTAGGGATTTGTGGCCTTTATGTAGGTGGAGTTGGGGGTGTGTTCTTGTTCCATTCTTTTCCCCCACTGTATTTATTGGCTTTGTCATTGCTTGTTTGGCCCTCTTTTTTTGTATTTTTTCATTTGTGATTATTGTGCATGTAGGAGTCGTTCTTCTGACCGAGTAGGACGTTGCAGTTATCTCGTGCGCGCCTCTCCGAGTCGTTCCCGCTGTGTTTCAGCTCAGTTTCATATGCGGCGTACGCGTCGGTCGCGGAGTATTGTGTTTGTTCGGCTGGGTTTTGTATGCGTGTCGGTCGTACGGCTTGGGCTCCGTGCGAATCGGTCTGATTTTGCACCCATTGCATCGTACTGCGCGGGTCGGAGTTCGCGGGTACGTTTCGTTCGGGTTGATTCCTGGTGCGTGTCGGTCGGTTCGATTCGCGTGGTTTCCCGGCCGGATAGCTTGTTTCCGTCCGGGTCGGTCGTTCGCCTTGAGTTCCGTACGAGTCGGTCGTGATTCACATGCATTTCATCGTACTTCCCAGGTCGGCCAACGCCGGTACGTGTCGGTCGGACTATGATCCCGTACCAAGTCGGTCGGTATTTTTTCCAGCCCGAATCGGATTCGGCCCCTAAGTCTTTTTCCTCCTCCCCTCCACGAGAGGAAGTGCCCTTATCACCCCTCCCCAAAGGAGGCTCGGTGCAAGTCAACAGACACACAACTTGAATACTACCTGACCTCCTTGCATCAATGTGGTACATTGCACTGAGACTTTAAAAGCGCCTTGAGCTAATATGTTTATTTTTGTCTAGATTGTATGTCTCTCGCAGGCCGACTGTTGTAAAGTGCTCCGATACCTTCGGGTCTGGCTAGCGCTATAGAAAACTCCTAAAATAAATAAAAAAATAAATCATACCTGTTTTTGTAAATCTGGAAATGTGTCAAAATCCATGGATGTTGTGTGGGAACACCCATGCAACACCCATGGAAATGCCTCCTTGTCTCAGGCGAAATACAACGCAGCAATTTGCGCTGCGTTACATTACTCGAAAGATTAAATAAAGTAGGGCTCAAAGATGAGCCCTGTGGTACTCCACATGGCAAGAAAGAAACATCTGAGTGGTACTGATTTAGCATCGCCCCCTGAGAGTGGTCCTTAATAAAGGAAGACAACAGTGCCTGAGCCCTATTTGTAATGCCTATTTCTTGTAGATGTTCAATCAGCAGAGAAGGGGAGATGGTGTCAAAGGCTGCGGACAAGTCTAACAGAATCAGAGCCATGCCACGCCCTTAGTCCATTGACCACCTAATATAGTCCGTGGCCGAAACCAATGCGGTTTCTATTCGATGATGTTTACGGAAACCGAACTGAGATGTATCCAACCGTCCTTGATCTTCTACAAACTCCATCAGGTGGTCATTTAAGTGTCTCTCAAAAATCTTTGCATGAAGCAGGAAGCTCTTCATGACCGCAAACAGACCCGTTCGCACCAAGACCTCACCACTTGCAGCGTGATTGAACGTGAAGCACCGCCAGCCTGACCTTTTGCGCTACAGTATCGACCATCATGGGACCATCACCACGAAGCTCCAGCAACGCCCATCTACCATGCCTGGCGTGCTCTTCATGATACGCCGTTAGCCTTCCGCGCTGCTCTCCCTACGCCTCGCGGCCACCTCCATCACAAACGGGACTCTTGATACGGATTTGAAATGGTAAACTTTAGCATGCTTAACCTTGTGGCTGTAGCCGACCTGCGCTCCATCTGAAAGTGTGACTGTGACCTGGTCCTGTGCAACTAGATATCCCTATTTTGGCAACGTGCGCTTTTTGCTGCAAATTTTGCTGAATTCTTAAAAAATTTATAACTCCAGTTCTACTGATTGTATATTTTGTCATTTGTGTCGTTTTATTTATTACATTTTGCTGTATTGTTCTAAATTGGTGGTAAAGAATTATATTTGTTTTGTGTTTTGAATTAATTACTGTTTAAAGTGTTGCACAAACACTTTACACATTGCCTCTAAATTAAGCCTGACTGCTCTGTGCCAAGCTACCAGAGGGTTCAGCACAGGTTAATTTAGGTTTAGCTTGTGCTTCACCCTGACAAGGACTGTGATTCCTGCTTGAAAGGGGTTCATACCCCAGTCAACCAATAACCCAATTTCTCACATTGTGATTGGTGGTGAGCAGTAGGACTTGTTTTTGTGCAGTGCCATACAGTGATTAGGTATATATTACCATAAAATACCTGAGATCAATTTGAGTTCTAAATTCTCCATGATTGGCCTTTTTGCTATTTCTAAATTCTCTCCCTGACTTTTGCGCTTGAGACCACACCTGCAAGAATGGAGTTTGAGCTGGCCAGCATGGATACCAACACTGTGGTCCATCTCAAGGAGTTCTGCAAGGAGAGGGTTCTTCCAGCTAAAAGCACCACCAGGAAGGTGGAGCTCTAGAAGGCACTGAAGGCCTGGGCAAAAGCTCATCAGTCATTGGTTGAAGTCACATGGGATGATGATGAGATGGAGATGGAAGGTCCTGGAGAAGACCGTCCTGTGGTGCTACCTACAGTTGAAGGGGATGACTTGACCCCTAAAGTGGAGCCCCTGCCAGGGCAGGGAGCAGTGTTTTTTCCACAGCCTACCCCCACAGGAACAGGCAGAAAGGAGGTAGGAGAGAGTGTTTAAGCTGCAGATGACCCAATTAAAGATGGAAAAAGGGAAACTGGACACGAAAGAGAAGAAGGCTGAGAGGGCCCTGGAGTAGAAAGGTTCATACAAGCTCATGAACTGAGTCTGAAAAACTGGACCTTGAGGTCAGGCAGGCAGAATCCAGCAGTGATGGTGGCAGCCTTTCTACAGTGCCCTCAGGAGACAAGAGGATCCTTATTCCCAAAGGTCTAGTGCCTGACATTGTTGTGGGGGACCATATTACAAGTGGTTTGAAGCTTATAAGGTTGCCTTACAGAGGCACAAGATTGCCAAGGAGGATTTGAGCGCTAGTCCATGGATGCACATCCCTAGTGAGGGGAGGATCGCACTACTGGCCCTAGAGAAGGGAGACAGGATGAGGTATCCCCCCATGAATGAAGCCCTTGTCAGGAAGTATGGTCTCACCCCAGAGAAGAATAGGCAGAAGTTCAGGGACAGTCAGAAACTGTCCCATCAGCGGGGTGGAGTCAGCCACTGTCGAAGATGGCTGCCAGTTGATGGAGCTCTGCAGCTCTGAGGAGCCTTGGGGGCTGTGGCTTTTATGCCACTGCGGCCGTGAGAGTGCTGATCCTTGTTGCACAAGGCTCCTGGCCCCCACCTTTGATGGGGATTTGGCAGTCTTGCAGGGCCTTCCTGGGGGAGTGCCGACAAGTCTGCGGCACCCCAGGCCATGTGATTTGGGAGTGGCCTGCTGTTTGCATTCACCGCATCTGCCGTTGTATTGCCGGCACCAGACCCAGATTTTGCTGCCCCGTGCCAGGCCCCATGGCCCACTGACTTTCTTTGCCCTGTAGCAGTCGGGGCCTGAGCTTCAGGACCATACCCCCATTCACAAGAGGCTCCAGGGTTAATCCAATGGGCCTGTCTAGGAGGGTAGGCTCATCCCCAATAAGAGGGCCGTTGTGGTTGAAAAGTGACCCACATTCCCTATTCCCTATTCTGTCGGGGTCATCGCCATCTACCACCTGCATCGTTCCAGCCGGTGGCAGAGGCCTCCAGGACATCTCCAGGACTCGCAGCCCCCTTTTGGCAACCTTTTGAGGCCTTTCACCATAATTTAGAGAGTGAGAGATAATAAGACCAGTTGCATTCTCCCACAGTTAATATCACACATAAGAACAACTGGAATGTTAAAATTAATTTAGGGGGGAGAATCTATGCCTTTTCAGAGGAGGTCCCTCCTCACACCTCTGGGGTATTCAAAGATATTGGAGTAGACACCTCACTCACTTATTGTGACATGCTTCATCATCGGCGCATATCCACACCCTGGCACAATAATACCACCAGGGCGGACTCAACCAAAGATAGAATGGGAGTTCTTAAATTAAATCAAACTGGATAAGCAGGGATCCACATGAAGGGTATAGAGTTAAAAATACCTACACAGCCACCTACCAATCCCCTCTTCTGTGGCTCTCCTGGACAAGATTGCCAAGGAGGATTTGAGCACTAGTCCATGGATGCACATCCCTAGTGAGGGGAGGATCGCACTACTGGCCCTAGAGAAGGGAGACAGGATGAGGTATCCCCCCATGAATGAAGCCCTTGTCAGGAAGTATGGTCTCACCCCAGAGAAGAATAGGCAGAAGTTCAGGGACAGTCAGAAACTGGCCCATCAGCGGGGTGGAGTCTGGCCACTGTCGAAGATGGCTGCCAGTTGAGCGCCTCCTGGACTGACCTGCTGGCCTTCCTTCTCTTTTCTCTCCAGTCCGATGCCAGTCCACGATGCTCTGTCTTCTCCCTGCCTATTGTGACTCGGCAATTCCACACCCCTTGCTCAGCTGTGTCAGGCCTACAACCTCCTTTGGATTCCCAGAGCTTTCTGTCTGGGTTTGACCGGAGTTGTGAAATCCTGTGACATGCCCTGGGCGCCGGATCTCTTGTGCCTGACATTGGTAACTGTGTTAGGGGTCTCCCTGGGGGGATCCTCTTCTTCGCCCACCCACCCTACCCTGCCTTCTGACCACGGATGGCTCCTGGTGTCTGCTGTCAACTTCTTCTTGTCACAGCGCAGCCCACATATCTGGCTGCAGGGGCCCTCAGCAGCCTTGTGGGGGAGTCGCAGCTCCTACTCCTACCATCGGCCCCAGTGATGCCCTCCAGTAAGTCCACCTGACAGTTGCTGTTCATGTAGGTGGTCTCACTGTCGAGTCCACTGACCGTCCCGCCTGCTTTGATCGCCCCAGCCGCTGCCCCTTCAGACCTCACAATGGATCACATCTTTCAGGAGATCACCGTGGTGGATGACCGCTTGGAGGGTATAGACGCCAAGATGACCAACCTCACTAGTGAATCAAGTTATATCCAGGGCGGACATCACTGTTTTTTATGACAGAGTAGAGGGAGTGGAGCACCACTTGTCGATCATGGAGGAGCGGTTCAACTGGGCTCCAGACCGAGACTCAGAACTGTGGCACCTCCTCAATAAAATTACTGACCTTGAGGACGGGCCGCAGGTACAATCTCAGTTTCTTCAGATTTCTGGAAAGAATGGAAGGGTCCGAAGTCTGTGGTTTTCTGAGGGACCTCCTCCCATCCCTCACTGGGCTAACCTTCTCCCCTCCTCTGGTGGGCCCATCGACTTGGCCCACAACGCTCGATGGTGCCCAGGTTGGTGCAGCCCCTCATCGTCTGTTTCCTTCATCATGAGACAGTTTGGCAACTCCTTTCGATGGCCCAGACCCATGGTCCATAGGATTTTAAGGGTCAAGAGATTTGTATGGCAGTGCACTTGTCCCAGGAAACCAATGATGAGAGGAGGGCCTTCCTCACCCTTTAGCCCCAACTGTGCAAACTGTATAATAAGTTCTGTCTCTATGAACCCGCATGCAGGGGATGAACACAGTGCCTGTGGACTCCTCAGTGGGGCCTCACTCAGAGAATACCCCTCCCATTTAGCAAGAGGAGCAGAGCCCCCAAGGGGGTAGATGCATGGACAGGTTGAAGGACCGCCCTGCCAGGAACCAGAGTGGTAAAGACAAGGCCTTCCGGATGGTGGCGGAGTTTACACAGGACCGAGGACATGATAAATCCTGCTCCCCACTGAAGCCCAGGCTGCCTGGGGACTGAGGAACCATCCCCCCACCTCGTTTCAGTGGTAAATAGACATAATATCGAAATAAAAATATCGAATGGACAGAATATCGAATCCAAAATATAAAATGGACATAATATCGAATGGACATAATATAGTGGTTAAAAATATCGAAATTAAGGTAAGTAATATCGATTGTCAAAATATCGAAGTACAAAATATAGGCATTAAAAAATATCGAATTTTTAATAATATCGAATTTTTTCTAAGTGTTTTGTATGTTAGTATATGTGTTAAAAGTGTATATTAGTTTTTGTAATGTATGTTTAATTTTTTTAAAGCAATGATTTGTATGTTATTTAATTTTTGCATAATTTAATTCCGTAGCGGGTTGTGGGTTTATAGGGGAATAGGGTGGGAAGTAATTTAATTGTAATTAAGTAAATATTTATTTTTATTTATTGGTATTGATAATTAATTTATTGTTAATTAATTATTAATTGGTAATAAATTTTTATTAATTGGTAATTAATTTTTATTAATTGATTAATTGATAATTATGTTAATTCTATTAATTTATTATTTGTAGCGGGTTGTGGGTTTATAGGGGGATATGGTGGGAAGTAATTTAATTGTAAATATTTAATTATTGAAAATATTTTTTTTGTTTTGATAATTAATTTACTGTTAATTAATTATTAATTGGTATTTTTTTATTATTTATAAAATGTTGGTATTGAATATTAATTGGTTGTTAATTAATTATTAATAGGTAATTAATTTTTAATAAATAAATTGTATTGGTATTTATAATTAATTAATTATTAAATATTTTATAATTGGTAATTAATTTTAATAATAATGTTTATTAGTATTGATAATTAAATACTTGTTATTAAATATTAAAATATTACTTTCCCTCCTGTTGCACTCTCTGGAGTGGGAAAAGTAATTTTTACTCCTACGCTATCCAATGTTTTCACTACTGTTGCACTCACTGGAGTGTAAATAGTAATTTTTACCCTCCCGCTATCCAACGCTTTCCCTACTGTTGCACTCTTTGGAGTGGGAATAGTAATTTTTACCCCTACGCTATCCAACGCTTTCCCTACTGTTGCACTCTTTGGAGTGGGAATAGTAATTTTTACCCCTACACTATCCAACGCTTTCCCTACTGTTGCACTCACTGGAGTGGGAATAGTAATTTTTACCCTCCCGCTATCCAACGCTTTCCCTACTGTTGCACTCTCTGGAGTGGGAATAGTAATTTTTACCCCTACACTATCCAACGCTTTCCCTACTGTTGCACTCTTTGGCGTGGGAATAGTAATTTTTACCCTCCCGCTATCCAACGTTTTCCCTACTGTTGCACTCACTGGAGTGGGAATAGTAATTTTTACCCCTACGCTATCCAACCCTTTCCCTACTGTTGCACTCTTTGGAGTGGGAATAGTAATTTTTACCCCTACGCTATCCAACGCTTTCCCTACTGTTGCACTCACTGGAGAGGGAATAGTAATTTTTACCCTCCCGCTATCCAATGCTTTCCCTACTGTTGCACTCTCTGGAGTGGGAATAGTAATTTTTACCCCTACGCTATCCAACGCTTTCCCTACTGTTGCACTCACTGGAGTGGGAATAGTAAATTTTACCCTCCCGCTATCCTACATTAAAAATATTGAATATTTTTTAATAATATTACGTTAATATATGTATGTATTAAAAAATAAAAATGTATGTTTATTTTTTTTTACTTAAATTAATTATTCATTAATTTGAAAGTTATTTAAGTATTTTTAAGTATGTTTTACTAAATTATATTTATTATTTTATTAATTTTACATTACTTTTAAGAGATTTAAAAAATTCGATATTTTGACTAACTATATTTTTTACAACGATATTTTTGATTCGATATTTTTGTACTTACCTGTTTGTAGATAGGAATTCAATATTTTGGTATTCGATATTTTTAACTCGATATTTTGTCAGGTCGATATTTTCTTCCTCGATATTATGTCAGTGATCTGTTTCAGTTGCTGCTATTGGCATAATTAACCAGCTGTTTGCCTCTGGCCTCGATATCCTCCGGACGGATGGATGAGTATTGACATTCTGTTTAGGAGACTGCCCTTTTGGCTATTGCTATGATGTTCCATTGTTTATAGGCTATGTTCCTGTCTTCTGCGCTAAGTTGCCACTTGCTTGAGCAGGGTGTGGCCTTTTGCCCACTTGGCTTTGCCAGAAAACTTTCCTTGGTTGCTTCTCTTCTGCAGCATTCCTTGCCCTCTGCCTACCCCTGGGGCTGCTCTGCTCTGCTGCACCTCTCCCTCGCATGTTGCCCATGCTTTGCTGCTTCTAGGCCTGGCACCCCCAGGTTTCCTGATGCCCATGTAGTTCTGACCTGATATGTCCTCTGATCCTTTCTGGTGATATCCTGTCCCTCTCCCTCCTCTTTTTCCCATCCAGTCCTGTAGTCCTGGCTGGGTCCCTGTTTGCCCCCTCCTGAGGTGTTATGATTATTTCTGCAGTTTCAGACCTGGGTGTCCTCTCCTGCTGGCCCCACTTCATTGCCTGTCTCCCCTCCACCCTAGCCCTGCTGACTGCTCTTCACCTCTGTCAGGCCACAGCAGCTCACCTGTTGTCCTCACTGACTTATTTACTCCCAGGTTTGGGCCTGCAAGACAAGGCTTCCAGACTTCCCCAAGGCACCAGTTTCAAGCTTCTTGTAGGTTTACCCCTGCCTTCTCCCTCCCCTCCACCGACCTCCCTTCCTGTCCCCTCCCTGCCTTCAGCCACAGGTTTTCCTTCCCAGCTCTCCCCTTCCTCCCTCTCTCTTCCCCCACCCTCCCACCTTCTCCGCTCCACCTGCCCGGGGACTTCTCTTCTTCTCTCCTTCCCTGCTTTTTCTCACTGCTTTCCTTTCTTCTTGGTCCCTCCTCTACCACTGCCCTCCCCCCTCAGTTTTCCCCCTATTTACAACCCCTACATCTAGATTACCACCTGAGCTCCCTGTCCCCTCAGACCTTTCACTGCCATCTCCTGGCATGAGAATGGCCTCACTCACTTCATCAAATGCAAGAAGGTGGTGGCGTACTTCCAATCCAAGAGTGCTGAGTTGGCCCTCCTTCAGAAGACCCACTTCTCCTCTGAGAAGTCAGAGAAGCTATGTGGTGACTGGGTGGGAAGGGTTATACACAGCAGCTGTCCTCCTCCTCTGGGGGATGGGTCTGGGCAGCCCCAGAAATGCAGTGCAGCGATACTCTTGCATACGCCTTTGCCCTTTACTTTCCTTGGAATGTGGATAGATCCCGATAGCCATCACATGTTCATCAAACTCGGTTTTGGGGGAAGGATACTCTGTGTGGGCTCAATATATGCTCCCAAGTGACCCAAACGGTAACTTTTCCTCCAGCTTAACCACCTTCCGATAGAAATTGCTGCCACCCACTAGTTCACTGGGGAGATTAGAACTTGAGCCATGATGCTGTCTTAGACTACACTGGCCCACTCGTTGTGGGCAACAATGTGGACTGGTTTGTGTTAGGTGATGTAGTCGCGGACCATGGTCTCATGGGCATTTGGCATCTCTGCCAATCCGGGAAGCTGGAGTTTACTTTTCTCTCACTGGTGCATAGCACCCAGTCCCGTCTGGATTTTTTTTCATCTACCAACTTGTGGTAGCCCTTATGTGGGGCGTGTGGATCCTTGAAGGAGCATCCTCAAATCACTCCCACGTTCATCTGTCCTTGGACCTTGGGCTGTCCTCCCTGGGCCGCAGGCCATAGAGCCTCAGTATCTCATGCTATCATTCCCCCTTGGACAAATCTCAACTTTGGGTGCATGTTTCCTCATATATGGAGATTAACAATGGTTCTTCTGTCACCTCCTCAAGCACCCTATAGGCGGGCGCAAAGTTGACCATCTGGGGTCAATGTATGAGAGATGCTGCCCTCCCCACCAACCAGCGGATGGAGCGTCAGAGAACCTTAAAGGGCAACTTCTCTCTGGAGCCGTATGGAGAAGGCCCACATGGACCTCAATACACTCTACACATCCAAGGCTGAGGATGTGCTGCAGCAGATGAAGTGCCAGTGCTATGAGCAAGGCATGAAGGCAGGGAGACTACTGGTGGCCCAGCAGCGCCAACAGGAGACAGCGCTGGCTATCCTGGCCCTCAGTTATGCAGATGGCACCATTCTTAGCCAGCCGCAGGACATTTTCAATGAGTTTGCAACCTTCTACCAGGCCCTGTACACTCTGGAGGTGGCAGTAGACCCTGCTCGCCTGGACGCCTTTTTTGATGGCATATACCTCCTTCACCTTAATGACTCCTGCAGAGTTCTCTTTCAGGGAGAGATGATCAAGATATAGATAGTGCACGCTATTTAGAAACTCCCATGTTAAACAGCCCTGGAGGAGGATGGATTCCCAGTGGAGTTGTACAAATGGACTGGAGAGGATGTGGTGGACTCCCTCAATGAGGCCTTCTGGGAGTGAAGAACACGTGGGATCCCTCTGTTCTATCTCCAATAAGGCTATGATCGTAGTCCTCCCCATGACTTGGAAGAATCCCATCTTTTGTGGCTATTGCTGGCTCATATGGGGAACAGCGTTTACAACGCTGTCATTACATCGCAGTACTATTACAACGCAGTCGTTACAACGACCGCGTTGTTAGTACGCGATGCATTTACATCGCAAGTCATTACAACGACTTGTTGTAGGGGGTGCTGAGGTATTGGAAATTAATTCCAACACCTTCCCTACTGTTGCGCAAACTGGAGTAGGAATAGTAAATAATATTATTCCTAAGTCCAGCGCGCCCCCTACTGCAAGTCGTTGTAATGACTTGCGATGTAAATGCATCGCATACTAACAGCGCGGTCGATGTAACGACTGCGTTGTAAAAGCACGCGATGTAATACTTTGCGTAGTAATGTGCTATATTCGCTCATATCTCTGCTCAATGGTGACGTGAAGCTCCTGGCAGGTGCTCCCCTTCGGACAGTGATCCCACATTGATCCAACACTCCCAGGTGGGTTTCATCCCTGAGCGTTCATCCCGTAATCATCTTTGCTCCCTGGCACAGCAATATGATCCTCCAGGGACTTGCCGGAGGATGCCCAAGCTCTCTCCCTGGATGCTGAGAAAGCATTCAACAGGATAGAGTGGGGATACCTATTTGCAACCCTCTGGAGGTTCAGCCTTGTTGATGATTTCATAGCCAAGGTCTGGTGGCTTTATGATTCGCTTACTGCCCAGGTCAACTGCAGGGGCTTCCTTTCTGACCCATTCCCAGTCTGCTGGGGAAGAGGCAGAGATGCCCACAGTCACCCTCCCTCTTCCTCCTTGCTATGGAGCCACTGGCTGACTCCCTCTGACAATTACAGCGGATAACCGATATCCCAACCCGGGGGGCCTCGCCATTATACCTTTATGCGGATATTCCCTGTTAAAGCTCTCAGACCTTCCTGGTTCGATCCCGGCCCTACTAGACTTCATCTCCGACTCTGTGGTCCTTTCGGGATACTGGATCAATTGGGACAAGAGTGAGGCCAATGTCTCGGGTAACCACTTGTGTGGTCGTGTCGGCCTACCCCTTTCAGGGGAAGCCCTCCTGCCTTAAATATTTAGGAATTTACATCAATCTGGCCTGGAGCAAATAGTGGCGCATTATGCTTTGACACTGCATCTGGTGCAGCTGGCCTATATGGTCATCCCAGGACCCGGATTTACCACTGTGGGTCACGAATGAATGTACCATTATGGAGTGCCCTCAGGCACTACCCGCTCAATCGGTATAAAGCATTGGCCCCTGGCGCACAGAATTCGATGCTCCAGGTGATGGACAAGTCCTGGTCACGAGCCCACTGCCTCTTCTTTGTGTACATCCGCTTGCACGATCATGCACCATTATAGGGCAATAGTGGCCTGTGTGTTGGGGTAAGGTGCTTAATTGGGGCATATGTCGTGCCACAGGAATCCACTTCCTTGATCACGTGCTCACCCAGGGTACCCTTAAGTCCATCACAATGCTCTGAGAGGAGTATAGCCTCCCGCCTAACTAGTTGTGGCATTACCTCCAGCTGCACCATTGCCCCACCTGCCACTTAGGCGCTATGGCCTGGGTCCTCCAGCCTTCCCCTATGGTCTCCGACCTCAGGACTTTGGGCTGGTTCCGGGGGTGATGTTCGGCTTCTATCATCTTTGACTTATCACCTCGATTCTTGGTCCATGTTGGAAAGTCTCCACATCAAGTACCAGGCCCACCTGCAGGTGGAGTACAAGCCAGAGGACAGTGAGGGAATGCTGGAGGCACAGAACCGGGGGGGTGGGGGGGGCCAGAGAAGCACAACTGAAATTTTGTCTCTTTAAGTCCCTACACGATAGGCACTGGACCACAACAAAACCACAGGTGGTGGGTTTCCTGCCTCATTCTAACTGCTGGCACTATGACAGTGAATGCTGCATTCTGGTCCACATCCTTTGTGATTATCCTACTGTCCAACCCTTCTGGAGGACAGTCAGTGGCACGTTGAGCAACCCTGCAGGTCTTGGTGCCGCTGGCCCAGCCCGTGATCTTGCTCCATCATCACACAGACTCTCCTGCCCTGTCCAGGCATGAAGGAGGGCTGTTCCACATAGTACTTGCTATGGCCAAGAACTGTGTCCTCCAACACTGACCTTTACCACTCCCCTACACAGGAGGTGTGGCTTTCGGTCATGTGCCAGACAGCCTCATATGAACATATCGGCCCCAATTCACAAAGGTAAACTGAGAGGAACGTCGAACTTTGCGACTTTCGGTCTTCACAAAGGGCATTTACTACTTATAAAGGTCCTTTGTAAATACCGAGAGTCGAACTTTATGACTTTCCGTATTCACAAAGGGCATTTACTACTCGTGAATGTCCTTTGTGAATACCGAAAGTCGAACTTTACGACTTTTGGTATTCACAAAGAGCATGTACGAGTAGTAAATTCCCTTTGTGTATACCGAAAGTCGTAAGGTTTGATTTTCCTCTCAGTTTACCTTTGTGAATCGTGGCCATCATTTGTAACCTACAGGACAAGGTGTAGACTTTTCTCTTAGTCTGGGGAGCCTTCTTGCTAGACTATAGACGTTGAGCAGTCATTGACCCCTGTCAGATGTTTGCCCCCCCACCCTGGGGCCCCTGTGGCCCTTCACGACTTCTTCGGCCCCTTCGGGCCGTTTTTTCATTTGCTCCCCCATCCCACTGCAGCAGTCCTGGGACAATAGGGATCATCCATGGATGGTCCCTGTACCCCTTTCAGTTTACATGTCCTCTTCCCCTCTATCCTTCCCTTGTCTGCCATCCTTGTCCT
Organism: Calotriton arnoldi; assembly: GCA_963921515.1. Classification (NCBI taxonomy): domain Eukaryota; kingdom Metazoa; phylum Chordata; class Amphibia; order Caudata; family Salamandridae; genus Calotriton; species Calotriton arnoldi. Next base: position 777,468 of record CAWUFW010005444.1, read on the forward strand.
TCCCATCCCTCCCACCTTCCACTCCCTGCTCGCTCTCCCCTTCTCTCCTTCTTCTGCTTTTCTGTCATTTTCTGCTGTTTCTGTCTTCTTTTCATCCCCGGGCCTCTAGCCCCGTCCCCCCTACCCACTCCTTCCCTGTGCCTGGTTAGCTTGTCCTCTGTCATCTATTCTGGGCTAGTGCATCCCTGTTCAGTTATGTCCCTGCTGCACTCCTATAGTTGCCGCTTGTGTCCTGTGTTCGTTGAGCTCCTGTAGCATTTCATCAAACTTTTTATCCTGTTTTCCGTTCTGTATTCTTTCTGTGCAAAACCTGAATAAAGAATTTTGAAACAAAAAAAGAAACTGGCCCATTAGACCTGGGTGGATGTTGTGGATTCCTTTCGCAAGGCACTTGGGGGCCCATTAGGATGCCGGGCGGTAGCACCACCGCCATGCTGTCGGATGTAAAAACCACCAGTTACCGTCCGCCCGCCGCGGCCCACACGCACGCCCAATTAGGATGTGAAAAGTCAGCCAAACACCGCCTGTAAGCCAGCGACGCCGTCCGCCATCAAAGTGCGCCCGTTCACGTAGCGGCGCGGTCCAATGGACACACATCGTCCGACGAAATCACGTACTGCCCGGCGTACAAATTACGATGCCGCAAACAAAGAGCTCCCACGGCTAAGAGACACCGCACGAGAAACCAAGGCGGAAACTCGATCGCTGAGTACGGACACCAAAGAGGCGGACCCCCCGAGCATGAATCCAGCACTGCAGGCCCTCCCCATGCTCTACTTGATGCAGAACCTAGGAGTCAACGCACCGCGGAGAAGCAGGTAGGCAGACACACAACAAGGGCACGCAAACACCGCACACAGTGCAAGGGCGGAAGAACTGTACATGGCCCCCCCGACACCTCTGCGTGTACACGACACATCCACCACTGCACCCACAAATGTCACACCGGGCAAATTGAAACAACTCGTAACAACCGGGCACACACTACCTGGGACCAGGAACTAACGTCCCCGTCATGGCACCGCAGCGCAGCGGCGAAGACGCAGCCACACATGCGCACAACGCAGAGTCCAACGACAGCACCATGTATGCGCCGCACACAAACAACACAGGGCACAACAAACACCACACACCAGCCCCACCCTGAACGCACATGTCACGTGACAGACCTGCCACAGTCATGTCCCCAACCGGTAATTCACTGTTGCCAACCTGACGTCACACAACTGACCCGAACATGTCAGTGATGTCACGTCAAATTAGGACACACCCCTGTGTGCAAAACATGGCGAAGAACACAGCGGCGGAAATATCACCCAGCAGAATATGGACCCCGTCGGCAAAAGGTACGCCAGTACCACACAGAAACACCGATACCACCCTGCACCCAATACCAAGACATGCAATACGTAACATCAAAGATCCCGGGGACCGACAACAGGTGGCTCCAATTATAACACCCACACACAAGGCCCAACGTATAGCGGAAACGCAGCGTGCCGCCCACACACGGGAGAGGAGATAGCACTGAATGGCCTTCCATACCCACACCGAAACCACAGCTCAACCATTCAAGCAGGACAATACAGTCATTATCCCCAAAAAAAGCCCAACACAGGCATGCAGAGGGAACCGTCCACTGGGCAGATAGCGCATAACACGAAAGAACATTTCGAACGGAAAAAGAAATAATAACACTCCCCCATGTGGTTCACATGCAAGTTATCTGGAAGGAGTCAGACACCACTGACCTTGACCATTCATAGAAGCATGTGGGATGTGGGCCCGTGTCCTCCGCACAAGCTACTATAACCCAAGTCCTGCCTCCCTACGACCATTACAGAATTCCCAGCAACGTCGGAGGTTGCACTCTGCAGACTGCACAGACAGCCGGAGCACGCCATCACATCGCCCTGCAGCAAAATGGCACTTGCACCACACCTACCCAACTACGCCGGACAGATGAAGGTGTACAAACATAATCTGATACAGATATTGGGATGTGAAAATCTGGCTCTGCTGAACGTAACTTACCGACTAACTTACCGCATCGCATTGTTCAGCTGCGTCATCCCCGACTTCTACTGTCGGAGGTGTCCCATCCACTGTCCTGTGGATTTATGTCTCTCCAACCCGGCATGTCCAATGGCGGACCTGGTACAACTGTTCAACCCCTTGGACGTCCACAACAGGATCTGTTCAGCCTATGGGGGCATGGCGTATGTGGCTGCAATCGGACCCACACTGCAATGGGACCACTGTGCCTCCACACGACGTATTCTGGATCACAGTTTCATCGAATGTCATCCAACATGTCCCATCAGGCTCCTACAAGGGACAACTTACGACCAACACCTTGACAACCACCATCCGCTTCATTGGATGGCGTCCATGTATACCACCAATGCCATGGAAGCCCTGCTGGAAGGTATCGCATACCTGACAACCTGTCAATTTGTCGGACCCCGACGCAATACCCCCAATTGAACAATGATGTCCTACACCGTACCTATGCTTGGCTCCGCACGGACTTAGCAGTTACCAGTACAACAACTATACCATACAACCTGCAACTAACACCACACCATTAACAACACTGCCATGATATCGGATAATTTCGGGACATACACTCTGTTCCTCATCACATCCAGTAACTCTGCATGAACAGGGGGAGGCAGAGGCATGGGATTTGTGAATGGCAACCACATGGACAACACTGCACGTACAACTATGCCATAATATGTATCCTGCGCCCATGAACATATGCACCGGTCAGTGGACAGTAATCGGTCGGCTGTAGTATGTGAGAGCTGTCACCTCACCTCCCTCTGAACTTCCGTGCCAGGACTTTTGCATGGACAACAAGTGCATCCCCCTACAACATGACCCCAGTGACTGTGTCATGTCCAGTAGCCACCACATTGCAACAACAAGTGGGACGCCATTGCATGCACGTAGGCCCATGCCCTGATGACACCCCTCACGCACATGTGTATGAGTAACTATTGCAGCAAACCTGAAACATGGAACTGAGATGTACTGTGCCCATGATGTCAAGCGGTCTGGTAGGCAAAATGTATACTGTCTGTGTCAAAGTCAGCAGCCCCACCGTAATTAGCAAATGCACATTAGCACAGCAACGGCTAAGCAGTTGTAACTCTGAAGCCCACATCCCACAGTCAACAACTAATCACATGTACCCCTACACCCTATGCTATGTGTAATCATGCTGAGTATATCCTCCACATGCATTTCGCTGCCAGTAGTGTCCACTATACTGCATCACAGAGGACATAAGTCCTAATACATGGCTTGAAGTAAATATGTGTCTCTGCTTATTCATTCCACGAGTACGAATGAGAGAGGATGAGAGTGTGTGAAGTACACGGCAGTCGTGAGATGACCATGTAGTCCACTGTCATTGGATGTCAACGCAAATGAGTAGCACAACTGTGGAAGACACACATGTGTCATGTGAAGCGGGAGTTACGCTTGGCTCAGGTGGGTGGGTGTGACGGGTAGGTGCGCACATGCAATGTTGAAACACGCTGTGTTGGGAGGATTCCGGAGCAGTACATCACCGCTCTCCTGGGAATTTGTAAAGACCACCTGTCTGGGGATGAATGTGAACTCGTGTGTGCACAACAGGCGGGCACACGATCAATGCTGCATCAGGTGTAGATGTCAGGCCACCCTCTGTGGACATGCTGGATACTGCTGTGCGTCTGCCAGGCCCTTGCCAAGGCACTCACATCCCCTGTCGACCAGGTGTATCCCCAACATTGTCCACCTGCACAGGCAATCCAGGGCACGGGATGGCAGTGGAGCATGGTGGGTGAGAGGTCATGGCGCGCTCCTCCTGGTCACATCACGCAGGCAACACATCCTCAATATGTAGTATGGCACAAGTCAAATGGAAGTAGTGGGTTGACGCACACATCACGAGCAGGAGTGACGTCACGGAAGGTGGCTCGCACCATCTCACTCATTGCCTATATTCCCACACACGTTACATGCCATTGCAACAGAGAATCCAGCGCGTGCACAAGCAGCTCCAAGCTCGCCCCAGAGAGGCCAAAGAGTGAATGTGTGGGTCCATGAGCTCCAGTTGGACGCGGCCTGGGCCGCTAGGGCAGCTACAGCCTCTGTGTGTGTTGCAGGTGGTGTATCCGGACTGCGGAGCCTGTCATGCATTGTCAATGTTGCCCGGTTCTCGACTCGGGGCACCACGCAGGTGTACGGCGTCCCGCCACTTATTATACCGCGAGACAGACCACTTGTTCAACTGGACCCACACATGCACTCCTTGGCCTCTCTGGGGCGAGCTTGGAGCTGCTTGTGCATGCGCTGGCTTCTCAGGTGCAAACGCATATTTGGGTGAGCGAGGGGAGGCCATGAGTACAGGGTAACATATGACTGTCTGACTTCCAGTTAGTTTAAGGAATGACCCTGATGTGGTCATAAAAAGACGTGTCTCGTGTGTATTGCAACTAGTAGATAAGCCGATGAACTTCCCATGTCTTGCATGTAGCCCCGCACCTAGACCCGCACACTCGACACATATAAATGAGTACCAGCACCACATCCTTCCCATTCGTAGCACTGACTGGGTGTGACAACCATCGGACAGTCTTGTGTAGTCCACCCACGCGTATATGTGGGCCCTCCATGATACATGTCACCTGCGGCAAAGTGATGTCATGGGCAATGACGGAAGTGAGGAGAGCTGTCTGCCCCACGCACAGATGGTGCATCAGCTCAACAGACCCAGCACTGAGGGCAGCAGGGTTCACATGTGCAGGGGCAGCTGTGCCTGGTGTGAAGGCACATGCATATAGACAGCACATCGTGCAATGTGTAGTCTGCCCACATCTACTGTCCATTGTCAGGCGGACCTAGCAAAATATCACAAGACAACACATCTGTGTGGGTGTACCCACTGTGACCAACACTGCGCAACAATCAACGTACTCGCCCTGTGCATGCCCCACCCCGCAACGGAGGTCACATTCAGTGCCACTAACTCACACACATCCCTATCACGAGGCATGGTGTGTCCAATCGACAGGGCTGAGTTTGCGCTTATCCAGAGGGTCCTGAACAGGAGACACATGTAACCCACTAGGCAGTCTGTGATGTCACCTACTGGCATTGTGCAGTCAATGTGCAGGCCAGGCCTGCTGGGACTGAGAAGGGCAGCATGGCCCCAGCCTGACATTCATACGAGCAAAAAGTGCACTGAGACCTGCATTGCCAATTGTCTGTGTCACTGGATGTCTGACATGAAGTTGCCATGTACCACCACTCGGGAGGGACAGACATGTCAAAGCACCCGAGAGCTCACATACCCCTGCCACCTGCAATCAGCATGGTGAGCAGTGCATGTTTGAACCCCACAGGCTCTGACTCATAGTGCTGCGGATCAACGACATGTGTGTCCCCCACATGCACTCCCACACACACTGCAGTTGTCTCTCACACACAACTTTCGCAAGGAATAGCCATGTGCAGTGTGCGTGGAGCTCGGAATCCAGGATCTCCAGCTCCTCGCTGGTGAGTGGACCTGGACATATCCTCAGCGTCATCGACGTGAAGGTGGACAGGTGGCAGCAGCAGGTGTTGTTGAGGGATGCCAGGCTGCAATCCCAGGTAGCTGTGGTAATGCCGGTCACACTCCCACACTCATATAGCCCCCTGGGGCAGGTTCAGTGGGTCCAAGCTGCTGCAATTTGTGTACCATGTCTGCCAGCTTCAATTGCAGACGATGGCCTGCTCCCAGCTGGCCCGGGACGCTTACCTCCATAGTGGAACACGCAGGATGCAACCGCGAGGGTCATTGGAGTTGGCCGCAAGGGCCTGGCCCATGGCGGGTACAGTCCACTGATGCCATGTGCACCACACAGTATAATGTGCGCAATGCATCTGCAGGTGTGGCCATGATTTGTGTGTGGGAGCAGGTCCACAATGGACAGGGCCACAACATGCTGTGTGCATAGGCAGTGACGGCCAGTGCCCAGCCTCCACATGTCTGTTAGCATATCATCATGTACACATTGGCATGGGAGCATGGGATATGCATATGCACACACATGCCATCTTTCACTATGTACATCTGCCACCTGGCACGTGCAACGTTACGTGTCACTTGTGATGTGTATTGGCAATCACACAGCCGTGTTGGCATGGAGCTGTCAATGTGTACACCTGTCAATGTTTCTGGAGGTGTGATCCGTACAGTGCTGTACATAGGGTGCAGTAGGGACATCAATGACTGTCTCATATCCCCTCGTGCTACAGGTCCCACTTGTTTTGGCTGCTCAGCCTGTGTCCATAGCGTTGTTGGTGTGTGCCATACTCACCCAGCCTCGGAAGCAGTGTCATGCACAGCAGCCAGTTATGTTGCCGTGGTATTGCTGCTTGCCAAATATGCAGTCTGATACCATAAGCATGCCTTACAAGTTATTAAGGCCTAAATCCCCATGTGCATGCTCATAGCAATGGTGTGTGTCACTGCCCATTGCAATTGGCAGGGGACCTGTGCAAGTGTATTGTGGCTGTGCTGTCCCTACTTGTCAGCTGTTCTGTGATTCTATTGCTTGGTCAGTCATTTGTGTTTTGTGTATGTGGAAATGCCCTGTGGCGTGTTGCTTTCACATGTGTCCACTTCCATCTTTCCTAGGAGGATACCAAACATACATCGCCCCTACCAATTGCTGTCAGACATGGAGGATGTGGAGGTAATCCGGAAATTCCGTCTGGACCGACCCACCCTGCATCGCTTATGTGCCTTGTTGGAACCCCACCTCCGTCCTCGCAGGGTGTATCCAACTGCATTTACCCCCACGGCTAAGGTGATGGCTGCACTGCATTTCTTCGCCACTGGGTCATTCCAACACACAGTGGGCAGTGGAAGTGGGATGTCCCAGCCCATGTTCAGCATGGTGCTTCGTGATGTACTGTCAGCTATGATGCTGTACAGGAACAGGTACATCAGATTCCCCAGGGCACGTGAATTGGCGGCAGTGAAGGGTGATTTCTATGCCCTTGGACGGATCCCCCATGTTGTTGGTGCAATCGATTGCACCCATATTGGCCTTGTAGCACCACAGGCCATGGAGCACATTTATCGGAATAGGAAGCACACCCACTCCCTGAATGTGCAAGTGGTGTGTCTTGCGGACATGGTCATTTCACACGTGTGTGCGAAGTTTCCAGGATCGGCCCATGACTCGCACATCGGGCCTGATTCACAGAACTAACTTACGTCAAAATCCTAAACTTACAACAATTTTGGTATTCACAGAATGAACTTACACATTTGGGTATTCACAGAATGAACTTACACATTTGGGTATTCACAGAATGAACTTACCCATTTGGGTATTCACAGAATGAACTTACAACAATTTTGGTATTCACAGAATGAACTTACACATTTGGGTATTCACAGAATGAACTTACAACAATTTTGGTATTCACAGAATGAACTTACACATTTGGGTATTCACAGAATGAACTTACAACAATTTTGGTATTCACAGAATTAACTTACTCATTTTGGTATTCACAGAAGGCACTTACTCATCAATGAGTAAGTGCCTTCTGTGAATACCAAAATGTGGAAGTTACACAAAATGTGTAAGTTGCACAAAATGTGTAAGTTACACAAAATGAGTAAGTTACACAAAATGTGTAAGTTACACAAAATGTGTAAGTGTCTTCTGTGAATACCAAAATGAGTAAGTTTATTCTGTGAATACCAAAATGAGTAAGTTCATTCTGTGAATACCAAAATGGTAGTAAGTTTAGGATTTTGTCGTAAGTTAGTTCTGTGAATCGGGCCCATCATGCGCAACAGCATCCTACCACATCTGATGACCAATCTGCAACCTGACCGTGCTTGGATTGTTGGTGAGTATGTGTACTCGTGTAGCGTGGCTGTTGTGCGATACTGTCTTGGGGACAGTTGGAATTGCAACTAATCTCGGTATTCCTCACACCCAGGGGACTCTGCTTATCCGAATGGGCCTTGGCTGCTCAGCCCATTACGTAATCCTCGGACCCCAGCTGATGACCGCTACAATGAGGCACATGGGAGGACCAGACGTGTGGTGGAGCGGACCTTTGGCCTCCTCAAGTCCAGGTTCAGATGCCTGGACCGCACCGGGGGCGCACTGGCGTACTCCCCACAGAAGGTGTGCCAGATAGTAGTGGCTTGCTGCATGCTGCACAATCTGGCTATTCGCAAGCAGATCCCCCTAATAGTGGATGACGGTGATCATCCAGGGCCCCAGCCTGCAGACCAGGACGGGTCCAGTGACGAGGACAGTGGAGAGGAGGAAGCTGTGAATGTGCGTCAGCAGCTCATCGCACGCTACTTCACTTGACGGTGAGTGTCCATTTACGACGGCTGAAGTAGCTGTAGTTGTGCAGGTGTATGTGTGCTCTGTCACGGAGGCCTTTTGTTCACTGAGTGCTGTGTGTCAATGGTCCATGTCCAGGTTAGTATGCCACTGACAGTGGCTGTTGCATTGTGCCCTGTTGCTCTGTGAGATGTGTGTACATTGCTTGTAGTTGGTGACAAGTACTGTGTGATGAGTGTGTGACACACTCATTGAATGTACTCTTGTTCTGTTTTTCACCCCTAGGTCCCTACAGCCTCTCCTGTCCCATCGACATACCACGCAGCAGATGCATTTCTGCTCATGGTGGCGGTTGCACATCGTTGAATAAACACAGGGCACAAACAGCAGATTGTGATCAAGGTGTATTTATTTTCAGCTGTGACATGTTATTGTGTGCAAGGTGTTGACAAAAGTGGTGCGTGCAGTGACTATGAGTTGACGGTCATGGCTGCGTGATGCTCAAGGTGTACCCATTTAGTCCTATGTCCACAGTCCAACAGACACATGCCATTCACATGGCAGTGTGGGGTAGGATCGTATTACAAGTCAATGCAGTAGGTGGTCAAAGTGGCTGGCTGACTCACTGGCGTTTGGTGCGGGCGAAGTCCTCTCTGGACACCTGTTTCCTCTTCGGACGGCCCCTTCCACGTTTTGAAGGGGGTGTGTTGGTGGGCTGCTGGTGGTGGCTGAGGAGTGCTCACTCGCTGTGGACGCAGGGGAACGCGATGCTGCACGACCCTGCGCCACAGCAGGTGGTGGCGGAGGTGGTGTTGCTGGCCTTGCTTGTGCCCTCGACACCACCACCAGCTGGCCCATGAGGGCCACCATTTGGCCCATATGGGCGTTCATGGCCCTCAACACCCCAAGGACCTCCCGCGAGTCGCTAGCCCACCTGGCCCATTCTCCTTGGGCCTCTTCATAGGCCCCAAGGACTCTGTCGATTTGCGGCTGGCCTTGGCTCCCAGGCACAGATGGCGTTGGCCTGACCCTGCTCCTCCTACCAGTACTGCTGCCACCGACCTGTCCACTAGCCACATTGCTCACCACGGTCCTCGTTCTGGCTCCCAGGGTGGACCCCGACGGCCGGGCCACCCCTTGCGCTGGGGCTGTGGCCAGGGATGACGTGGTGGTGGTGGATACGGCGGTGGTGGTGGTTGTGGCGGTGGTGGTGGTTGCGGCGGTGGTGGTGGCCGCAACGACCGTGGCAGCAGGGGTCAGTGACTGGTCAGCAGCCCTGGGCGATGGGTTGGTGGGTAGGAGGGGCCCTGGGGAGCGGTTGTGCCCTGCCACACCAGATGGGCCTGCTGGGTGGTCCACGTCCGAGGAGGTGTCTAGCTCCTCTACATCCGTGAGTCCGGGTCGGGGGCTTGCGGACTGGCTGTGCTGGCTGCTGTCTCCCTCTCCAGCATCCAGCAGTTCGGCACCTGTGGGGAGAATGAGATAGGTTAATGTGTTGCACCTAGCAAAGTATGTATTGGTTGTCTGACATTCACAGTTCTTGCACTGTCGTGCACAGGTTTCCCAGTGGCGTGTGTGTGGATGTACGATGTGTGTATGCGTGGGCAAGGCAATGGAACTGTGTGATGTGAACATGTGGCATGGGACGGATTAGCAATGCCGATGGGTGTGTGTTGCTATACTCCTACATTTTGTGGTTCGGGTGTATGCGGGCTCCAGACCCATCGACGATGTTGAGGTGAAATATGCTTTTGTGGTTCAAATGGAACGCTTAGAAGCGCAGATGGGAAAAGGCGGTACAGCCCCCTCAACGCTTTTGAGGTGAAATATGGTTTTGGGGTTCAAATGGAACGCTTAGAAATGCAGATGGGAAAAGGGGGTACAGCCCCCTCAACGCTTTTGAGGTGAAATATGGTTTTGGGGTTCAAATGGAACGCTTAGAAACGCAGATGGGAAAAGGGGTACAGCCCCTCAACGCTTTTGAGGTGAAATATGGTTTTGGGGTACATACTGTGACATATGGGTGCAGAACGGGACATGTGTTTTGGCTACATGACAGTGCAGAGACAAAGGTGTCTGACATCCCCAGCATATCTGCTCACTGTTATCATTTATGGACATTACACTGCAAGCATTGTAGTGAGTGAGTGATGGTTGTGTGCCACACCACGTATTGCAGATGGGCCAATTCCTTGGTGTGCGTGCTACCCTTGGCCATGTGCAGCAATGCAGTGCTCTTGGGGTGTTGACTATATTATGTATGTTGTTGATCACAGTGTGACGTGCGCTTCAGTCACTGTAGGCACATTATTTGTCATGGGCAGGTATCTTTGCATAACTACTGTATGAGGACCAGCTGTTCGGATGACATACCTTTCATGACACAGGAGCTGACAGATGAGAATGATGATATGTTGAATGTGCATTGTGTGCCTGTGTGTTTCATGGGTCCAGTGGTGTGTATGTGCATTATTGTGGTCCCACGCTGTTACTTCTAGGCAGGTTGGACTTACATGGGCGTTGTTGTACGATGTGTGGGTAACAGGCAGTAAGGACTACATGGTCAAGACTTCGATGGTGTTGCTGATGTGTGTGATGAGTGGCACGGTGCCCGCCGTGTGGGTCTGTGCTCCATTGGGACTTGTGCAGGCAGACGTGGCTCCTTAGGTGTTGCTGTGTTTGTGATGGGTCATGTGGGGTATGACCCTGTAATACATGTCTGTGTGCACATTGGTGACATGATTGTGACAGGGAGCAGTGCTGCGTGTTCCCCTGCTATGTGACATGTCCCATGTGTTAGTCGTAATACAGTCCTCATGCCTACAGACACCCCGCCCTGTACAGTTTTCCACCTACAGGTTGTTTTTGAGTGCGCAATGCAATGGATGCCACATGGTTATGGGAGGGTGGGGTGCTCCATGTTGCTGGTCTGTGGGAGTGGGGGTGGTGTTGTGAGTTGTGGTGCTTGCTTACCACCCACAGAAACCCCTCCATGTAGGGTGAGATATCTACCTGTCGGCTGAAGGTGTGCACTGCAGTGGCTGACACATGGGTGTGGGGTGTGCTCCACCTTGCTGCGCTGTCGGACTGGGACCTGGTGTGTGTTGTACTTCAGCTGTCCCCTCCCACCCACTGACTTTGTGTTCCGGCTACTTACCTGTTACTTGTCGGTTACTGCAGCTATGGCTGACACATGGGTGTGGGTGTGGTGAGTGCTCCTTCTGGCACTTTTGGAGTACAAGGGGACCTGGTGGGAGTTGCGGTGCTGGCTGACTGTACACATGCCTCCATGGTTTTGTTAGTTGGTCGGTTTGGGCTGAGTGTGTGGTAGTGTCTGTTGCATGTGTGAGTGATGTCTTGTGTATTGTGTACTGGACATGGGGGTGTTTGTCCCTCGGAGCTATGGCATAGTGGTAGTGCATGTGAGTACATAGCGGTGTGCTGGTATACATTTGTTTGTACTTACCAGCCTCCACTCCCCCTGGTATTCCGGTGAGACTCTCCGGATGTATGATGCCTCGCACCTTCTCCTCCCACGCCTTGAAGCTCTTGAAAAGCGCGGGATTACCTCCGCCAGTCCTGTCAGCCAGCTGCCGATTCTTGGCCTCCTTCTTCTTGACCTCCCTTTTCATATCGTGCCACCTCTTGGTGATTTCGCCTCGGTTGCGTGGCACGTTCCCTATTGCATTGACCTGGTCTACGATCCTGCTCCACATCCGATTTCTGGTGGCTACTGTTGTCTGTTGGACCTGGTTGCCAAAGATTTGTGGGTGCACCTTGATGATCTCGTCGACCATGACCGTCAGCTCAGTTGAAGCGAACTTTGGCATACTGTGTGCTGCCATGGTGTGTGGTTTGGTGTTTGTGGTGCTGGTGCGGTGTGTGTGTGTGGTGTGTGATGTGCAGGTCGTTTGTGGTGCTGGTGTTTGGTGGTGCTGGTGCTGGTGGTGGTGGGTGTGATGGGTGCGTATCTGTGGTGTGCTGCTGTCCTTGCTGTGTCGCTGTGTTCTCTCCTCTCTTCTTGGCTTTGTAGTGTTGCAAGGGATTGTGGTCTGTGAAGGGGCTGCTTTTGTGCTTACCTATGTGGGTGTGTCATGATGGTCTGTTGTTTTCAGGTGTGTTGTGGCTGGTGTTCTGGGATTAGTAGTTTATTTGTTTGTCCAGGGGGGGGGGGGGTTTCGGGATGTGTACTGTGATTGTGCGTGGCTTGCTGTGTGGACTTGTTGGCCATGTTGTGTGTGTTTGTTTGGGTCCGCGGATGGTTTCTATGCAGGGACGTGGCCGCCAGGGCTTCCGCCGTGTCCATTTCCATCTCTGTTGTTTATGATGGCAGGCGGTGTATTTGTGTAATTACCGCGCTCATGTCGGAGCGATCCTAATTTCATGGGCGGTGTCTAGATCGTCAGGGCGGGCGTTTTTTGGTTGTCGTGCGTATTTGCGTCCGTGGCGGACGGGTGGACTTAGAATCGGACATGATCGGGCGGTATTTTTGGGTTTTTTTCCGCCGCGGGCGGTGTTCGCTTCGCGGCATCGTAATTGCTCGGTCGGTATTCAGACGGTGTAGGCGGGCGTATTTTTACCGCTATGGTGAATGGCGGATTTTTTACCGCCCGGTATCGTAATGGACACCCTGATGTCTGGGAGAAGAGCAGTGAAGTCAAGGATTATCAAGGGCTGCACAATTTGATTACAAAGGAGCACATGTTCAGTCTTTGTTTTCCAGATCTGCGCCAACACCTCATTGATAGTAAGCTCACCGCATCCAGGGAGCTTACTAAGGAGGCAGACCACTGAGTCAGCACCAGGGTTCACAAGAGAGTATCAGAGGGGATCACCACAAGGGTGGACAGGGTTCCCATAAGAATGCGAAGGAGAGGAAAAAAAACCTATGGAGTTCTCTAAAGGACCCAAAACCAGATCCATGGGTTAGGACTCCAAACCCTCAACAGAGAAAAAGAAGTGGTTCCCAACAGTAAGTCCTCAGGGAAGGCACTCCAAGTGCTATACCAGCAGGAAGGGCTCTTCAAGGGGGATACCAAGTGTCCCAAGCTACCATTGGTGGGCAGTCACTGGGGCTGACTAGTGTAGCTCTTGCTAAAGAGATTGTCTCAGTTACTGGGGCACAGTTTAGAGGTCACCCTAGTGTCCCTGGGTGACAGAGAAATGGTGCAGAGAACTTGCATGTCTTGTAACACTAGGAAATACTGATAGGGGGTCACCATCAACGGGCAGAGAGTGGAGACTCTTAGAAACACTGGATCAAGCATGACAACAATCAGATGTTCATCTGGGAACCTCAGGGCAGATAGTCCCTAATGTCTTCCACCAAGTTGTTGCAGCTCACAACCATGAGAGTAACTACCCAGTGGCTCTGGTTCCCTTTCAAGGGAGGACTCTCAGGTTCCTTGAGGTTAGGTGTGAGTCCGTCCATGCCTGTGGATTGTCTGCTGGGCAATGACCTGGAGCACACTGTTTTGAAGGAGGTGGAGCTCAGGTCAGACTTGGAGATGCTAGGGTTTCCTGAGTGGGTGTGCCTGATCCCGCGGTGAATGGCCACCTGAGAGGCTAGTCAGGATGACCTGGAGCCTAGGAAAATTACCCAGGTGCCTACCAAAAAGAGAAATGTCAAGGGGTGCGGGAAACCCGCTCCTGAAACTCCCACTGTCTGGGTGGAGGCTGAACCTGAGGGGGATGCCCCGGGGCCTACAGGGGAGGTTGTTGCCACCCTGGGGAGCCTACCTGAGCTGGTCAACTGGCAGCAGGAAGGGTACCCTGCCAGGGAGGAGTTCTGCAAGGTGCTGATGGAGTGCCCTACTCAGGAGGACCTAGGGCAGCAGGTCATGGCCGAGGCAGCTGTCAACACCTCTGGTGATCACCTGAAATACTGGGAGAATGGTCTCCTTCATATCGAGCCTAAAGTGCCTGGGGCAACACATGTGGTAGAGGCCCCCCTGTGCTACAGGGCCTTCCTACTGGAGCTGGCTCATAAGCATGTCATCCAGGGCAGGATAAGACATTTGACAGGCTTGTCACCCACTTTTATTGGCCCCAGATGAGGAGATCCTCAGATTCTTTCTGCAGTTCATGTTCTACCGGCCAGGGGAGTGGCAAGTCAGGAGGAAGGGCAAAGCTCCTCTGCAACTTTTTCCTGTCATTGGCACCCCCCTTGAAAGGTTGGGCTTTGACATTGTTGGGTCTCTGGGCCCCAAGACAGCCATGAGCGACAGGTTCATTCTGGTTTTGGTGGGCCATGTACCTGGAGGTTATCCCTCTCAGGACAGCAGTGCACCGCAGTGGCCAGGGCACTGATGGGGATATTTGCCCATGTGGGGTTAACCAAGGAGGTGGTGTTGGACTGTGGTACTAACTTCATGTCAACATACGTGAAGGCCATGTTGAAGGAGGGTGGGGTAACCTACAAATTCTCCACTCCTTATTACTCCATTACCAATGGGCTTCTTGAGAGGTTCAACAAATCCTTCAAAGGCATGATCATGGGCCTGTCAGAGCCCTTGAGGTGGAAGTGGGGCATCCCCTTGCCCTGCCTGTTGTTTGCATACTGGGAGGTGCCCCAGAAGGGGACTGGCTTCAGGTCCTCTAAGCTTCAGTATGGAGACCCAGTGTGAAGACAACTCAATCTGGGAAAGGAGGGGTGGGAGCAAGCTCCCAGTAAGGCCCACAGGATGTGATCAGCTACATACTGTCACTCCATACAAAAATGAAGCACTTCTAGAAGCAAGCCAAGGCAAATCTAGAAGCTTGCCAGGAGGTCATAAAACAGTGATTTGACCAGAAGGACACTTTGGTCAAGTTTTAACCTGGCCAAAAAGTGTGGGTGATGGAATTTGTGGCGCCTCGGGCCCTGCAAGACTATTGGTCTGGGCCCTATGCGGTGAAAGAGTGAAGAGTGAGGACACCTACCTGGTGGAACTCGAACCTCCCAGGAACTTTTTAAGGTTTTTACACGTCAATCACCTCAAACACCACTTCAAGAGGTCTGAGTTAACCATTCTAGTGGTCACTGATGATGGAGTGAAAGAGGAGAGTGAATCTTTCCCATACCTCCTTACTTCCAAGGAGCAGAATGGGTCTTTTGAGGGTGTCAGCCTCTCCCCTATACTGACCCTAGAATAACAGGGAGACTGTCGCCAAATGTTGGAGCAGTTTGCCTCTCTAGTCTCCCCTACCTCAGGGCTCACTATATGGTGTACCCTTAAAATAGGCATTTGTGCTAGCACAGCAGTGAAGAGTAAAAACTACTGAGTGTCTGATAAGGGGAGAGCCAGCATTAAGGAGGAAGTCTCAAAATGTTGGAGCTAGGGGTTATTGAGCCCTCAAACAGCCCTGTGTCCAGCCCAGTGGTGTTGGTTCCCAAGGCTGCCCCTACAGGTGCCACCCCAGAACTTAGGTTCTGTGTGGATTACCGGGGACTCAATGAGTCAGCAAGACTGATGCCCACCCCATTTTCCGAGCTGATGAGCTCATAGGTTGGTTGGGAGCTGCCAACTTCCTCAGCATGTTTGAACTTACTTCTGGATACTGGCAGATTGCCCCAACTGAAGGGGCTTAAGAGAGGTCTGCGTTGTCTACCCCAGAAGGGAACTTCCAGTTCTGGGTAATGCGTTTCGGGTTAAAGATTGCCCCTGCCATCTTCCAGAGGTTGGTCAACCAGGTCCTAGCTGGACTGGACAACTTCAGTTGCAACCATCTTAGATGATGTTGCAGTCTTCAGCTCCAGCTGCAAGGACCATTTATACCACCTCCTGGAAGTGCTAGGTTCTGCAGAGGGCAGGCCTGACTATCAAGGCCAGTAAGTGCCAGATAGGGCAGAGTTCAGTGGTCCACTTGGGTCACCAAGTGTAAGAAGGCAAGGTGTAGTCACTTCGGGCCAGGATTGTAACCATTACGGCTTTGGAACCTCCCCAAGACCCAGATCGAAGTGAGAGCCTTCTTAGACCTCACTGGCTTCTACAGGAGATTTGTCAAGGGATATTGCACCTTGACAGACCTGACTTACAAGAAGCAGCCAAGACAGGTGATCTGGATGGAGGAGTCCCTGAACGCTTTTGACACCCTGAAGGAGTCCATGTGAATAGCCCCCATGCTCAAGGCCCCAGACTTCTCCAAAACATTTATTGTCCAGGCGGACGTGTCAGAGCATGGAGCACTCGCACTGGGTGATTTGTTAGGTGTATGATGCTCTCAAACTAGTCACACAATATCTTAACGTCGATCTTATCTTAACTGCGGTTCTTATAAAAAGGGGGAGATTCACCCCACTCACCCTATACTGATCAAAAAATCAGAAAACCAACATTCAAGCCTCAAGCACACGCTGCACAAGTATATGATAGTATAATTGTCGTATAGGAATATACAATAAATAGCAGTTTGGAATTTCTCTTTTATTTTTGGCCTACTGGCCTCTTCTTCATTTTTAGCCAACATGTGTTTCGTCTCACAAGGGCGTACCCTACGGCTTCCTTAGGGCTGTCCAATCCAAGAAGTGAGTTCCGGATTTTTCCTATATCTCCAAGCTGAAATCAAGCTTTTGGGCTCTTTGCAACAGTGAATGGGCCAGATTGCTTCAGGACCATGCTGCTTGAACCCCAATTCAATGTTAAGCACCACCAGCCTGACCCATCACCCTACAGCATCGACCACCGCAGGGACCACCAATGCGAAGCTCCAGCAACGTCCATCCCTGAAGCCTGGCCTGCTCTTTCCGCTCTGTCTGGAGCCTCCTGCAACACTCTTGCTGCCCCTCGAGGCAATTTCCATTGCGAACAGGAGTCTTGGCAAGGATTTGAAAAGGTAAACTTCAGTAGGCCCAACCTGATGACAGTAGTTGACCTGCAGTCCATCGTGGTCAGCTTGAATGGGTGACCAGATAGCCCTAGTTGGCGCGTTGTGCCTTTTGGCCCTATATTTGCTAAAACCTTTAAAACTTCATAACTCAGTTTCTACTGATTATGGCTTTGTCATTTTGGTCTTGTTTCATTTATTACATTTTGCACTCTATTTTTCTAAATTGGGTTGGGATTTTATTGATGTTGTGTTTTCACTTTATTACTGTTTGAAGTGTTGCACAAATACTTTGCACATTGCCTCTTAATTAAGCCTGAGTGCTCTGTGCCAAGCTACCAGGGGGTTGACCACAGGTTAATTTAGGTTTGGCTTGTACCTCACAGTGACAATAATTGTGGTTGATGCTACACTAGGGCTCACACCCCAGTCAGCCAATAACCCACTTTTACACACTTAGGTAAAGCAACTTTTAGAAAATTACATTTTCCCTGCCTGCCTGCCTAGCAGCACCAGCCCAGGCAAGTCTTGACCTTAAACAGATTTGAAAACTGTTGCCATTACAGAAGAATTGTTTAAAACTGGAGACAGGATGGACTGGTTTTGGGGCATGTGATCCCTCTCTGCTCAGGAAGGGCAGTTGGGGTGAGCCCCTAACTTTCTTCACATGAAAGAGACAGAGGTGAAACCTGCACACTCACAGTTTAGTGCAATAGGAAACCTACAGAAGGGAAGGTTTTTGTCTCCACGGTCCACACCAGCCAAACTGGCTCTGAACCCAATGGGAGGGAATCTACCTTCAGAACCAGTTTTCAGTGAAAACAGGGAAGAGAACAATCCTTTCCCTAAACAGGCCTCTGACTGGCACACAAGCACACTCTAAGGGCAGAAGGCATGCATCCTGGATTTCAGTGGTGGCTGGTGACATGTGAAAGTGGTGGGGAGTAAAAGTTCACGATGAGTGGCTGGTGGCGAGCCCAACCGTCATAAGCGGGGCTGGGGGGGGGGGAGGGCAGTTGGAGTCTCCCCCGGAGAAAGTTTTGAAAACAAGAGTGGGCAAATGGTGCATTTTCAAGCAAATTTCAGAAAGCAACGAGTTTAATAAAGCGCTATATAAAACTTGCAATATGTAAAGCATACGCCTTTAGATATATTGCGGGTAATAGTAATTAACACATAACATGCAACACATTTGCTGCCTTTTATTCCTGTCCAACAAAAATAACATTTAAAACTTTTTTTTAGAACATATTCTATAACTTCTTGCAAGTAAAAGCCACTTCAGTTCTGCATCTTATATTGGTAATGTATATAGTATAAGGAACAGATAACAACTGCAAACTCCCTGGGATGGTCACAAAACTAGCATCAAAGGCAAGGCGGGGGCCTCGTGGGATTTTCCTTTCCGAAAGTTTACACTACATACACTGCAGCCAGAGGCCATACATGCTTCTTTGAATTGCCAATCTGCTCTGTTGTGCTTGATTCCAGGCCCTGCATTCGTGCCCTCAGAAGTTACTTCAATGTATTTGCTTGCATTTGGGAGGGGCTGAAAAGGCTGCTTTCCTTAAAGCCATTTGTCAGGCCATAAACACTAGACTCAGGATGGACATGGGCTGTAAACTACTTTTTAAATTTGCGGAAGGTATAGAGGTAGATGTCTAAGTCGAAAACTTTTCTTGTAAACAATTCCATCTTCTATGCACATATGGCCCTTCCATCATGTTGCACATCGAAAAGCCATGAAAACACCCCTTCATGATGCTCCTGCATCATGGTTCCATCGTAAGAAACCAACACATTGGCGCTGTATTCTGTTCAGTACTGGGTGCCCTTTCACTATGACCAATGCAAAAAACTCCTGGATGATGCTGCTGACCATTGCTCATTCAAAAAGTCGTATGTACATTACTCCTTCATTATACCAATGCATAAAAGGCCTGTGCACAATAACCCTGTAAATTACCTTTAGATGTTGAACTCGTACAGTGCTACTTTACATAACAGAGCCCGGCACGGTGCCCTGTACATTAATCCTCAGCGCAATGGTTTTACACAGATCGGCATGAACAAAAAGCACGTTACAATGCCTCAGCAACATGCCTCGGTCCACAGCCAGTGCAACATGCCCTCTCACAAAGTGCTTTTACACAACCCCCTGCAGGGTATCCCTTCCCACCGCCCCTGCAGAGATCCTCCTGCATGGATCGCCATTTCAGAAATACTTACTTAGGGTGTCTGCATGCAGCCCCCGCTTGAAGCTGCACAGATGGAGGCTGGTAGAGATGGAGAATGGCGGGGTGCGCGCAGTGACACATTGGGGTCGATTCCGATCCCGGTCGGAGTTGCACCTAACGCCATTCGCCTGGGAAAAAAACCAGGCGAATGCGTGTTTCCCGACCGATTCGCACATACGTCCGAACGAGCAAGTACGATGCACATAACTGCCCAAATCCCGACCCAGTCGCACTCACCCAATACAGCTCCTGTTCTCCGACCGATGCGGATCTGGAATCGCAGAATCGAGTCGCACGGAGGCCCAAACGCAGCCCCGTCCGGCCGGACAAGTACGATGCGCCTTCCGTACGTGCCGAACCCGTCGCTACGCACGGCACGTCAAAGCATCCGGGAAAGGCGCACATAAGCTCCGATTCGCGCCACAAGACGATCCACGGCTACGAGACGAACAAGCCAGCGACGAGGACGAGGCGAAGCAAAGAGAAAGACGAACGAGACGAACCAACCATGAATCCCATCGCGCCGATCCTACCAATACTCTACATCTGTTACCGGAACTGGTACGGACGCGTATGGCGCAGAAGGTAAGTCAGACACCCACCACACAAACAAACCACACGTACCCGACACATAACACACACACATAGGGATGCAGAAATTACTTACAACAGCAGCACCATAGGGGCGGGATGGCTATCACCAATGCCACATACACACATAGGGGCCTGGATGCCAACCACGAACACCAACCCTACCCATGGGGGCTGGATGCCTACCACTACCACCACCCCTACCCATGGGGGCTGGATGCCTACCACTACTACCACCCCAACCCAGGGGTGCTAGATGCCTACCACTACTACCACCCCTACCCATGGGGGGCTGGATGCCTACCACTACCACCACCCCTACCCATGGGGGCTGGATGCCTACCACTACTACCACCCCTACCCAGGGAGTGCTGGATGCCTACCACTACTACCACCCCTACCCATGGGGGCTGGATGCCTACCACTACCACCACCCCTACCCATGGGGGCTGGATGCCTACCACTACTACCACCCCTACCCAGGGGTGCTAGATGCCTACCACTACTACCACCCCTACCCAGGGGGGCTGGATGCCTACCACTACCACCACCCCTACCCATGGGGGCTGGATGCCTACCACTACTACCACCCCTAGCCAGGGGGTGCTAGATGCCTACCACTACTACCACCCCTACCCATGGGGGGCTGGATGCCTACCACTACCACCACCCCTACCCATGGGGGCTGGATGCCTACCACTACTACCACCCCTACCCAGGGGGTGCTAGATGCCTACCACTACTACCACCCCTACCCAGGGGGTGCTAGATGCCTACCACTACTACCACCCCTACCCATGGGGGGCTGGATGCCTACCACTACCACCACCCCTACCCATGGGGGGCTGGATGCCTACCACTACCACCACCCCTACCCAGGGGTGCTAGATGCCTACCACTACTACCACCCCTACCCAGGGGTGCTAGATGCCTACCACTACTACCACCCCTACCCACGGGGGGCTGGAAGCCTACCACTACCACCACCCCTACCCATGGGGGCTGGATGCCTACCACTACCACCAGCCCTACCCATGGGGGCTGGATGCCTACCACTACTACCACCCCTACCTAGGGGGTGCTAGATGCCTACCACTACTACCACCCCTACCCATGGGGGGCTGGATGCCTACCACTACTACCACCCCTACCCATGGGGTGCTAGATGCCTGTCACTACTACCACCCCTACCCAGGGGGTGCTAGATGCCTACCACTACTACCACCCCTACCCATGGGGGCTGGATGCCTACCACTACCACCACCCCTATCCATGGGGGCTGGATGCCTACCACCAACACCACCCCCACTCATAGGATGGACAATGCATGACACAACCAGCACACTACAACCTAGGGAATGCAAGAAAAAGACATCCCCCAACACCATGACAAGCGTGTGTAGACTGTGTCAAATGCTTAAAACACTGAACATGACTTTGAACACACAATGTGACCCCCTATCACATGTGTCACACATAAATGTGTGTGGCCTCCACAATGCAAGCAGACCATGACCACTGTGGCAATGGGGTCCAACCCCCATCATCACAGTGACCAAAAGGTAAATGTGGGGTCCATAGCTGAAGCACATTTTGAACATTGTGGCAATGGGGTCTAAGCCCCCATCATCACAGTGACCAAAATGTAAGTGTGGGGTCCATAGCTGAAGCACATTTTGAACATTGTGGCAATGGGGTCCAACCCCCATCATCACAGTGACCAAAAGGTAAGTGTGGGGTCCATAGCTGAAGCACATCTTGAACATTGTGGTAATGGGGTCTAAGCCCCCATCATCACAGTGACCAAAATGTAAGTGTGGGGTCCATAGCTGAAGCACACTTTTGAACATTGTGGCAATGGGGTCCAACCCCCATCATCACAGTGACCAAAAGGTAAGTGTGGGGTCCATAGCTGAAGCACATTTTGAACATTGTGGCAATGGGGTCTAAGCCCCCATCATCACAGTGACCAAAAGGTAAATGTTGACATTGAAAAAGCTGCAACTGCCAAACTGCATGGATGATTCCTGGTCACAGAACAACAAACACATCAGTGGCAAAGTAGTGCTTGTGTCCCATAGCAACATAGATTGGGGGAGGCAAACAGTGCAGTGCAAATAAGACATACCTTTGGCCATGTGCAGACAAACATCACCCATGGGGGCTGACATTGTCAACATTCATCAATGACACAATGACAGAAGTGACCATCATCATGCAGACCCACATATTTGCACCAATGGGCACACAAATGTAGCTATCCTGTGGAGACTGTAGATGTGAGGTGAACAAATACCATACCATGGCAGCAATGGGACACACAAACAATGATCATTGTGCTGACTGATGACCTAGGAGTCCCAGGGACAGCAGGTGAAACCCACCAAACAACATACAGCCAATGGCACACTAAAGATATGCCAATGCAGTGGTGCAGATGCACAAACACAAACAGGCAGCCCCACACTGCACATCAAACACAACAGGTGAGGGGGGTGCCAGTGTCCCCAGGCAACCACACAACACATGATGAGGCCTGAATACCAATTACACAGATGCGCATACAGTGCCACACAAAAGTAACTCATGGATCCAAATCCCCTATGTGGGCAATCAGGCATTGTTAGATGAAAGGGAGCACAAATCACACATGTCACACAAGCATGTAGGAACAGCAACTGACACAGCAAGACACAGACACACCACAGCACTACCCCCAGGGTCCCCACAATGTGTTGACCCTGGGCTGCATGACTAATCCCACTGTGATGACAAAGCTAGATGTCGTTCACACTGTGAACCACAGTCATGTGTCCTGATAAACAAACTACCATCACACCTACACAAGCACAAATCAATCAGCACGGCCAGTAAGCCAAGGCCAACATGGAGGCAGGGGTCTAGCCAGGCAACAACTCTCATCTGCACACACTCAACACCACACACCTCGACCTCCAACAATGTGCAGCAGTGAAGATCACATGCACTGGTGACATTGCACATGCACCCATGACAATCCCATGGGGGGTGGTAACTAAGGTGCAGAAACACATCACACATGGCCACTCAACAAGACTCCTGAATGTCTGACACACTGCACACTACACTGTACATGGACATGACAGCAATACCACACCAACCAATGGGATCCCAGCCACAGTCCCACACCAATGAAGAAGCCAAGGTCACCCACAAAGAACACACATAGACAACTACCAACATTGCAGCCCTGACCCTGAGGAGTGCCAGCAGTCACACACACAACGAGTCACAATCACTGAAAGCTAACACAAACTGGAAATTACATGACAGGTGTAAACAACAAGTGCCAAGGGGAATCCTGACTGTGTCCCATCTGCGTTTGCCCACAAACTCAGCCCTGACAGCAAACACACCTATGGGTGACACCCTGATGACCAGTAATGTGCCATGCACCCACATCACAGAGAACCCAGGGAGAAGACTTTGGGGGAACATAGGTCAACTCAGCAAGCATCACAAACAGGAACATCACTAGGGATCCCAGCATGCACAGCAAAATGGAAGTGAACACACACAGACATGCTCACACAACACACACCTTGGGCTCAGGCAATGTCACAGGATTACTCACTGCCAGGAGGGGACTCCAATCCTGTGTGAGGAAAGCTGTGCCATATGTCGCCTCAGTAGGTCCCCATCATGTCAGCAGAACACTTGGTCACACAGTCAACAATTAGCACGAAATGAAGGCTCCCGTCATATCAGCCTGGTCATGGGAGTGTCAACGAAATCATCAGCACAGATCCAACACACATGTATAGCAAGTTTCACTGACAACACAGATGAGTCCTTCCCCATTGATGCCCAAACTTGCATGTCCAGTGGAGATGGCCACACAGTCAGGGAAGTAGAGTAATTGAACAATGGCAAGCACAACAGATGTGCAGGGGTGTAAGCCACATATGTGATATTGCAAATGTAAGTAGGAAATCCCATTGCCAAATATTGAAAACATGACACCCTCATATGCTGCTAAGGATGACATGGATACACTACAGGATAGGACACATTACCCGTGGACCACATGGGTTCCTGCACAGTAACACTTCATTTTCATGAGACCAAAAATCACCATCACTGCAGCAAGGGCACGGTTAGCATCATCAACATCATGTACATCAGAAGCAAAACCACTAGAGAACAGAAAGTAGCTTTATTCAGCATATGTGGGTTCAAAAGTTAAAGTCCAGAAAAAAAGAAACAAAGGCCAATGGCCAGTCCATTCTGAAAGTCAAAACAGGGTGACAGTGGCAGATGTCACCCTACGCATGCCTGCACTGCTACACACCAGGGACAATCCACTCGGAGGGGCATACGGGGGGGCAGGCCAGGCACCGCAGGAACAGGATCAGGGCTCACCAGAAGGAGGCAGGGAAGGGGTGGTGGGTGCTGGAGAGCCACTGACAACTGCAGTGGAGGTGTCTGACATGGTGTGTGCCGGCACAACTGGTGGGCATGACTCAGATGGTGTGGCTGCCGGCACGACTGCAGTGGGCCGTGCAGATAGAGTGGACAGGTTCCCCACTGCAGTGCCCAAGTCATACGGGGTGGTAGTGGACTCCACTGCAGTGCCTACCTCCAGGGGAGGAGAATGGGGTTCAGGTAAGGTGGGCAGGACAGAGGGGAGGACACCGTCTCCACACCAGTGGCACAGACATGCGCAGCGGGGGTGTGGTGCCGGAAGAGCAAGTGGCAGGGGAGAAGGCCGGATCTTTTTGGGATGGTGTATCTGTGGGTGGGGGAACCTGGGGCAGGGTGTGGTGGGGGCACCTGTGGAGTGGGGGCCTGAGGGATGGAGGAAGGAGACTTGGTGCTTGAGCTGCAGGGCGGCGGCGGGGTCTTGCTCTTCCGGGTCCTGGGGGACTTGCGGATGGGGGCGTCAGTCGGTCGGCGCCTGGGGGAGGGTGTCCAGGGGCGAGGGGCACTCCCCTCCATGTGGGTGGGCTTCCTCTTCCGCCTGAATGCTGGATCAGCTGGATCGGAGGGGAAGAGGCCGAGGTCACTGAGGAAGACCCGCTGTGTCTTTGGGGTTGCAGGTGAGGCAAGGGAAGGGGCCTTGGAGGGAAAGGTAACTGAGGACTGCGCAGTGCTCGTGGATGTGTGTGTGTGTGCCTGGGCCCCATCCCCTGTGAGTGTGGTTTCAGTCCCCTGACGGTGTGTGCGTGTGGATTTTGGCGTGTATGTCTGTGTGCTGCCTGTGTCTGTGCTGGTGTGTGCCTGTGCCAGTGTGTGTGTGCTTGGGACAGGTAAGGTGCTGGGGAGTGTGGATGGGGCAGAGGTAGGAGGGGTGAGGGACTGTTGGAGGAGGGACACTGCTGCCGTCAGGGAGGAGTCCATGGACCTATTGCCCCTCTGTAGGGGAGACATGCCCGATGAGATGCCCTCCATGAACGACACCAGCAGAGTCAACAGAGTGGTGTGTGCATGGAGGACACTCAGCATCGCTGTCTGCCCTACATGGAGCTGGCGAAGGAGGTACACAGACACCTCACTCAGGGCAGCAGGGGACACAGGGGCAGGGGGTGCGGTGCCTGGCAGGAAGGAGACACGCTCCCGAACATGGGAGCCTCCACGGACTTCGGGAATGGGAGCCGATGGGAGGGCGGTGGTGGTGGTGGTGGTGGCGGGGACAGCAACACTAGCTGTGGTGTGGTGGCTGCTGACACCCGCCTCCACAAGGGAGTCATCCTCCGAATTGCTGTGGTCCTCAGCTGAGGTGGATGGTGCTGAGGACTCCTCGGTGTTGCTCCCCTCGCCCTCCGTGCCACTGGGTCCCTCCGACCACTCCTCGGCTGCTGACCCAGTCTGGCTCTGCGGCTCCTCCTGGTCCGTGGATCTGTCCCCTCCTGTAGCCGTGGATGTATCTGCAAACAATAGGGAAACAGACAGACATCAGTCACCTGCACCGAACGCACACACCACAGTAAGTACAGCACATTACAGAGCAAGCCCTGGCATCCTTAGTTTAACATTGCTAAAAGTGCCCAAACAGAGTAGGGGAAGCCAATTGTCAGTCTGATGGTCAACCATGGCACTCACATCTCTCCTGGCCTTGCACCCATCTGTCTGGTGTCTGCCAGATGGCAATACCCCAGAGGAACAATGGATTAACCATTTCTCCTCAGTTTATATAGGTGAAGGTTCACCCCCCATGACTAATAAGTGTATACGCGTGCCGCAAGTGGAAGGTTTCCCTCAGCCACACTATGGTTCTCGTTAGAGGAGGTCGAGCGGGCCCTCCATGCCAGCAAAGGTGGTAAGGCTCCGGGCCCAGATGGGGTGCCGATTGACATATTTAAATCTAACTTCCCCTTGTGGGGGCCGCTTCTGGTCCAGGTCCTTAACGCCAGCTGCTCTACTAGTTTTTTACCGACTTGAGTCATTTCCATTATCGTCCCCATATTTAAAAAAGGTGATAGGCAGGATCTGGGGTGCTATCGTCCAATCTCCTTGCTAGATGCCATCACAAAAATTGTGGGCAGGGTGCTCCTTGAGCGCCTTCAAGATTGGGCTGAAGCGAACTCAATACTCTGTGACTTACAGTATGGCTTCTGCCCCGGCTTGGGGACTATAGAGCAGGGACTGAATCTTTTGCTTCTTGTGGGGAAATATACTAGGGCAAGGAGGGGGCACTTGTTTTTAGCTTTCGTGGATCTCACAGCCGCTTTCGACTGTGTGGTCCACGAGAAATTATGGTCAATTTCAGACAACATAGGAGTAGATCAAAATATTATCTACTTCCTTAAGCGTTTTTACTGGTTCGCCAAGGCTAAGGTTAGATATGGTATGAAGGGCGAATGTTCTGAAGCATTCCCGATTAGGAGCGGAGTCAGACAAGGGTGCGTTCTGGCTCCATTCCTTTTCAACCTGTATATAAATGGGCTAGGGGAGGCCCTCTTGTCGGGGAATCAGGATTTTCCTATAGTTGCTGGTCGCCCAATACCAGCTTTATTATATGCGGATGACGCAGTTTTAATGTCACGCACCCAGGTTGGCCTTCAGCGTGTACTGAATAGTTTTTCTCGCTTTATGAACAACCTGGGTCTGAGAGTAAATATTGCTAAGACATTTATAATGCGATGTGGTACTGGCATTAAGAAATGCAAGGACATGTTCCTGTCCGGACAAAAAATTGCTGTTACCCCCCGATTCTCATACCTAGGTATCCCCTTTGCCAATAACGATAAATGGACACATGCCGTATCTGTTAAAAATTGGCTTTTGCGCGGACCACTGCGGTATTAACCAATTTTGCTAGGAAACTGGGTAAAAGACCTCCGGTGGAGCTCCTAAAAATGTATAAAGCCAAATGTGTGTCCGTGGCATCCTATGGGAGTGGGATCTGGGGCTTCGCTGAGTTGTCACCAATCCAAAGGGTCAAAAAAATTTTTTTAAAATATGTCCTATCTGTCCCTTCTCGCTCCTTTACATATGTCTGCCACGCGGAATTGGGTCTGACGCACATTTCTGATCTAATTAAGCTTGAACCGGTACTCTTGTGGCACAGACTTTGGTCCAAAGATGAAACGAAGCTGAACTGGGAAATTCTATCAGATATTATGAAATTGGATGGGGCTTTGAAGATACCGTGGCTTAAATATGTTTTTAACTTTTTAAATGACCTTGGTTATCCAGAACTTTTTACTAACCCCAGTACCTCGAACTCTATATCAAGAAAGGACTTAAAACAGAAGGCTCTGTCTCTCTTGGAATCTCTGAGACTGACGACGGAGATATCGAAGCCTACCGTCCTGCACAATCAGCTGGTGTTAAGCACTTTTAAAATACAACCATACTTAGTCATTGTTTCTAGTGCTTATGAAAGATTTTGACTGACCCGCTTCAGGATGGGAACCTTTCATCGTCTTGTTAGTTTTCCCACGACGCATGACTGGTCCCAATGCCTCCTGCCCTGTCCTTGTGATAATGTTTCCCCACAGACCACGATTCATGTCATCCTATTTTGTAAATATTATACTGCACCTCGAATTCTCTTTTTAAAACCTATTCTCAAAAAATTTGTCCTACTCTATTGTCGTCCAGCTTTGTTAGCTCTGCAACAACTGGACAATGTACATGTTATTTTTAATGTTTCTAATTTTTTAAAAGCTGTTTTTTATTATAGAAAACGCTTGGTATGATTGAATTAGGAAAGCTCTCTAGTTTAATATCTTTTTATCTGTCTAACTAATTTATTGTATCCATGAAATGTTTTTACGATTGTGGTTTTATGACTGTTTTGTTTAAACAATCGAATAAAGCTTTTCTGATTCTGATTCTGATTCAGTCTGATGGTCAACCATGGCACTCACATCTCTCCTGGCCTTGCACCCATCTGTCTGGTGTCTGTCGGATGGCAATACCCCAGTGTGGACACATGCACCACCTACACAGTAGTTGGACAGTGCAGAGAACACGGTGAAGCATGTGAACATGCACACATCACAACTCTTGCCACTGAGTCAGTACAGGTGTCCGGATAAAGGGATGCCCAGAGTCAATTTTGAAATGCATGTGATGCATACCAGCGACAGACACCATGATGCACCCATGTCCTGATAGTCATTGCCACAATGGTGTGCATGTAGCACATGTCACTCCCCTGCAGGATCACTCATAGGAAGTTTCATGCCATGGCACAGGCATGCCTGCTAAGTCATACATCACTGTCTGCAGTCACATGGTCAGGGCAGCCAGACAACAACAGTCTGCACTGTGTCACTATAGTAGGTCATGGGGAATGCAAGTCCTGTAGCTGAACAAGTGCACATGTACATCCCCCACACACCACATCATCTGAACCCTTATCTGTCCACGTCATACCAATTGGACATATGGGAGACCTGTAACACAACCCTCTGAACCTGAGCACCTCACAATATGCTGTGAATGGGAAACAGCTGCCTGAACTTCACATTCGCATACCCCAGTCTGCACGGTCAGGTGATCAAACACCTATGTGTCACACAAGTATCGTCTCCTATGTCACATCTCCGGTGGCATGCTGAGCCCCAACCGAGAAACACCCCTGACAACGAAGTCACAGCACACTGACACAGAGGCAGACACCTGAGGGGACATATCACTGAGCACAACGTGTCAGCTGATACACGTGAGTGGGAGTACAGAGTGTATTGTATGGCCTGGAGTAGGCATGACTGTCCTGCCCCACGTGAATGAGGGATGAGCCCTGGACAGTAGGCAGGTGGCTAAGTATGTGTGACACACATAATATACACACTCCTGGGGCCCAAACATTGTTCCCACCCGCAGCATGGGTGTGTGCCAGATACCCCAGGCACATGTGGTGGATCAGCTCAGCAATTGGACCACATATCAAAGTAACACGCAGATTACATGTCAGAACACAGGCATTGTGTAAGCAATGGACCCACCCATGATGCCCACCACAGAGTTAGGGGAACAAATGCTGTCCCCCACCTTGAGCTGAGCAAAATGCAAGGACACAGTACCCAAGTGACACAATTCCCTGACTGTAAGGGCCACACCTGGGTATCAGATGAGGAGTGGGCAGTGCACAATTGAGGGACATGCATCCTGGACCACATGACTGATGTACTGTGGAAGTTTAACCAGGCCAGAGGAGGGCACATAGCATGGCAGACAAAGTTCACAATGCAGTCATGGACTCACCCCCTCCTTGCTGCTCTCTGGCCTTCAGCTGCCCATCCAGATCAGGGAAGACCACCACCAGGATCCTGAGCATGTGGGGGGTCAGGGTCCGGTGTCCGCCCCTCCTGCAAGGAGGCGACAGCTTCAGCTGGACCCGTGCGATCCTCCGGGTCCAGCCCCGAAGGTCCTGCCACATCTTCTGGCAGTTGCGGATCCAGCGCTTGTAGACCCCCACAGATCTCACTGCCCGGACGATGGTCAGCCATATCTGCTGCTTCTGGTGGGCATCAACCTGTGAGGATGACAAAGTGAAAATGCCATTACTACACATTCAATATATCCGTGCATTACACAGTTGGATATACATGTCTCAATCACAGGGGCACATGATGTACACAGGCAGTGCAACGATGGCTATGGACAGTTTGCCAGCAGTTACTACATGGTATCATTGCCTGGGAAGTAAAACCTTGTTTAAATGCACTGTCACTGCACTATACCTGTTCAGTGCATGTAACTACACACTATTGGGGGTGACAACTACTCAGTGAGCCTGCTAGCCAGTGGCGTGCAGACTGTAAGTCTTGCTAGTCAGACAACATGCACATTTAGTAAGGCAGTGGACAGCACACTCACCTGCTCCCCTGCTTTCCCATACAGCTTGCTGTACTGTGGAAGGAGGCTGTCCAGCAGGGCCTGGTTCTCCTCAGTGCTGAAGGCTGGGGCTCTCTCCACAGTACGTGCCATTGCAGGATCCAGAGGGTGCAGATACAGCAGCAGTGGTGGTGGCAGATGTCGTCCTGGAGCATGTAGTGCAGGCAAGTGAGCTCTCAGGGGAACAGCCAGCATTATATGTGTGCTGCAGAGGCAGATACTGTCCCATGTGTCCAAAGTGATAGGTCCAAGTCGTTTGCATCTTCTGAATCTGGCCAATCCATGGAATTGCACCACTTACACACGCCCACAGCATCCTTCAAAAGTTCAACTTCATGACACCCATGAATTTGCAACATTGTTGTAAGTGACCAACTGAATTCACAGCATCAGACTCGTTAAAGATTTGAAAACGCGTCCGTGGCCAGGCCATAGCCAATGGGTGCGCGCCGATCAGTCCATTGTTGTACAACGCGTACCCGCTCACATTGTATGCAATGGCCAATGTGTGCGCACCGATCGGTCCATTGCTGTACAACGCGTACCCGCTCATATTGTATGCAATGGCCAATGTGTGCGCACCGATCGGTCCATTGCTGTACAACGCGTACCCGCTCACATTGTATGCAATGGCCAATGCGTGCGCACCGATCGGTCCATTGCTGTACAATGCGTACCCACTCACATTGTATGCAATGGCCAATGCGTGCGCACCGATCGGTCCATTGCTGTACAACGCGTATTGCGAATACAACGCGTACCCGCTCACATTGTATGCAATGGCCAATGCGTGCGCACCGATCGGTCCATTGCTGTACAACGCGTCCCTGTACAAGTCACTGGCATATGTCACCATGCCTGTCACAAGTGAACATATGCCAGCCACATATACTTCCCAGGGAGTGAGGGGCACACCTACAACACCACAGCCTGTCCACACTGTGTCCTAAGGCATGTAAGGCTGCATTACCTGTTCCGTGTATGGGGGTCAACATGTTGTTTTTTGGCTGGCACTTGGGGGCAGCCACTCCCAGGCTGTGCACGTGTTCGTGGGGACAGAATCATTGGTGTGTTGTGCACATGAACACTGTGGTGTGCAACATTTCAGGGCATGTGGCATGGTCACATTTCACGGCTGTGTATCTGTATGTCATGTCACATACCCCCTGAGTCCCATGTGGGACGGTATGTACGTCCCAGGGTGACCCATTGCCACAATTGTGATGGCCCTCCACAGTCTGTGTGCATGTTGTGTTTACAATGTCTCTGGTTCCATGTGCACAATGGGAGACAGTCTCCACATCCACGTTGTTTGTGCATGGACTTTGATGTTGTGCGTGTGTGTGTCACAGACGTCCATGTCTGTCCTGCCGAGGCAACAGGGACCACTACCTGTGGGGGTCATGGTTGTTTAGTTGTGGTGTATTCATGATGCACCATGTCATGCCAGTGTCCATGTGGCAATACAGGGTCCCTGGGAATCTACCTGTCGATGAGCTGTGATGCCTGGGGCACATCTGTCCTCACATGTCACTGTGGTGTGTGTTTGGAACGTGACAGCAGTACATGGGTACTGTGACACAGCCTAATGATATCCCATAGCAGAACCTGGGACTTGTTGAGGACACATGTTGAACTGTGTTGTTAGATGTTAGCCATGTAGGTGCCCTACATGTCCTTATGGAACGGCACACGCATCATGTACTTGTGTCTTGTAATGATGTATCATGTGATATTGAGTCTGGTCTATGCCACATATGTGGGGTGACTGACAATCTTTCTTTCTTCACCTATGCATTGCAGGGCACCAGCTGTCCATCGGCCATTCCCTGACCTTGCAACAATGGTTGAACGGGACTGCATCCGACGGTACCGCTTCACCAGGCCACTGATTGAGGAATTGACGGTGCGGTTGGCCCCACATTTGCAACCTGGCCGGACATACCCTACAGCGCTGACCCCCAAGGTGAAGGTGATGGCAGCCCTACACTTCTTTGCCACCGGTACCTTTCAACACACTGTGGCGTCTGCTGGTGGGATGTCACAGACCATGTTCAGCCGTGTGCTACGCGATGTTTTGGAGGCAATGTTGAGATACCTGAACCAGTACATCTATTTCCCTAAACGTCAACAACTCACTGATGTGAAGAGTGACTTCTATGCCCTGGGGAGGATGCCGCATGTCATTGGCTCCATTGATGGGACACATGTGGCTTTGGTACCACCACAGGCCCAAGAGCAGGCATACCGGAACCGCAAACACTACCATTCGGTCAATGCACTGGTGATATGTCTTGCAGATATGAGCATCTCACACGTCTGTGCCCGTTTCCCCGGTTCTGCACACGATGCCTACGTGATGAGTAGTAGTCGCATCCCGAGGATGATGTCACAGATGCGGAACCAGCGTGCCTGGCTTGTTGGTGTGTACTGACTTTGTACCATTGTGTGTGTTCTGCAATGTAGTGTTCCACCCTCTTTTCCAACTCAGCTAATGTGCAATTGTCTGTATGTAGGTGACTCCGGATACCCCAACATGCCGTGGTTGCTGACGCCCCTCAGGAACCCTGTGACACCAGCCCAGATGCGCTACAATGAGGAACATGGTCGGACCAGGAGAGTGATTGAGCGGACATTTGGTCTCCTGAAGAGCCGCTTCCGCTGCCTAGATAAGACAGGAGGGGCCCTCCCATATGCCCCAGCAAAGGTGTGCAAGATTGTCATCGTCTGCTGCATGCTACACAACCTGGCAGTGCGGAAGGAGTTGCCTCTCATCCTGGATGACGATGACCAACATCCGCCACCTGTGGAGGATCCTGGGCTGGACCACGATGCCAGTGATGATGATGAGGGTGATGTCCGCACACAGCTCATCACCAACTTCTTCAGCTGAATGTGAGTATCCAGAGATGTTATGTCAATGATGTGAGTTTGCATGATATGTGTTGGTGGTGCTCTGGTGCTGTTTGAGTGTGTCCATGTGCTACTTGACTGTATGCGTGCAGCGATGTGTCCTTACAGGTAGTCTGTACTCCACAACAGTGTTGACATGCTAACTTGGTTCTGGGTGGGTATCTTGTGACATGTATTGGGCATGAGTATTGCAGTTCTGTCCTGTTCTTCAGTGCTTTTGACTGTGTGTCATTTCTGTCCTTCACAGGGTAGTTTCAGAGTTGTTTGTTCAACTGTGATCCCCCGACACCGTGAATCAACTTCTAGGGTGGTAGCTGTCATTTCCCTACAGGTGATGTGCGCCACACCCATGGACTTCCTTTCTTCTACACTTGTTTACTGTGTGCCCACTGCCAGGTGGGATTACCTTGCATCTGTAGTGGTTACAACATGTTGCAAATGTGTAAAAAACCTGTGCTGCACTTTGTGATGTGCGTTGTCTGTGGTCACACATCTGACTGACATTTGCTTACTGCACCAGTGGGCTAGTTAACGCAGACTGTGAATAGGTGTTGGGTCTGTGCAATGCAACGTATTTCCTGGCAACATCAGTGTAGGCGATGAGTCAGATGGCCCTGGTGTGTATGTGTTGTGTAGCCCTGGTGGTGTGTCTCCCTCATATGTGTCACGTCACCATGACTCACATGCCGGTGTTGTACTTGCTGTAGCAGTTAGCATGCACAGTGTCATTTCACAGATCATCATCGCCACTTCAGAAACAACGTTGGAATCACAAGAGAGGCAAGTATGGTGTATTAGTGAGTTTATTGACATACATGTGTGAGTATAGTGCACAGGATGGTGGGTGCTGTACATTGTGATTGTAATCCAAAGTTCCTAGATGATTTGGAAGTCCTGATAGCAGTAGTGTCCTGAGTAAAGTCCACAGTCATCTGATACATTGGTCCAACTTGAGCTCCCCATGTCATGTGGGAGAGTTGTGTTGCATTCGACAGGGTGAAGAGTTTGCGCACAAAGGTGATTTTCCAGAACAGGTGTTGGCTTCCTGGGGGTTGTGCATGGCCATCAGCCTCTCAGTTGTCCTTCCTCGGACGACCCCTCTTCTTTGGGGGGGACCCTCAAGTGCAGGCTGCTGCGGTGCAGGGGACTCTCCGCCAGAGTCATCCTCCC
Organism: Calotriton arnoldi; assembly: GCA_963921515.1. Lineage (NCBI taxonomy): Eukaryota > Metazoa > Chordata > Amphibia > Caudata > Salamandridae > Calotriton > Calotriton arnoldi. The sequence continues at coordinate 811,876 of CAWUFW010005444.1, forward strand.
TCCCTGTGGCAGTTGCAGTTGTTGCAGCACCAGATGTTGTGGGCACACAGGGAGGTGTTGACATGTTGGTGCACATCTGGTGGAGGCATTGTAATATGTCCCTATGCACCGCCGTCTGTTCTTGCAATGTGTCCCACTTGGACTCCATGCGGGACATGTGTAAGTCCAAGCGGGCATGATGGGCAGCCTGCTGCTGTGGAATGTCCCTGAGGATCCCCACTACCTGGCTGAACTCTCCGGTGCTAGCCTGGTACGCATCAGCTATGCGTACCAGTTGTGGGTCATCATGCAGTCCAGACCCCTCTGCAAGCAGCGACCTATGTCTACCACCCTCCCACCACCCCTGGCGACACGTGAAGGACCTGCGGTGGCACGCACAGGTGACCCTGGGCCCCCTTGGGGGTTGTTGCTGGTGTTGGTGTCCGTAGCTCCACGTTGGGCCGGGGTCCGTGTGCTGGTGGTGGTGGTGGTCCTTGGTCTGTCCGTGTCGGCAGGGGTGGTCTGTGTGTTGGCAGTTGTTGGAGGGGTGGGTGCAGGGGTGCAGCTGGTGGTCCTGCTGGTGCTGCATGATGACTCACTGCGGAGGTGCCAGGTAGGTCTTCGTCATCCGAGGTGGGCAGAGGCTGTTCCACACCAGTGAGATCAGTGTCCCCCGGAGCCTGGGACAGGGACTCCTCAGCGTCTGCTGCTGTGTCCCCATCATCACCTGTATTTGGAAGAGACACACAATGTATGTAATGTTTCTACAGGCATCAATGGTTCAAACACCTGAAAGTTGGTGTAGCGCATTGTCCTGACAACATGAGGCATTTCAATGTGAATGTTGAGGTGTGTGCATGGCCAGCATTGGTGGTATTTGGTTGATATCCGGACATCCTTCTCCCTCCAGCCCAGTTATCCCACCATGAAGCATGCCACCCTTGCAGTGGGTGCAGGTTGACTCTCAGGATGTCAGTCAGTGGTGTCCTGCTGTTGGTTGGTGGCCAGTTCCCATCAGGGCATTGTGCTCCCCACAACAGAGAACCAGTGTCAGACATCTTTGATGGGGCTTTCCACTCTCTGTGAGGTGTGCATGCTTCAGTGTGAGCTTGCTGGGCCATGTGGGTGGGGGATGTTGAGCTGTGACTACCACTCCCATCATGCTATTGCCTCCACCCCCTTTCCCAGCTTGCCCATACTTCCTTCCTTCTGACTCTGCTTCCCTGTGGGGTAGTGTGCCTGTGCTGACAGGATGGCTGACAGTGTTGTCCTGGCGTTTGTTTGGCTACAAGTCCCATGTGTGTCACTGTGCTTCCCACAGCATGACCCAGGGTGGTGGTTCTTTGTGGGATAATTAATTTTAGTGTGAGGCAATGCATTTTCCCAGGTGAGTTGTGTGTAGTTTGTGTTAGGGGGCTGTGTGGGAAGAGCTGCTGGTAACTATGGTCATAGCTGTCAGTCCTCCTTCCCACCCAGCCAGTTTTCCCACCATGGAACGTGCTTCCATTGCAGGGAGTGCAAGTTGTCTTTCAGGATGTCAGTCAGTGGTGTCCTGCTGTTTGTTGGTGCCCAGTTCCCAGCAGGGCCTTGTGCTCCCCACAGCAGTAGCCAGTGTCAGCCATCTTGTTAGTTGTTTTCCACTCCCTGTGATGTGAGCATGGTTTAGAGTGGTGTTGATGGGCGTATTGTGATGGTGGGCAATATCTGTGACTACAACTCCCATGATGCTATTGGCTACACTGACTTGACCAGCATACACAGGATTCCTTCCTTTATGTGGGATTCCCTGTGTGGTGGTGTTGTAGTGGTGGCTACATATCTGACAGTGTTTGTTGGTTAGATTTGTGCCACTGCCTAGCTTTATTTGTTGTAGGGTTTGTACATGTCATGACACAGTTACATATCACTATGAGATGGCATGTATTGTGTTTATCTGACTGACATACACATCTTGGGATGATTCTGGTTTTGTTGCTGTGGATTTGCTAAGGGTGCATGGTTTGCCTATCCCCTTGACAGTGATGTGTGTGTATTGTCACACAATATTGGGTATATTGGTTGTGTACTCACCAGGCTCTGGGATGTTTTCTAGTCCATATACGCTCACTGGTGGTAGGATGGCCCGCACCTTCTCCTCCCAGGGCCTGAGGTATAGTGGTTTGGCAGGAGGGCCACTGCCGGTGTGTTGGCTCAAGATGTAATCCTTCTTCAGTAGGTCCCTGACCCTCCTGCGCACATCATACCACCTGTTCTGGATGTCTTCCTTTGTGCGCAAACATGGTGATTGTGCGTTCACCCTGTCGACGATCCTCTCCCACATCTTGGCTTTCTGCGACATGGGTGTCTGTTGGACCAGTGTACCAAACAGCTGTGGCTCTACCCTGAGGATCTCATCTACCAGGACTTCCAATTCACTGTCTAGGAACTTTGGATTCTTCTTGGGGGGCATGGTGATGGGTGGTGGTGGTGAGTGATGTGTGTGTTGGTGTGCAAGTGAGGGTGTGTGAGTGTGTGTTTTGCTGGGTGTATGTGAGCGTGCTATTTGTTGAGGTGCTGATGGTGTGTGGCTTGTGTGATGGATGAGCTGTGAGTGTGTGTGTGGTTGCTGTCTGTTGGTGTTCTGTGCTGGCAGGTAATTTGAATTTGCAAAGGATCATGGTAGGGATTTGTGTCCTTTATATGGGTGGAGTTGTGGGTGTGTCTTTGTTCCCTGTTTCCCCCCCCAGTATTTATTGGCTTTGTAATTGCTTGTTTGGCCTTTTTTTTTTTTCCTTTGTACTTTTTGTGCATGTAGGAGACGTTCTTCTGACCGAGTCGGACCCTGCAGTTGTCTCGTGCGGGCTTCTCCGAGTCGTTCACGCTGTGTTTGTGCTGTTTTATGTGCTGCGTACGCGTCAGTCGCGGTGTATTGGGTTGCTTCGGCTCGCTGTTTTGTATGCGTGTCGGTCGTACGGCTTGAGCTCCGTGCGACTCGGTCGTATTTTCCACGCGATGCATCGTACTGCGCGGCTTGGAGTTCGCGGGTACGTTTCGTTCAGGTTCCTTCCTGGTGCGTGTCGGTCGGTTCGATTCGCGCGGTTTTCCGGACGGATAGCTTTTTTCCGCGCGGTTCGGTCGTTCGTATTTTGCACGCATTTCATCGTACTTTGCGTGTCGGGCTGCACCGGTACGTGTCGGTCGGATAAAAATCCGGATCCGAGTCGGTCGGTACGTTTTCCGGCCCGAATCGGAATCGGCCCCTATGTTGTTACCTAAAGTGCCAGGCTTGTCTGAGGTGTCCCGGGGCCCCTTGGCAGCTGTTTGTAAAGCCCTCTTTTTCTTTGAGAAGCACCCTGGCTGCACACCCTCCTGCCTGTGATCGGTGTGCAATGCACATGACAATAATTACCAGGTACCAGGGCAAATATGGCTGCCATCGGTGCCAGCTACAGAGAGAGGCCGTGCACACCTCACACATTACATGCATGGCACATAAGGGAGATATGTGGCCTAGTTCTGGTGAAAGTTACCACAGACGAACAAGGAGACCTCTATGCTAATCATGGCTCCCTCGCTTGATCAAGATGCTCCATCTCGTCACGTTGCTCATTTTCGGAGGTGTTTTCACTACACAATTGAGGCACACAAAATAAGCATGGGTCTGCACAAACTCAGTGGAGCGTGCCTCCTTTGTAGCTTCACACGTTCCTAGCAAATGCTCAGAATATTGTCTCAGTCTTAAGGCAGTCTGGGGTCATAGGGGCCTGTATCAGTCAAATTCCAAAGTTTCGGCATGGTGTGTAAAATGTGACATTCCATTGTTTCCATGGAGATTTTGAACTTCACATACTAGCTAACTCTGGGGGCAAACATTTAGAAGTTAGTTTGTATGCATTAGATGTATCTGCATAGTAGTACATTTAAACAAATGCATTGGTATATAAATAATTCTGCTTTTTAAGGTTCGTATGTCATTTTAATGTTTTACATGAAGTGTGTTTTTTCCAATTAGCTCTCTTTCCCATTAGATCCTGAGTAGAGAGTTTGACTGGATAGTACCTTTTTTATTTTTATACCTTGTAATATTGAATTAAAAGTAAAAATTAGACACTTTAAAGTGCACGGCCTGCTCGTTCAGGCTCTGTAATTAAAACCGAAAATAGCCTCTTTAAGTTGCAGTAGTTTATATATGTTTGTTTAATTCCATGTATTGAATATGAACTCGTATTTTAGACTTTTCATTTATTCATTTAGGATACTTGTAAAACGCTAGCTAGTCTTATGGCAACAGTGCCCTGTACATAGAACGTTTTAAGCAACAGAGAGGAGTTGCCTTAACGGCTAGGGCGTCCGACCTCGAATCTGGGGAACTGGATTCGAATCTCGGCAATGATGCAGAACATCATATGATTCTGGGCAAATCACTTAATCTCCCTAACAAAAATGAATGTGTGTCCTAATATAACGTAACTGGTGCTATGTAAAGCGCTCTGATACCCGATTCGGGTCAAGTTCACGCTATATAAAACTCTGCAAAAAATAAAACAGAGTGAGTGATAGAAATATCAAAGAGAATCTGAAAGCATGGGTCTTAAGCTATGCTTCAAAGGCTTGGTAGGGATCCTGCATAATAGCCCAAAGTTTACTAACCATACTTTTCATTTGCAATTTACAGGAAGTAAGATGAAATTGAAAAAGACATGGACAATTGCCCCCTCATTAGGAGTGCAGAAGCTGGAAATGTGATCAGCCCTAAGCACCTCTGGAGGAAGACCAAGGAGTGATTTGAGAAGCTCCTAAGACCTCGAAACCATGCCTTTTAAATTGCCAAAATTTCGAAGGGCTAAGCATTACAATGTCCTCAACAAAAACAGCTTTCTGACCCAGATCCAGTTACTGGACAAAAGCAGCATCGAGTGGACTCTGTTGCTGGAGTGCTGCTAGCTGCTTCTCTGGTCCAACCGGTAATTCCTCATTCTAAGTCCTCCAGAAAGTGCTGCTAGCTGCTTCTCTGGTCCCACCGGTAATTCCTCATTCTAAGTCCTCCAGAAAGTGCTGCTAGCTGCTTTTCTGGTCCCATCGGTAATCCCTCATTCTAAGTCCTCCAGAAAGTGTTTCTAGCTGCTTCTCTGGTCCCAGTGGTAATTCCTCATTCTTAGTCATCTAAGCAGTGCTGCTAGCCGCTTCTCTGGTCCCATCGGTAATCCCACATTTTAAGTTCTCTAGGCAGTGTTGCAGCAGCGTCTCTGTTTCCAGTGGTTATTCCTCATTCTTAGTCCTCTAGGCAGTGCTGCACCTTCTTTCCTGGTCCCAGGGGTAATTTCTCATTCTTAGTCCTCTAGCCAGTGCTGCAGCTGCTTCTATGGTCACAGTGATAATTCCTCATTCTACGTCTTCTAGCCAGTGTTGCAGCTGTGTCTCTGGTCCCAGTGGTAATTCCTCATTCTTATTCCTCTAGTTAGTGCTGCTAGCTGCTTCTCTCGTCCCAGTGGTAATTCCTCATTCTAAGTCCTCCAGACAGCAAAAATTTACTTTTTGTATTGTTAATTGACTTATGGTTTTCATTGAGTCATTTTAATGTTTTTCTAAATTCACTCTTGCACTCAATATTTCCACCTTAAGTCTTTGGGGTCAATCTGGATGCCCTCGTAACCCTCACCGTGACTGAGATGAAGGCCCTCTGCAAGTAGAGGAAGCGCAAGGTGAGCTTGAATGCCAAAAAAAGAGAAAGTATAAAAAAACTCCTCAGCACCTGGGAAGAGTCCCACCCACCACAGCTCACCATAAAAGAGTGGGGGATATTACCCCATTGCTGGAGGAAGATGACCTCCCAGTACCACTGTCATCTGTGTTATGCAAGGCAGGGAGCAGTGTGTCCTCTCACAGTCTGACCCCATCATAGCTGGAATCTTGGAAGCTGAAGCAGATGGACAGTTGGAATAAGAGGACCGTTTGTTGTAATTGGCAATCCTTGCCCCGAATGAAAAGTGCACATCTTTTAAAGCTGAGGAGAAAGATGCAGAGGCTGCCCAAGATGTGGAGATGTATAAGATCAGAAATCCCTCGCTCTGAAGGAGTTGCGGCTGGCTGCTGTGGAGAAGAAATCAGGTGAAGCCCTGCTGCTGAAAAGAAACACACAGTAGCAGCTCTTGCACTCAAGAAGAAAATGTTGGAGAAGGAGAAGCCCTTAGAGGAGGAAAGGGCCATACTGGCTCATGGTGCAGAGACAGAATATCGAATCAAAAATATTGAGTTGCACAAATATCGAGTTGCAAATATAGTGGGTCAGAAATATCGACATACAGATTCTCGTCGTCAAGAATATCGATTTTAGGTAAGTAATATCGATGTTAAAAATATCGAAGTGTTTAATATCGTTTGCAAAAATATAGTTGTTAAAAATATCGTTTGTTTATTAATGTTATGTATTTTAGTATTTATTTTATATGTATGTGTTGTATGTTTTTTGTATAAGAATTGTTTGTATTTTTAATATATGTATTACATTTTTAGGGGTCGATTCCGATCTCGGTCGGATGGCCCTCCCAAAGCCATCCGTAGCCTTACCTTCCGACCAACTCGTTCCCGGAGCCGGTCCGTCCAAACGAGGAAGTACGATGCGCAAATGTGTCCAAATCCGGAATGACAGGCACGCTCCGAATTGAGCAAGATTTCACGTACAAGGCGTCTCTGTAAGGGCAGATTGGACCCGCCCGGAACTATTACCATAGCAGTTTACAGCCGGGCAAGTACGATGCGCACTTCCTCAGCGCCGAACAGGTCGCCACCTCCAGCACGTCACAGCATCCGGAAGAGCTGCATATCAGGTCCCATAGGCGCCACAACACGAACACCGCGTACGAGAAGAAGCTGCCATGTATCCGATCGCGCATGTCATCCCTGTACTGTACGCCTATGACCGAACCAACAACCAGAACCGACGCACACGTCACAGATGGTAAGTCAGACACCTACCACCCACCAATACGTCATGATCCCGCGATAGCCAAAACACACATAGGGGTGGATGCCCACCCCCCCAGCACAGTCCACCCCAGAAGGGGGCCTATGTCCACCCCCCAGCACAGCCACACCAGCAGGGGGTCTATGTCCACCCCCCAGCACAGTCCACCCAAGAAGGGTCTATGTCCACCCCCCCAGCTCAGTCCACCCCAGAAGGGGGTCTATGTCCACCCCCCAGCTCAGTCCACCCCAGAAGGGTCTATGTCCACCCCCCAAGCACAGTCCACCCCAGAAGGGTCTATGTCCGCCCCCAGCACAGTCCACACCAGAAGGGGGTCTATGTCCACCCCCCAACACAGTCCACCCCAGAAGGGTCTATGTCCACCCCCCCAGCACAGTCCACCCCAGAAGGGGGTCAATGTCCCACCCCCCAGCACAGTCCACCACAGAAGGGTCTATGTCCACCCCCAGCGCAGTCCACCCCAGAAGGGGGTCTATGTCCACCCCCCAGCACAGTCCACCCCAGAAGGGTCTATGTCCACCCCCCAGCACAGTCCACCCCAGAAGGGTCTTTGTCCACCCCCCAGCACAGTCCTCCCCAGACGGGGGTCTATGTCCACCCCCCAGCATAGTCCACCCCAGAAGGGGGTCTATGTCCACCCCCCAGCACAGTCCACCCCAGAGGAGGTGGATGGCAAACACTCCACCCCTACTCCCATGCCAAGTTTGTGTATTGTGTGCAAAAATCCTGAATCAGTGACACATTCTGCAAACAAATGCAGTTATAGCCATCACACCAGTGAACCATCGCAGATTGTGTGGTACAAACACCCAGCATTGACAAGCACATAGGGGAGTTGGGGTATCACCCCAACATCAGTGTGGTGCCCAAAAGATGAGCATGGGGACAGACCCCCAACTTAGCCAAGCACATAGGGGACATGGGATATACCCCCCCAACAGTGTTGTGACCAGTAGGTGATGGGGGATCAAACACCCTGCAGTGTCAAGCATATAGGGGAGATGGGGTATAACCCCCATCAGTGAGGTGACCAAAAGATGAGTGTGGGTTACAAACCCCCAGCGTTGGCAAGCACATAGGGGCCAAGGGGTGTAACACCCCCATCAGTGCAGTGACAAAAAGGTGAGTGTGGTGTTCAGACCCACAGCATGTGCAGACAATCATGTATGACTCTCCGAGGCCTAAAACCACAAGCAATGTAGTGACAAAATAGTGCTAGTCTGCCAAACAAACACTGATCTGTAGAGGCAGACATATTTGGGCATCACTAAAAAATACCTGTCATGTGGAGACAACCATTGCCATCGTGGGCTAACACTGCCACCAATGTGCATGAATTGGCCTTAAACAATGTGAAAACAGCATTTGCAGTCCAATCATCAGCAACAATATGTACACCCCAAAAATCAGACAAAATAATAAAAACTTGCTTTATTCAGATTATTATTTTTTTTTTTTAATTTATATAGTGCAATGACTACCCTGAGGGCTCCCAGCGCTGCGGACGAACACAGAGAGACAGGTAAGGAGAGGATTAGGTACAGTCATTGAAAAGAACGTTTTTTAGGAGCTTTCGAAATAACAGCAGGTTAGGCTCCTTCCGCAGATACAATGGGAGGGCGTTCCTAGAGTTGGCAGCATTATGAGAAAAGGAGCGCCCACCCCATCTGGCTTTCCTTATTCTGTGAGTGGTGACTAAGAAGGAAGACATAGAGCGGAGATCTCTAGGAGATTGGTAGGGGGTAATCATGGATTGGATTATCGCAGAAGGCCCTGTGGGTCAAGCACATGGCCTTAAACTGGATCCTCGCTTTGATTGGCAGCCAATGCAGGCTCCTTGGTGCAGGTTTTGCAGATTGCCGTCGGGGGATCTGAAGGAGCATGCGGGCAGCACAGTTCTGGATGATCTGGAGCCTATGGATGGTGGATTGTTGGGCTCCCAGATAGAGGGAGTTCCCATAGTCCAGGCAGGAGAGGATAAGAGCTTGGACCATAATCCTTCTCGCTTGGAAAGGGAGAAGGGGAAGGATCTTGCGAAGCATCCTTAAAATGTGGTAGCAAGTGGCTGAGATTTTAGCAGCCTGATGATTGAAGCTGATGAGCGATCAAGCCACATGCCAAGGCTCTTAATCTGGATCTTCGGATCTGGTACCGGACCAAGACAGTTAGGCCAGAGCAGAACAGGATTGAAGGAGGGAGAGTTGCCTAGGAGCATAAGCTCAGTCTTATCCCCATTGAGTTTAAGGCAGGAGAGTTCCATCCATTTGGCAACTTCCTCTAGGCAAGGGCCTAGGGTGCTAGATGACCTCGCGGGGTGGTTCAATGCCACCACGAGCTGCGTGTTATCTGCATAGGTGATAATTTTGATGCCAAATGGTTGGACAATCTCTGCCAGGGGTCTCATATGCAATCACGATTCTGGCAAAGAAACAAGGCCAATGGCCAGTCCATGAAAATTAGTCCTTCAGGGTCAATATCGGATGAGTTCCAATACATTGCTTGCCTGCACTTACATCACTAGAGGACAACTCCCCAAGGAGGGGCATCTTCTGGGGCAGGCCAGGCACCGCAGGGACAGGATTAGTGTGAGGCAGGATGGGTAATGGGAGGGCTTGGGGCAACTGGAGTGTCTGTAGCAACTGCAGTGGACAAATCAGATTGAGGGTGTGCTGGAGCCACTGCAGTGAACATGTTGGACTGAGGGGTTGTGGGCTCATCTGCAGTGCCCATGTCAGATTGTGGGGGTGGGGGATCCACTGCAGTGGACAGGTCAGATGGGGGGCCTGGGTCTCCACTGCAGTGTCTGGAAGTGACAGAGTGTGTGGTGTTGTGTGAGTGGAAGTGCCTGTGTTTGGGGGTGAGGGCCTAATCATCTTGGGGATGGTGTAATGGTGTGTGGGTGATCTGGGGATGAATTTTGGTGTGTGAACTTGGGGGGGTCTTGGGTTGGGCGGATGTAGCTTTGGGGGTGAAGTGTGGGATGGTGGTGGGGTTTTGCCTTTCTTCTTCCTGGGGGACACACGGGTGGGGGCCTCTGTGTTCCTACTCTTAGGGGAGGGTGTGCATGTGGTGGGGGATCTCCTCTCTGTGCGTGGTGACATCCTCTTCCCCTTGTGAGTTGGAAGTGATGTGTCAGTGGGGAAGAGGCCTAGGTCACAGAGGAAGACCCTCTGGGAACGGGGCGTTGCAGGAGAGTCAAGTGTAGGGCTTTTGGAGGGAGAGGTAGTTGAGGAATGCGCAGTGGTTGTGGATGGCTGTGTGTGTTGTTTTTCCCTAACCCCTGTGTGTGTGATGTCAGTCCCCTGAGTGTGCGTGTATGTTTCTTTGGACTTTGTCCTTGCTTGCCGTGTGCTGCCTTTGTCTGTTGGTGTGTGTGCATGTGCCTGTGTAAGTGTGCTTGGGGCAGGTAGGTCAGTGTGGACTGTGGATGGGGCAGAGGTCGGAGGGGTGAGGGACTGTTGTAGGAGGGACACTGCTGCCATCAGTGAGGAGGCCATGGACAGATTTCTCCGATGTAGGGCAGACATGTTTGTTGATATGCCCTCCATGAATGACACCAATTGGGTCAAAAGACTTGTGTGTGCATGGAGGACACTCAAAATGGATGTCTGCCCCACATGCAACTGTTTCAGCAAGCCCACGAACTCCACACTCAGGGCAGCAGGGGTGACAGATGCAGGGGGTGTGGTGCCTGGACCAAAGAAGACATGCCCCCTCACACCGGAGTATCTACGGACCTTTGAAATGGGAGCAGCTAGGAGGGTGGAGGTGGTGGTGGTGGCGGGGACAGACTCAGTGGGTGCGGCCTCTGCTCTGGTAACATCCTCCACCACAAGGGAGTCATCACTGGAGCTGGATGGTTCATCAGCTGATGTTGATGTGTATGAGCGGGCATCAGTGTGGCTCCCTTCACCCTCTGTGCCACTGGGTCACTCATCTTCTTCCACAGTGGACCCCGTCTGGCTCGCTGCTTCCTCCTGGTCCGTGGAACTCTCTCCTCCACTTGGCGATGATGATGCTGTGAACAAGGAGGGGAAACATAATCACATCAGTCATCTGCATATACTTGACAACAGATTTCAGCTCCCAACACATCACAGAGCAAGGCCTAGCATAATCTCTAAGCCAATATTACTTCAGCTCACACATATGTACATAGGTCACCTGTCAGTCTGCCTGTGATTCATGGTTAACAAACACATGTTGGCAATGGAAAGATCTGTCAGATGTATCTCAATTTAAACAATGTACATGCCCAACAGGGCACGGTCTTGCCAGTTGTCTGATCTGTAATGCTCCTGAGTGTCAGGCCTTAACACAAACAGGTCCCATCTCATGCAAGGGAGTCTGGAGTTGGGCACGCACATGGGATGGACAAATACCTAAGTGTACATGATGAACACACTCCCATCCACAGTAATCAATATGGGCTCATGTTGTGACCCCCAATGCTAAAAAGGTCTGCATGCAGGACAACTTCCAAGTACAAAACAGCATCTGAAACTTTTTCATGTGCCACACAATGCCACAGACCTGTCTGCCTAAACAGTCTGTACTGACTTTTGTTACCGGGCCAGTGAATCAAGATGTACCTGTCAGCACCAGGTCACACTCAAGTATACACTGTGCAAGTAACAACTGTAGTGCACAAGTGCATATGCTCCCTAAGTGCTACATAGAAATCGAACACTTTGACAAGCTCATGTTGTTTACCTGAGACCTTTGAGTATATGAAGTCTGATATCTCAATACAGGAGCATTTTACATGCTCACAAAAGAATAGAAGTAATGCAGCATACACATATCTGTTAAGTCCACCAATATGCACATTCAAGGGATGACACACACATGATTTGTCCTGTGTATCTGAGCCAATTGACATACATGAGATTACTGTCTATATCCGATACATTGCCCACATGTGCCATCCAAATAGCTAGGCCTGTACACACTGACACAGAGTCAGACACATGAAACTTCCTATGCAATGGTTACAGTGTTGCCTGACATTCAATAATTGGATATGACATTGTCCCTGATGGCCTGAGTTGGCATACCTGTCCTAGTCCATGTGAAACATGGGATTAGTGGGAGTACGTGGCTGCTTACCATGCATTATTCAAGCAAATACAGTACATTTGTCCCAGACACCAACTTGGTCTCACCTGCTGCACGTGTGTGCAGTATTCATGTCACAAACCTGTGTTTACCCCAAGCATCTCACCATCCATTTAGGTATGTACCACACAGAGTGCAGCTCATATGTCTGGCAAGTTGCTGACGTGTCAGACAAGCACATCACTCATGACGGTCAGCTCAATGCACATGTCGTACATGGTGCTGTACACAGTGACCTTGGACTACAACTAATACACAGGAGTCTAGTGACACATGTCACAGACGGAAAGGGACACACCTGGGCATCATACGACAATCAATCAATCAATCAATCACAGAATTTGTAGAGCGCACTACTTACCCGCGAGGGTCTCAAGGCGCTGGGGAGAGGGAAGGGGGGGGTGCTGCTACTGGTCGAACAGCCAGGTCTTGAGTAGCCTCCTGAAGGTCAGCAGGTCTTGGGTCTGTCGTAGGCTTAGTGGAAGGGTGTTCCAGGTCTTGGCGGCGAGGTGTGAGAAGGATCTGCCGCCGGTGGTTGTTCTTCGAATGCGAGGGACGGTGGCGAGGGAGAGGTCGGCGGAGCGGAGCTGGCGGTTGGGGACGTAGAAGAAGAGTCGTCTGTTGAGGTAGGCTGGGCCAGTTTTGTGGAGTGCCTTGTGTGCGTGGATGAGGAGTTTGAAGGTGATCCTCCTGTCGACGGGGAGCCAGTGCAGGTTCCTCAGGTGGGGGGTGATGTGGCTGTGGCGTGGTACATCGAGGATCAGGCGTGCGGAGGCATTTTGTATGCGTTGCAGTCGCTTGATGAGCTTGGCCATCTTTGCATTTTGCAACACAAGTGTTGTCTCAGCAGACACACGACATGTGATAGTGTCACCAGCTTGAGGGAGTGCAACATGCATGTCAGACATAGTATAGCTAACTGGCTCAAACTCACCCCCTCCTTGCTGCTGTCTGGCCTTCAACTACCCATCCAGGTCAGGGAAGACCACCGTGAGTATCCGGAGCATGTGGGGGGTGAGGGTCCGTCGTCCACCCCTTTTGCAAGGAGGTGACAGCTTCAGCTCGACTCTAGCAATCCTCCAGGTCCAGCCACAGAGGTCCTGCCACCTCTTCTGGCAGTGGCGGATGCGGCGTTTGAATACCCCCACAGATCTCACAGCCCGGACGATGGTCAACCAAATCTCCTGCTTCTGATGGGCGTCGACCTGTAAGGATGACATAGTGACACACCATGACTACACATGTGACATGTTTGTTCTTCACACACGTGGACATATAGGTAATTGGTAGTAGGACAAGTATGTATTAAGGAAGTTCAAGCATCAGGAGGGGCAGTTGTCCTGTGTGTTAGCCTGCTTTCACAACATGAGTATAGTGCATGAGATGAAATAGCACAGGATACACTTTTACTTCACTGTCCCTGTCCAGTACATGTTCCTACACACTGTGAGAATTACAGGGTCTGTGTGTGCATGCATGTCCTTGGTGATCAGAATGCTAGTAGTGCCTGTTAGGGAACATGGTTTACTGAGAAGTCAGTGCAATAAACACTCACCTGCTCCCCTGGTTTCCCATACAGCTTGCTGTACTGTGGAAGGAGGCTGTCCAGCAGGACCTGGTTTTCCTCCTCTGTGAATGCTGGGGCCCTTTCCACAGTACGTGCCATTGCAGACTCCAGAGGATGCAGAGACAGCAGCAGTGGTAGGTTGTGATGTAGTCATGTAGCATGTAGTGCAGGCAAGTGAAGTCTCTTGGGAACAGACAGCCTTATATCTGTGCTGCAGAGGCGGTTTCTGTTCCATGGGTCCAAAGAGATAGGTCAGAGACGTTTGCATTATCCGAATTTGTCCAATCCATCACATTGCACACCTCGGACACGCCTACTGCGACCTTCAAAATTTCAGCAACATGACACCATAGATTTGGATACATTGTTGTTGTTGCCCAACCGAATTAGTGTGCATGCGATTCGTACACGCTGCAAAAACGCGTCAGTCCCCATGACGACCAGTATCCAATGTATGTGCCCGGTTGGTCTTGGAGTGTACGCCGCGTCTTTTGAATAGTCACCCGCGTCAGTCCCACAGAAGGCCTATATCCAATGTATGTGTCCGGCTTGGTCTTGGAGTGTACGCCGCGTCTTTTGAATAGTCACCCGCATCAGTCCCCATGACGACCAGTATCCAATGTATGTGTCCGGCTTGGTCTTGGAGTGTACGCCGCGTCTTTTGAATAGTCACCCGCGTCAGTCCCACAGAAGGCCTATGTCCAATGTATGTGTCCGGCTTGGTCTTGGAGTGTACGCCGCATCTTTTGAATAGTCACCTGCGTCAGTCCCCATGATGACCAGTATCCAATGTATGTGTCCGGCTTGGTCTTGGAGTGTACGCTGCATCTTTTGAATAGTCACCCGCGTCAGTCCCACAGAAGGCCTATATCCAATGTATGTGTCCGGCTTGGTCTTGGAGTGTACGCCGCGTCTTTTGAATAGTCACCCGCGTCAGTCCCCATGACGACCAGTATCCAATGTATGTGTCCGGCTTGGTCTTGGAGTGTACGCCGCGTCTTTTGAATAGTCATCCGTGTCAGTCCCACAGAAGGCCTATATCCAATGTATGTGTCCGGCTTGGTCTTGGAGTGTACGCTGCATCTTTTGAATAGTCACACGCGTCTGTCACCATTACAGTAAACAGCCAAGGGGTGCCATCCACAATCTTTGGGCTGAGCATCAGGTGCTGTACAAAATACAATAAGCCTGTCACACAGTATAGAAGAAACATTTCATGCTTCAATACATGTGTGGGTGCATAGCTTCACATGTCATAATGGACAGAGCTCCTTGTAACACACACTCCCTGGTTGTGCTATGTTTCATGGGGACAAAGTCCATTGTGTGTGATGCACATCACAACTGTGAGTGTTCAATTTGCATATCCCCACCCGAGGCCTGGACACAGTTCCAGGGGCACATTGTGTGATCACATGTAACATACAGCCTGATTCACAGCTGATATGCACTGTGTGTTACAAAGTGTACCTGAGCTACTATTATGGGGTTGATCCAGAGCTTTTAGCGTTGATGTAAATCGTTTCAAACGTCCATCTGAATTTGGCGTGTGATTTGCTGTTGTGTCTGTGTGTCACAGACATACATGTTTGCCATGCTGACAAATCTGGTAGCACATCATGTGTGTTTCATTTGTATGATGGTACGTGTACGTCAGGCATTACATTAGTGACAGTGTCCATGTGGCATTACAAGATCCCTGTGTGTGGACCTTACTGACACCTGTCATTTGGACAACACATCTATCCTCAATAGTCACTGAGGTGTGTGTTTGGTATGTGACATTTACTCAGATGTACTGTGACATACCCCATAGATTGCTCATAGCACAGCATCGCACTTGTTGTGTCACCATCAGGAGCTGAAATGTTCGGTGAGGGGCACATAGCTAGCATATGTGTCCATGCTCAAAAGCACACACCTGACTTAATTGTGTCTTGCTATGATGTAGCATGTGATAGTCAGCATGGGCATTGCCACATAGGTTGGGGAACTGACAATCTTTCTTTGATCACCTATGTACTGCAGGAGACAAGCTGTCCAGAGACCCTTCCCAGACCTTGCAACCATGGCTGAACGTGACTGCATCCGGCGTTACCGCTTCACCAGACCACTAATTGAGGAGTTGGTGGAGCAGTTGGCCCCACACTTGCAACCTGGACGGCCATATCCATCAGCGCTGACCCCCAAGGTGAAGGTGATGTCAGCCCTACATTTCTTTGCCACGGGAACCTTCCAGCACACTGTGGCTTCTGTTGGTGGGATATCCCAGACAATGTTTAGCCGTGTGCTTCGCGATGTTTTGGAGGCAATGTTGTATTACCTGAACCGGTACATCCAATTCCCAAAACCACGACAATTTACTGACATAAAGAGTGACTTTTATGCACTGGGAAGGATGCCACATGTCATTGGCTCCATAGATGGGACACATGTGGCTTTGGTACCACCACAAGCACATGAGCAGACATACAGGAACAGGAAACATTTCAACTCCATCAATGCCCTGGTGGTATGTCTGCCGGATATGGCAATATCACATGTCTGTGCACATTTCCCCGGTTCGGCACACAACGCTTACATCATGAGGAATAGCAGGATCCCAGAGATGATGTCACAGCTGCTGAACCAGCGTGCCTGGCTTGTCGGTGTGTAATATCTGTTTGCCTTGTGTGCTTATTCTATCTTGGAATTGAACCCTCTTTTCAGAACCATGATATGTTTGTTTGTTTGTATGTAGGTGACTCCGGATACCCCAGCATGCCGTGGTTGCTGACACCGCTCAGGAACCCTGTTACACCTGTGGACATACGTTATAATGAGGCACATGGGCGGACAAGGCGAGTGATAGAGCGGACATTTGGAGTGCTGAAAAGCAGATTTCGCTGCCTGGACTGGACAGGAGGGGCCCTCCAATATGCACCAGAAAAGGTGTGCAAGATCATCATTGTGTGTTGCATGCTACACAACCTGGCAGTGAGGGAGGAGTTGCCTCTCATCCAAGATGATGACGACCAGCATCCGCCAGCAGGGGAGGATCCTGCCCTGGGTCATGTTGCCAGTGATGATGAGGGTGAGGGGGATGTTCGGACACAGCTCAACAACAACTTTTTCTCATGATTGTGAGTATACAGTGATGAGTTGTCGACGTTTATTCTTTGCCTGATATGTGTGTGTAGTGCAATGTCGATGCATACATGTGGCTGCATGCTACTTGACATGATCCTTGCAGTATTGTGTCCGTTGGGTTAGTATGTTCTCACAAACAGTGTTGACATGATTCCTAGGTTGTTTTCAGGGTTCTTGTAAATTGTGTATGGAATGTCTAATGGATATGCATGCAGTTATTTTCTTATTTCAATACTGTTGTATGTCTGTCCTTCACAGGGTCCTTTGGCTGTTGTCTGGTGACATGTGACCTCCAAAACACAAAATCCTGTTACAGAGTACAACTTTTCGTGGATACCGGATGCAGTGCCACACACCCAAGTACTGACATTTCTGACCCTCTTGGTTACTTCGTGCTCACTGTCACGTGAGGTTACCTTGCATCTGTTGTGGAGTTCACATGTTGTGAATGTGTAATAAACCTGTACTCCACATTGGGGTGTGCCTCGTCTGTATACACACATCCAACATTCCTTGGCATACTGTACCTGTGGCGTGATTGCCACTTTCTCTGAATGAGTTTAGTGTATGTGCATTTCAGTGTATTTTCTGTTCACAATAGTGGAGGCAATGAGTATGTGTGGCATGGAAAATATGTGTTGTGTTGACCTTGCAGTGTGTATCTCTCATATGTGTCACATCTCCATGACTCACAAGACTGTGTTTTAATTGCTGTAGTTGTTTTCCTGTACAGTATTTGTTTAGCAGGTCATCATCTCTATGTCACAAACCAAGTTTAATTCACCACAGAGGCAAGTATTGTGTGAATATGATTTAATTTAGATGCATGTGTGAAATGGTACACAAAATTGATAGTGCTGTACAGTGTGATATGAATCCAAAGTTCACAGAGGAGTTGTTGGTGTGGGTAGATGAAATTCTCAGAGCCTAATCCACATTCATTTGATTCATAGTTCCAACTTAGACCCTCCATCCCATGTGGGAGAGTTCAGTGTCAGTCAACAAGGTGAACACTTTGCACACAATGGAGGATATCAGGAGCAGGTGTTCACTTCCTGGGGGGTATGCATGGCCATCTGTCTCTCACTTGTCCTTCTTCGGACGTCCCCTCTTCTTCTTTTAGGGGGACCCTCAGGTGCAGGCTGCAGTGGTGCTGTGGACTCTCCGCCAGAGTCCTCATCCCTCCCTGTGGCAGTTGCAGATGTTGCGGCAACAGATGTAGTGGGCACACAGGGAGGTGTGGTCATGTTGTCAGCAATCTGGCGGAGGCATGTGAGTATGTCCCTGTGCACCGCAGTGAGGTCATCCATTTTGTCCATTTTGGACTCCATCCTGGACATGTGGGTCTCCACCCTGGACATGTGGGAGTCCATTTTGGAATAATGGGCAGCCTGCTGATGTTGTATGTCCTTGAGGATCCCAACTACCTGGCCAAAGTCTCCGGTGCATTCTCGGTATGCATTTATGATGCGTCCTAACTGTGGGTCATCTTGCGCAGCAGCACCATCTTCAGGACGTGACCTCACCCCGCGCACCCTCACACCACCCCTACCCACACGAGCAGGACCTGCCATTGCAGACACAGACAACACTGAGCCTCCTTCACTGTTGACAGTGGTGTTGTTGTCCGCCAACTCCAGAGTGCCCTGTGTAGCTGTGCCGTCGGTGTCTTCTTGCCTTGGTCTGTCCGTGTTGGTAGAGGTCATCTGGTTGTTGGCAGATGTAGCAGGAGTGGTTGCAGGGTGTGCTGGAGTTACAGCTGCTGGTGCTGCATGCCGATCCACACCGGAGGGACCAGGTCGTTCATCGTCGTCCGAAGAGGACTGAGAAACATCCACACCGGAGAGCTCAGGGTCAACCAGAGTCTGGGACTGGGATTCTTGTTCTGTTCCTGCAGTGTCCCCAGCAGGACCTGTGGGTAGGAGAAACACACAATGTATGTTGTGGTTTTGCACACATCAACGGATCACACACAGTACAGTTGCTATTGCACTTCATGGTGAGTGTATGTACATTGCATTGTCCTCAATTGTCACAGACAGAGGCCTATATTGGTTAATGACATTGTAATTGCAACGTGAAGCATTTAGATCAGCACGTAGAGCTTTGTGCATGAGAAACTCATGTATTGATTCATTGACTGTACATAGCCATTGAAACTCAAGTGCCACCCTGTGCCAGACGCAGGTGGGTAGTTTTTTCTACATTTGTGCTTTCACAATGACATACGTGCACTTCCTCTTACAATGTGTGGCAAGCTTTGTGTATGTGTGCTGGCATTTGTGCATGTCTTTTTACGTCACATTGGTGTGTCTAACATAGTCACAGTCCGGTAGGTATGTGATGTATTGAGATATACTATTTTGTTGTATGTGTTCCTAGTTCTCATCTCATTGCACTCATGTCATTGTGTTACCATTGCAAATGATGTTGCTGCTGCGCTTTGTACGTGATGACGTCATTTATCTTGTCCATGTCCTCCATGGAAAAAGGAGTTGTACAAGGCTGCTTTCTTGCTTCTCCATGCTGATAACAGTGAGGTCCAAAGGTTTATGTGTTTGTGTTATGCTGCTGTGAGTTGTACGCCTCCTCCAACCCAGTCCAGATTACTCCTTGTGTGGAAAGTGTCAATGACAGTGAGGGGAGTGTAGTGGAATGGATGCTGAGAACGCTGCATGATGTAGGAGTTGAAAGCAGCTCACTGCAGCGCTTTGTGTAAATGACACCATGCAACAGTGTCCGCTATCTTTCTGTGGACATTCCATTCACTGTCAGGTATCTCTTGTCAATTATGTATATGTAGCTTCGTGTGTGTGTGTATTGATGTGTGCTATGTCTGCATCTCACCACTTGTCCTGTACTCCACACACCTTCACAGCCAGCCCAGGGGGCACCCCTGGGACAATGCATCCCCAGACAGTGAGTTGAAATTTACAGTTAAGATGGCTGTGAGTGTGTACATGTGTGAGAGGGCCAGTGCCTAGGTGTGACTTGTGGCCAATTCATACATCAGGCCCATGTGTCAGCCATCTTGGCAGGGCTTTTACTTTCACTGTCATGGACTGACTGGTCCCAAGAGTGCAATTTGTTCTGGCTGAGAAGGTGTGTGTAGAGCAGGCCTTGATAGCAGTTGGAGTCATTGCAGAACCTCCTCCTCCCCCAGAGCCCAGATGATCACCCATGAACCATGCTTCCATTACAGGGAGTCAAAGTTCACGTTCAAGATGTCTGACAGTGGTGTCCTGGTGTTTGTTTGAGCACTACTCCCAACAGGGCCTTGTGCTCCCCACACCAGAGGCCAGTGTCGGCCATCTTGGCAGTACTTTTCCAATCCCTGTGAGGTGAGCATGGTGCAAGGTGGTATTCCTGGGCCATGTGGGAGGAGGACTGTTGACTGTGACTACGACTCCCATCATGCTTTTGGCTGCACCCACCTTCCCAGCAAACCATACTTTCCTTCCTGTGACTCAGCTTCCCTGTGAGTGAGTGATGCAGTGTGGCAAGATGTCTGACACTGGTGTCCTGGTGTTTGTTTGAGCACTACTCCCAACAAGGCCTTGTGCTCCCCACACCAGAGGCCAGTGTCGGCCATCTTGGCAGTACTTTTCCACTCCCTGTGAGGTGAGCATGGTGCAAGGTGGTATTCCTGGGCCATGTGGGAGGAGGACTGTTGACTGTGACTGCGACTCCCATCATGCTTTTGGCTACACCCACCTTCCCAGCCAACCCAGCCTTCCTTGCTGTGACTCAGCTTCCCTGGGAGTGAGTGGAACTGTGTTGGCAAGATGGCTGACAGTGTTTGTTGGTGTTTTGAGCCAATGCCTTGCTGTATTTGTTAGTAAGTTTGTACATGTTATGACATAGTTACATGTTACTCTGGGATTACAGGTATTGTGTTTATCTCACTGGCATACGCATCACAGGATATTTAGCTTTGGGTTGATATGGCTTTGCTGACAGTGATGTTTGTGGGTGTGTATTGCCTCACAATTTTGACTAGTTGGTTGTGTACTCACCAGGCTCTGGTATTCCTGATAATCCATGGATGCCCTCCGGTGGAATGATGGCCCGCACCTTCTCCTCCCAGGAAGTGAAGTGCGTAGGTTTTGCAGGAGGGCCACCACCGGTCTGCTGGCTCAGGGCATGGTCTCTGCCAATCAGCTTCTTGACCCTCCTTCGCACATCATAGTACCTGTTCCTGATATCGTCCATTGTGCGCAGGCAAGGTGCTTGTGCATTCACCTTGTCAACAATTCTCGCCCACATCTTTATTTTCTGGGACATGGGGGTCTGTTGGACCAATGTGCCAAATAACTGTGGCTCTACTCTGAGAATTTCATCTACCATGACTTCCAACTCAGTATCTGTAAACTTTGGATTCTTCTTTGGGGGCATGGTGATGGGTGGTGGTGGAGATGGATATGTGGGTGTGGGTGAAAGTGAGGGTGAGTGAGTAAAAATTAAGCTGGGTGTTTGTGAGTGTGCTTTTTGAGAGGTGCTGTGGTGTGAAGGTTGTGTGGTGGGTGAGTTGTGAGTGTATGTCTCAGTGCAGTGTAGTGGTGTTCTCTGCTGGGAGGTCTGTTGGATTTGCAAAGGATCATGGTTGGGATTGTTGCCCTTTACGTAGGTGGAGTTGTGGGTGTGTCTTCAATGACTTGTTTTTTTTGCCTTTGACAATGGTTGTTTGGTCTGTTTCTGTATGTTTCTGTTGGCTTCAGTTGAACATGACGGAGACATTCAGTTGACCACGATGGATGCTTTTCTCAGCATTTGCGGGGTTGGCCGAGTCTGTCACACTCACGTTATGCTATGTTGCAGCGTTCGCGTACGAGTCTGTCGCGTCGGGATGATGCTAACCTGTGTGGAATCGTTCGCGTACGAGTCTGTCGCGTCTGGATTATGCTGACCTGTGTGGCATCGTTCGCCTATGAGTCTGTCGCATCGGGATAATGCTAACCTGTGTGGCAGCGTTCGCGTTCGCGTATGAGTCTGTCGCGTCTGGCTTATGCTAACCTATGTGGCATCGTTTGCGTGCGAGTCCGTCGCGTCGGGCTCTTTTACGGCCGAATCACTGGTTTCCGTACGTGTCGGTCGTACGTCCTGTGCTCTGTCCGAGTCAGTTGTGTTTCACACGCATTGCATCGTACTCCGCCGGTCGTACATCGCGTTACGTGTCGGTCGGTATACATACCCGGCCCGTGTCGGTCGGAACGGTCTCCGTCCGGGATCGGAATCTGCCCCTTAGTAGTTATAAAAAAAAAAATGATTTGAATTTTGCGGTTTTAGGGGCCCATTACGATGTTGGGCGGAAGCACGACCGCGTTGGCGGCGGTGCGGTAAAATGCCTTTTATCGCACGCCAGCCGCGGTCTTCACGCCCGCCATATTAGGATGGGAAAATATAGGCATTTACCGTCCGCCGCGGTGTGACGCCGACCACCATCGAACAGCGCCCGCCACCGCGGCGGAGTGAGCCAATCACCACACACCACCGTGCGGAATGACGTCCCGTACGCTGAGGATATCACGATGCCGGAAACAGGGCAGCGCACCGCGACGGAGAAACCGCACAGCGAAAGACGGCGGAGACAACACAGCGGAGACAGAAAAAATAACACCCGGGACACACCGCGATGGATCCTGCCCTACACGCACTCCCGGTGCTGTACATGATCCACTACCTGCAAGTCATCCACCGCCACGGACGCCTCCGCAGGTACGTACAGACACAACAGTGCAAGTAACACAATACACAGCTCCAGGGGGGAAAAACATTGCATGGGAACACCACACACCCCTGTGGGGACAGGCACACAGCCAGCACTGCACACACACATGTCCCACCTGTCACAAAAACGTCGCGCCACAAACTGCCCACCCATGTACCGCATTCATGTACAAATGTCCCGGTCACGTCACCGCCGCGGTCAGAGTGCATGAAAACATGCACACAACGCAGAGCACAGGGCCAGCGCATACCAAGGGCAACGTACAAATAGCACAGAGCCACAACTACATCCACAACACACCAGCAACCGCCCTGAAGGGACACAACATGTGTCTCACAAGTGCCACTCCTGCACAACAACAACACAACTACAGCCACACCATGCCCCACGTCCCAACAACTGCATATACAGCCACAGCAGGACCCTATGCAAAGGAACACATAGCACAGAAGGCCAGGCCCCAGCCAACACACACACCACAACAACATCACACACAAGCCAAGAACACTGAGGCCAGGCACAAAATGTACACACACACAGATGAGGACCAAACACTTCACTTCACACACCACCTGACAAGTCACACACACACACCACCCAGAGTCACAGCTACATACACACACCCCATGCCAGCAGTAATGGAGGACAACATATAGGAAAGCCAAAGTGAGGTGTCCACAAATGGAAGGGCAGTGACTAAACCATCAAGCATGTGTGATGCACATGCAAGACAAGACACATGTGAGAACACACACAGCCCATCACAGCACACATGGCTGACACAGTCAGTAAACACAAACCACGGTCACCCTAATGCCACAACTCCTGGAGACAGCAAGGACACCCATGTATAGGCACAGGGATGTAAGGAAGGCCCTGAACACAAACACTGACCAGCCACACATAGGCATCCAAATACTGGACAAGACAACGTCTGCTGCACAACACACAGGGCCCAGTGACACACTACATGACAGCCAAGCACAAGTAGGATATGGCACACATACCTCCTCCCACAACAGCAACACACAATACTGCCATGTGCACAAAACACAACCACAGGGCTAAACAAGTACACATACAGGCACACCACTCCAGGGTCACACATGGCAGTACTTGACAATGCATGTGCACACACATCCACAGTCACAACAAAGTCACCCCCTTCACACCACACACTTCTCCACCACCCAAGTGCACACATTGGAAGTAAGCCATGGGACCTGGATAACTCATCACCACAAGATGTCCATACACCGACACTGATTGACACACAGAAAGGAAGCTCACACAGACCCCATGACCCTGGCCTGCCTGCCTGTAAGCCTGTGCCCAAACTCCCACCCTGTGCTGCCATTGCCCACAAACCTGACATGTGTCCACCATAGATAACATGAGCCAAGAAGGAAGATGACTACAAGACTTCATTGCCAACCACCTGCACTGCACCCATAAGTATCACAGTCATGTAGAAATGAAGTGCCTCCCACCCCTGCAAAAAAATGAAATGTGACACAACCCATTGGCAATGTCGAAGTGGCATACTGAGCCTGTGACACAGTTAACCATGCACACACAGAAACAACATTATTCAGGAAGGACACTGACACAACTCACTGCAGGACCAACTGTGTTTATTCACAATTTGCATATAGAGCCAACAAATCTGGGCAACAGCAAAGCCAGTGGGCATTTCAATATGCACAGTATTTACATGAGAAGCTGCACAGGCAGGGGGCAAACAGCAGTGAACAGCAAGGCCAGTGGCCAGTCCAAAGTGCAGGTGAGGTACATGAGAAGCTGCACAGGCAGGGGGCAAACAGCAGTGAACGACAAGGCCAGTGGCCAGGACACAGTGCAGGTGAGGTACATGAGAAGCTGCACAGGCAGGGGGCAAACAGCAGTGAACGACAAGGCCAGTGGCCAGGACACAGTGCAGGTTAAGTCCATGAGATCCTGCACAGGCAGGGGGCACACAGCAGTGAACATAAAGGCCAGTGGGCAGGACAAAGTGCAGGTGAGGTACATGAGAAGCTGCACAGGCAAGGGGCAAACAGCAGTGAACAACAAGGCCAGTGGGCAGGAGAAAGTGCAGGTGAGGTACATGAGATCCTGCAGAGGCAAGTCTAGGACATCAGTCGACAACAAGGCCAGTGGCCAGTCCAAAGTGCAAGTGAGGTACATGAGATCCTGCAGAGGCAAGGGGCAAACAGCAGTGAACAGCAAGGCCAGTGGCCAGTCCAAAGTGCAGGTGAGGTACATGAGAAGCTGCACAGGCAGGGGGCAAACAGCAGTGAACAGCAAGGCCAGTGGCCAGGACACAGTGCAGGTGAGGTACATGAGAAGCTGCACAGGCAAGGGGCAAACAGCAGTGAAACACAAGGCAAGTACAATGTGCAGAGTAGTCACATCAGAAGCTACACAGGGAATGTATGCAACTCTACCATGCCATGCCCAGCAACAGAGTAATGGGTCTGACAATGGGCATCACACACACCCCTGTGGACAGACAGGTGTGTGAGGGTGACCACCACTCAGATGGGGCTGTCTGTCGGACTTGGAGCTGACTGTGTGTTGGGGTCTGTTGGCGGACTACCCTGGGCAGTGGGAGTAACAACTGTGGAAGAGCCAACTGTGCATGTGGTAGCTGGGGGGCTGCTTGGACCAGGTGGGGTGGTGGCCCGGGGAGGTGGACTCATGCCCTGGTGAGACACAGTGTGTGCCGGAGAATGTGGAGGGGTGCCTCTCCACTTCTTGGGGATCCTGAAAGGCTTCCCTGTCAGGGGATTGAGGGGAACTGGGGCAGACACAACAGGTGACCCCAACACCAAAGCTGATTCTGGTGTGGATGGTGACCCCCCTCTGGGGACATGCTGGAACCCGCTGGGCGCTTGCCTGGTGTTTGCCGCCGCCCTGCCTCCCTCTGTCCACCAGCTTTGCCCCCTACAGTGTCCTCCCGTGCTGGCTTCACAGGGCTTGGGATGGGAGTGGAGGTCAAGGATGGATTATCCATGGGGCCCTCATCCTGTGTAATGTTTGCAGGCAACACCTTCTCAGTGGGTGTGGAAACTGTCTTTTTGCCTCTGCGAGACGTCTTTGGGACAGGGAGTCTTTGGCAGGGGAGGAAGGTGAGGCCTGTGACCCTGATGCTTGTTTCTTTGCTTTGTGGCCCTTGCTGTCGCCTGATGGGCTTTTCTCTCTGCGCTCTGGGGTGGCCTTACTCTTATGTGGGGATGGTGTCTGTGCCCTAGTACGCTTGGGTTGCTGCTGCTCCTGTGTGCTGCAGGTTCTGTATCGGGACTTTGGGGTCCGTTGGGCATTGTCACTGTCGTCAGAGGTGCACAGTGACACGGGGCCAGACCGAGTGCTGGGAGTCGCTCTCTGACTATGTGCCTGTTGCAGGGCTGCTGTCACAGTTGATGACAAGGACTGCACAGTGCGGTGTAGCCCACCAACGTCGGAATGTAAGCCCTCCATGAAAGCTATAACCTGCCCCAACTTTTTGTCATGCTCTTGGAAGGCATTGAGAAGTGCTGTCTGCCCCACACACATCTGGCGCAATAGCTCGACTGCTTCTGCACTGAGAGCAGCAGGGCTGACATGGGCTGGGGCAGCTGTGCCTGGGGTGAAGGTGACTCTACCCTTCCTACTTGTGCGGACACGGGCAGCATCAGTGGAGGTTGAAGGGAGACTGGGCACTGGACGCTGTGTGGCGGAAGAGGAGGCAGATTCCCCGTTCCCTGTACCCCCAACATGGATGTGTCACCGCTGGCGTCAGATGAGGTAGAGCTTTGTGTCTCCAGCTGTGAGTCCTCTAGCAGACTCCTGTCCCCCTCCTCGGCGCTGGTCACATCTGTGTCAGTCAGCTCCGGTGCGGCTGTAGCAGTGGAAGCCTCACCAGTGGTGTCCGTCCCCTCTCCCTCTGCACATACGGGAGCTGCTGCATAGGAGAGAGAAGTACTGTGAGATGAGTGGCATCAACAGAACTAACACGTGCCAATACATCTGCATCCTAGAAAGAGGAGTGCAGCACATTGCATGCCACCCTGTGCACACATATATCTTGACACCCAAAATTTCGACACAACGGTGCATGTCCGCCACACGTCCTGCCATAAGTGACCCAGGTGATTCACACAGCACTCCATCCTGCAGTTGGATCACATCAGACACAGCCCCAAAATGGCCTGTGCACACACACTGTCCCGATGTTGGCAAGGATGAACACCACGACATGGTGCACATCACCTACATGTGTGGAGCAGTAGGGGACCACACAGACTACAACATACCAGCACACAATGACCCTGCACACATGCCATCCACCATATCGAGGCCATGGGCACATCTACTGTTGCACATTGGCCTCAGATGTCTGACTGGCAGACATCTGAGGTCTGGAATTGCACACATTCATTGAAACGCATTCACAGTTGGCACACTGGCATTACCATCCATCAGAATTCACACACTACCCCACAGCAGAAGGTACCTGAAGGCCACAACTCCAAATGTAAGAGAGATGCACAGTGCTCAAACTCACTTCATGAAGCGCCGTTTGGGCAAAAGCATGGCAAATACACCCAGCACAGAGGCCACTCACAAAACATTGCACCACACAACCAACGTCACACAGCTGACAATTTGCACACTCTGTAGACACATGCACCCACTCCCAGCCAAAGGCAGCCTGCAACACATACTCACCCCTGTCTCGCTGCTGATGCTCCCTCAGTCGTCTGTCCAGCTCAGGTTGTGGGACAGCCAGGATGCGGGCCATTAGTGGTGTCATGCTGCGCCTAGCCAACCTGCCAGTCCGAGGGAGCAGCCCCAGCGTCATCTCGGCCACGTTCTTGCTCAGCCGGCAGATGTCGTCCCACCTTTTATGACAGTGGTTGCGCCTTCGGTTTGACACACCCAGATCCCGGACTCTGGAGGCAATGGCCCTCCACACGGCTTTACGCTGGTGGACCTTCAGCTGCAGGCATGGGAGACAAGAGGGGTGATGTGCCAGTGACCCAGTGCACAATAACAACACAACGAAAATGCAGTAGCATGACAGTGACTCATCCAAAACTCAAGCTACAACTGTCACATAGCCAACAATTGCTCTGAACATGATGCAATGTCATTGGTCAATCAGACGTACAGGCATGCATGTTCGATGGTGGACACAGTACCTCCACACCCCATTCACATGCAGGATACCAACACACCAAGCAACGTGTAGTCTGCCTGCAGCTACTGTCTGCAGTTACCTACAACTACACATACAGAAGATAGCAAAACATGTGTCATGTTGTTGGACTCACTGTGCCCAACACTGCGCAGACCTAAGTGTCCTAGCCCTGTGAAAGCCTCACTGTGTCTTGGGACTCACATAGAGTGACAACGACTGTCATACACACACCCTTCTCCCATGCCTGCTCCTGTGCAATCTACATGGCAGAGATGGGACTTAGATGAAGAGGCGTGAGACAAACACACATGGTACACACTGTACATGCAGTGATGTTGACATGTGGCATTCGGTGGGGACTGTGCAGGGCAGGTCGACTGACACTGAGTGGGTCAATTGGGAGCAACACAGCCATGCACACAAACGCTAACTGGCCAGACTCCTGCATCACCAAAATGCAGCTGCACTGTATGGCTGACACTACAGGACATGTCCCCCTACTCTGGATAGGCATGCAGGATAACGTGTGAAAGAGCCCACCAAGCCCTTCCCGCTGTAGCAAACATGATGGGCAGTGCATGTCAGAGCCCCACAACCACTGACACATACCGAAGCACCTCCACCCCACGTGTGCACACCCTTCACTCTCACTCACAGTCTGGGAAACTTACCACGACATTAGGTCCGCCATAAAGCCTTGGGTACTGTGCAAGCACCCCGTCTACCAGGACCCCAAGCTCCTCACTGGTGAAGGGACTGGCACGGATCTTCTGAGTCCTCGACATCACAATGGACATGTGGCAGCAGCAGCACGTTGAGGGTGGCAGCCAGCAGTCCCTTGGGGCAGCAGCAGCAGGTGCAGGGTGGCAGCCAGCAGTCCCTTGAGGCAGCAGCAGCAGGTGCAGGGTGGCAGCCAGCAGTCCCTTGAGGCAGCAGCAGCAGGTGGAGGGTGGCAGCCAGCAGTCCCTTGGGGCAGCAGCAGCAGGTGCAGGGTGGCAGCCAGCAGTCCCTTGAGGCAGCAGCAGCAGCAGGTGCAGGGGTGTCAGTCAGCAGTCCCTTGAGGCAGCAGCAGCAGGTGCAGGGTGGCAGCCAGCAGTCCCTTGAGGCAGCAGCAGCAGGTGCAGGGGTGTCAGTCAGCAGTGCCTGGTAGCTGTGGGAATGTGGTGCGCCCTCCCACACATATATAGGCCCCTGGGGCTGTGTCAGTGGTCCCAGGGTGCTGCAATTGGTGTACGAGGTCTGCCTCATTCAAATACATCCAATGTCCGCCTCCGCGGTGGCGGTGCACGCCTACCGCGATTTTCAAACTCGCATCAGGCTACCGCGAGTCTGCTTCCCATTGGCTGCAGGGGCATGGTCCATGCCGGTGACACACCGTAGGATGCATGTGCGCGCTACCGCAGTGGTGCATCTTTTGAATGCCTCCAGTGACCGCCTCCGCGGGGGTGTTGCACGCCCACCGCGATTTTCAAACTCGCATCAGGCTACCGCGAGGCTGCTTCCCATTGGCTGCAGGGGCATGGTCCATGCCGGTGACACACCACAGGGCCCAGGCGGTAGGCACCGCCATATGTCTGGCAGACAGTGCCTGGAGTGACCGTGATTTGGGTAGCGGTGCATGGTGACCGCAATTGTCACATACATAACTGGCGGTGTCTCCCGCGATCGTGCATGGGTTATGTGCGGTGCCGCACCTCAGTGGCCAGGCGGTAGGCACCGCCACATGTCTGGCAGACAGTGCCTGGAGTGACCGTGATTTGGGTAGCGGTGCATGGTGACCGCAATTGTCACATACATAACTGGCGGTGTCTCCCGCGATCGTGCATGGGTTATGTGTGGTGCCGCACCTCAGTGGCCAGGCGGTAGGCACCGCCACATGTCTGGCAGACAGTGCCTGGAGTGACCGTGATTTGGGTAGCGGTGCATGGTGACCGCAATTGTCACATACATAACTGGCGGTGTCTCCCGCGATCGTGCATGAGTTATGTGCGGTGCCGCACCTCAGTGGCCAGGCGGTAGGCACCGCCACATGTCTGGCAGACAGTGCCTGGAGTGACCGTGATTTGGGTAGCGGTGCATGGTGACCGCAATTGTCACATACATAACTGGCGGTGTCTCTCGCGATCGTGCATGGGTTATGTGCGGTGCCGCACCTCAGTGGCCAGGCGGTAGGCACCGCCACATGTCTGGCAGACAGTGCCTGGAGTGAGCATTAATGGAGTTGTGGAGTAGCTGTGCTGCACCTAACGTGTCCTCCAGCTCTCTGCATAGGCCAACATATACAGTGCCCAGGGTCTCAACAATTGAAGGGACCTCATGAGGGCAAATGCACAAAAGGGACATGTCACTCCACGTCACCAACACATACCATATATGGGTCGCCAATACATTGCATGGGCACATACACTCGCACATGTCACATGTGCTGTGTAATGAAATGTAGACTGTCCAGTTACTGTGTTGCATAGCATATGGAGATAATGGTCAATGTCTGTGTGTGCAATGTAACGCACAATGTCGTCTCATTGACTGGACTAGGGGCATCAGCAACTGGCACATTGTCCAATGCACATGCACACACGTGTCCCCCATGCTCAGCCGGTGGTGAGTGTGTAGTTGATGTGTGCCATGTGCAACCTGTGTTGGGAGGTGTATCAGGGCCAGCAACATGGTGTGTTCGGCTAGTATTGCAATTATCAACATATACTGGGGGTCAGACTCACAGGTATGCACACATATCTGTTAGTATATCACACTGTGCATGCGAATGAGCCGGAGGGGTGCACAGATAATTGCTGCTGGTAAGGGGACAGGTGTACGAGTAGTGTGCCTGATGTGAACCTAGTTGTGAAGTGCCCTGTTGCTTGATGGTGCATGTTGTAAGACTTGGGAATGTGTCTGTAGAAGTAATTGATGTGATGCACATTTCATGGTCTTCTGCATTGACATCTGTGCACTGTGATCTGTCCTAGGAGGAGGAGGCACAATATCCATCGTCCATCCACAGTCCTGGCAGACATGGAGAATGAGGAAATAATCCGCAAATTCAGGCTGGACCGACAAACCCTGCAGAACCTATGTGCCATGTTGGAGCCCCACCTGCAGCCACGTCGGACATATCCAACAGCTTTCACCGCAACAGCTAAGGTGATGGCATGCCTGCATTTCTTTGCAACGGGCTCATTCCAGCACACGGTCGCAAGTGCAGGCGGGATGTCACAGCCGATGTTCAGCATGGTGCTGAGGGATGTCCTGTCGGCCATGATGCTGTACAAAGACAGATATATCCATTTTCCCAGGGGGCCTGAGTTGGTGGCTGTGAAGGGCGATTTCTATGCCCTTGGACATATCCCACATGTCATTGGTGCAATTGATTGCACACATGTTGGGCTTGTGCCACCACAGGCACGTGAACAGGTTTACCGCAATAGGAAGCATTCACACTTGGTAAATGTTCAAGTGGTGTGCCTGGCGGACATGATCATCTCACACGTGTGTGCCAAGTTTCCCGGCTCAGCCCATGATGCCCACATCTTGCGCAGCAGCATCGTTCCTCAGTTGATGGCCAATCTGCTTCCTGAGCGTGCATGGCTTGTGGGTGAGTATGTATAGTGGATTAGAGTGGTGTGTGTGTGTGACATGCTGTTGTGTAGCATTTTGGGACTGCAAGGTTAATCTGTGTCTGTCACACACAGGTGACTCGGCATATCCAAACCGCCCGTGGTTGCTGAGCCCATTGCGGAACCTCGTCACGCCAGCTGATGTGCGATACAATGATGCCCATGGGAGGACCTCGGCGTGTGATAGAACAGACATTTGGTCTCCTAAAATCAAGATTTCGGTGCCTGGACAGTACTGGGGGGGCCCTTATGTACTCGCCAGGGAAGGTGTGTCAGATAGTGGTGGCATGCTGCATGCTCCACAACCTCGCCATTCGCAAGGCAATACCCCTGATCCTGGATGACGATGATGAGCAGCCAAGGCCGCCGCCTGCAAATCAAGCCGGATCCAGTGACGAGGGCAGTGGAGAGGAGGAAGGGGTCGACATGCGTCGTCAGCTCATCACCCGCTACTTCACTTGAAGGTGAGTGACGATGTAGAAGGGACAAAATGGTCTGATGGTGTTGCTGTTGCTGTGTGGGTGTATGTGAGCTTGCTGACTGCAGCTTGGTGTTGACTCATTGCTGCCTGCCAATGTATGTGTGATTGGTTAGTGTGGAACAGATTGTCTCTATGGTGACTGTTGCTCTGTGTAAAGTTTGTAGATCTGAGTACCTTGTTGACAAGTGTCGTGTGATGTGTGCAATGTCACACCCATACAAGTGACTCTTGTTCTGCTGTTTTCCGTAGGTCCCTTCAGCATCTCACTTGTTACCTACATTCCATTCCCCTGGACCATGTCCTACACGGTGTAGGTTGCACATCCTGTATTAAAGATGGAGCAGACACAACAACATGTGAGTAAGGTGTATTTATTAACAACTGTGACATGCAAGGGTGGAGGAAATGTGAAGGGGGTAATTGAAGAAGTGAGTTGACAGTCAAGGTAAATGAGATACTTGAGTAGTCCCCACAATGATGTGGAGACCCAGTCCAACAGATGGATGCCATTCACATGGCAGTGTGGTGAAGGATAGTCCAAAAGGTCAATACAGTGGTGCAGTGGTCTGCCATCATGGCTGGTTTGGGGACTAGCATTTGGCAGGTGCTTGGGCACGTGAGTCCCCCTGGCCTTTCCTTGGATGGCCCCTCTTGCACTTCACTGGAGGGGCCACTGCTGCAGGGGCAGTGGTGTCTGAGGACTCACCCCCCTCTGTGGACGCAGGGGAGGATGATGAAGTGTCATCCTGCTGCCCAACGGGGGGAGGCAGAGGGGTAGGATGTTGTGCTTGCCTGTCCCTCAGAACCTCCACCAGCTGCCCCAGAAGGTCCACAATCTGTCCCATGCGTGTGTCCATGGACCTCCGCAGCAGGAGGGGCTCCCGAGATTCTTCCTCTAACCGGCCCATTCGTCCCTGGGCCTGTTGGTATGCCCCAAGGACTCTGTCGATGTGGCCCAGGGCTTCCGTCCCCAGATCAGTCCCCCTCTGCATGAGCCTGTCCCGACCAGCTGCACTGCTGCCACGGTCCTGTCCGGTCCTCACATTGGCCCGCTGCATCCTCTCCCTGGCCGCAGCAGTCGATGTGGTGGGCTGCTCAACCCCTGGGACAGGGTGGGTGTTGCGGACAGCTGTGGTGGTGGTGGTGGTAGTAGTGGGTGACACACAGGCCGTGACAGCAGCTGTCAGAGGATGGTCAGGGGCTGCAGCTGATGTGGTTGGGGGGACAATGGGTGCCTGGGACTGGTTGCGGCCTGCCACACCAGATGGGCCAGCGTGGAGCTCCTCATCCAAGGAATCCAGGGAGTCCTCATCCAGTTGTCTCTGTCCCGGGGGGGACTGGCTCTGCAGGGTGGTGTCATCCTCTGCAGTGAGTTCTTGGTCACCTGTGGGTCAGATGTGAAATGGTCATTGTGTTGCACCCATCAAAGTTTGTGTTGGCAGTGTTACATCAACTGTTTGTACATCCAGCAGTTGTTCACTGTACAAATTAGCATTGACCGACATCCAGTGATGCATTACAAGCTGTTGTGGTACATACATTACTTGTCCATATTGGGAGTTGTCAAGACATGACATGCACAATATATGTTTTTTGACATTGACAGTTTCATGTTGGCATCCTGTTATTGATCAATCATATGTCATCCATTTACGCGTATGTGTCACTTGTAGAGCCCTTGTAGCGGTTCTCTCTGCACAGTGAGTGAGCATTGTAGTTTCATGCATACCTTATCATTGTGGTGTAAATATCTGTATTTGCAATTCCAGACATGCTTAAGTTTGCTTTCAGTAGATCCTAGGTGGTCTGGTACACTGCTACTGTCAGATGGCATGTAGTGGTGTGCATGGTTGTGCTCAGAGTTCCATCGACATGTGTTTCAGTCATTCACACTTTGGTCGCTGTCACAGTTTCATTTTCTTAGGTGTGTGCACACTATAGTTGCCAATGCTATCTGGGTGTGCAGTTGTGAATTGAGAGGCCTGGTGTCCTATGCCGACATGTTTTATTAAATGCATATCTGGCTTTATGTTGTGGCTGTGGATATGTTGTGTTTGCTGTGTTTTCCTTGTATTTGTGAGACCTCTCTGTGTGTGTATGATGATGGCTTCCATCTTGGTCCAGTGTGGGACAGGCCAGCATGATATGTCCACATGCCAGTTCTTTTGAAGTGTACATTGCAATAACTGACACATGCATGTTGGTGCCAGGGAGTAATGGGTCTTGTGTGCTGCCGGTCAGGTGGGCCCGTGTGAGTTGTTGTGCAAGCTTTCCAGCCCCACACACCCCGCCCTGTGAGATGCGGTTACCTACCTGTGAGTTGGGTGGGTAGCATACATTGCCTGCCACATGCTTCTTATTGGGGGTGTAGTGTCACATCCTCCATAGTGGTGGGACAGCATGCATGTAGCATTTTGTGGGACGGATAGCCAAACACACTGCACCATCTCCCTGTGGAGATGGCTACCTACCTGTTAGGTGAGGGTGTAGCACACAATGGCTGAGGCTTGCTTCTGGGTGGGGAGGGCTACATCCTGCTCAGCTGTGGGACAAGGGGGCCTGGTGGGAGTTGTAGTGCAGGCCTCCCAAACACCCACCCACCTCCCTGTGATGATGGCTACCTACCTGTTAGGTGAGGGTGAAGAACACAATGGCTGCCACATGGTTCTGGGGGGGAGAGGGTGCTCCATCCTGCTGAGTGATGGGGCAGGGTGTGCCTGGTGGGAGTCGTAGTGCAGGCCTCCCACACACACACCCACCTCACTGTGAAGATGGCTACCTACCTGTTAGGTGAGAGTGTAGTACACAATGGCTGAGGCTTGCTTCTGGGTGGGGGGAGGGCTACATTCTGCTCAGCAGTGGGACAAGGGGGCCTGGTGGGAGTTGTAGTGCAGGCCTCCCACACACACACACCTCCCTGTGAAGATGGCTGCCTACCTGTTAGGTGAGGGTGTAGCACACAATGGCTGAGGCTTGCTTCTGGGTGGGGGAGGGCTACATCCTGCTCAGCTGTGGGACAAGGGGGCCTTGTGGGAGTTGTAGTGCTGGCAGCATGTACACATGTACCCATGGTGATGTTGCTTACTACCTTTGGGGGCTTCAGGGGAGTGTCTGATGTATCTGTGAGAGATGTGTTGGGAGGAGTGTTGTGCACATGAATGAATTTGTACCTAGGAGGTATTATTTTGTGATTGGGCAAGACAGTACATTTGTGTGATGTTAGGCATTTGTTTGTACTTACCAGCCTCCACTCCCCCGGGTATTCCTGAGAGACTCTCTGGATGTAGAATGCCAAGCACCTTCTCCTCCCATTCAGTGAATGTTTTGAGTGGAACGGGAGGGCCACTGCCTGTCCTGTGAGCCAGCTCATGGTTCTTGGCTCTCCTCTTTTTGACCACTGCCTTCAGATCGTGCCACCTCTTCATGATTTCATCTCTATTGCATGGCACGGTCCCTACTGCATTGACCTTCTCTACTATCCTTCTCCACATTTGCGTCCTTGTTGCCAGTGGTGTCTGTTGGACCTGGTTACCAAACAATTGTGGTTCTACCCAGATTATCTCATCGACCATGACCCTCAACTCGCTCTCAGTGAATTTGGGCATTCTCTGTGGTGACATGGTGTGTGATGTGTCAAGGTGTTTAGGGTGCAGGTTTGGGAGTGGTAGTGGTGGTTGTGATGTGTATGGTGTGTGCTGTGCAAAGGTGTTAGAGGTGCAGGTGTGGAAGTGGTGGTGGTGGTGGTGATGTGTGTGTGTTGTGCAGATTTGCCTCTCCTGTCATCTGTGGTGGATGTCCCCTCAGTTGTGGAGTTTTGCAAAGGATTGTGGTCTGTTGGGTGCTGGATTTATACTGGTGTCTGTGGGTGTGTCAGGATGGGGTGTTGGTTGCAGGTGTGGTGTGTGTGTGTACCTGGGATTTGTAGTTTTTGTGTTTCCCATGGGGGTGTGTCTTTGGGCTGTGTTGGCTATTTTTGGGTGCATGCCTTGTGTGGTTGGTGCACTTTGTGGCCATGTTGTGTGTTTTTCTGGCGACCGCCATTTTTTTGCGGAGCGTCCGCAGTGGTGGCTCGGCTATGGCGCTTCCGCCGTCTCACTGATTCTTCACTGTTGTCGACCGCGGCGGTCGGTAGCAGCGCACTGCACCGCGGGGGTGTCGGGGATATCATAATTTTGATGGCGGTGTCTCCGCTGTGGTTGCGGGCGTTTGGCCTGTTTCCGCTGCGACACCGACCGCCGCGGACGGTTTTGTGCCCTTTTCGCAGGCGTATGGTGGATTTTCGTGTCTCCTTTCCGCCGCGGTTGTGGTTTTACCGCTGGGGATCCTAATCTAGCCGTCGGTTTTCCCGCGGTAGCGGCGGGCGGTATTTTCCCGCTACCATGGCGGTCGTTTTTTTTTCCGTCCGCCATCGTAATGACCTCCTTAGTTCTGTAGCGGGTTGTAGGTTTATAGGGGAATAGGGTGGGAAGTAATTAAATTATAATAAATGTATTGATTATTTTTTATTTATTAATATTTGTTTAATTGAGATGTTATAGTGTTAAATGTGTAAAGTAATTTATTATTAATTAATCAATAATTGGTTGTTAAATAATTTCAATTAATTAATTGGTAATTAATTATGGTAATTTTGTAATTAATTTTAGTTGTGTGTTGTGGTGTTTATAGGTATTAAGGGTGGGAAGTAATTTTTTACTTGATTAATTAATAATTGGCTGTTAGTTAATTTTAATTAATTAATTGGCAATTAATTATGGTAATTGTGTAATTGATTTTAGGTGTGTGTTGTGGTGTTTATAGGTGTTAAGGGTGGGAAGTAATTTATTTTTAATTGATGAATTAATAATTGGATGTTAATTATTTTTTATTAATTAATTGGTTATTCCTTATGGTAATTGTGTAATTAATTTTAGGTGTTTGTTTTGGTGTTTATAGGAGTAAAGGGTGGGAAGAAATTTGTATTTAATTAATTAATATATAGTTGTTAATTAATGTTAATTATTTGATATGTATTTTGGGTAATTGTTACATTGTTTGTCCGTTGTTTTTACTTTTAAAGGGGTAGAGGGTGGGTATTAAATACATTTAAATTACTTTATTATTAGTTGCGAATAGTAATAGTTTTTAATATATAAATAAGTTTTAATTGTGTTTTATTATTTTAGAGTTTAATTTAGGTGTGTGTTGTGGATATCATAGTGTTAAAGTGTCTGCAGTCAATTAAAGTTTATTAGTTTTTTTTTAAATTAATAATATTTTCTATATTCATTATTAATTTTTAAATTTTGGAAAAAAATTATTAGAAATGTTGAAGTGTTTTGTTATTGGTGTGGTGTTATACGGTAGGAAATACAATAAATACATTTATGTATTAATTAATTTAATTGTTTGTAGATATTTTCTAGTTTAACAGAAATGTATTTTATACATTTATTTATTATTTCATATTATATATTATTTGTAGGTTTTTTATATGTAATTAATATTATAATATTTCTAATTTTTATATATTTAATATATTTGATTTTTCATTTCTAAATGTTTATTTTTTTAATGTTTTTTATAATTTTTATTGTTTTTTATTTTTGTTTTGTTTGAGTTTGAATAGTAATTTTTGTCTCTTCGCTATCCAACACTTTCCCTACTGTTGCATTCACTGGAGTTGGAATAGTAAATTTAATTATTTTGCTATCCAACACTTTCCCTACTGTTTCACTGATTGTATTGGGAAATTTAAGTTTAAATATTTCCTAATAGTTTAATGTTTTAAATTATTGTAGTATGTTTTTTTATATTTTAAATTATTGATATATATATATTTTATTTTTCTATAATTTTAAAGTTTTAAAATAAATTAAAGATAATAGTTTAATAATTATTTTAAAGTAAATATATATATATATATATATATGTATATAAATTATTCTGTTTGTGTGTTTTTTTTTAAATTAAAATTATTTTTTATATTTTGTTAAAATGTATATTCAATTTAATTTCTTTTGCTAAAATGAATATTAATATTTAATATATATTATTTTATTTTATATATATTTAAATCGATATTTTTTACATCTACATTTTTTACATCGATCTTTTGATTCGATATTTTTGTACTTACCTGTGTAGGTATGGGA
This sequence comes from Calotriton arnoldi, assembly GCA_963921515.1. Taxonomy (NCBI): domain Eukaryota; kingdom Metazoa; phylum Chordata; class Amphibia; order Caudata; family Salamandridae; genus Calotriton; species Calotriton arnoldi. Next base: position 849,775 of record CAWUFW010005444.1, read on the forward strand.
GTCGATATTTTTGTATTCTATATATTTTTTTCGATATTTTTAACATCAATGTTTTTTGTCATCGATATTCTATCAATGAACCCTGGCTCATGATAGGAGCCAGAGGAGGATGCACTTGTAGTTTCAGCAAGGATCAGAGGGGCATATTCACAAGGACTTATCGCCAAGTTATCAGCACTTTGGCGCAGCAAAAGTGGCGATAGAATTACCGCCCCATTCGCAAGCTGGTGCTAACTGCCTACATCACCACATAACCCACGATAGCTGCCGCAAAAAACATCGCCACGGTTGACACCGCCAACTAACGCTAATGAGATGCAGAATAGGCGTGTCCGTGCAAAAACACACGAAAAGACAACACCGCACGTTTCTCTATGGACAGCCAGATCTGCGATGCGAGGCAAAAACAGGCGATAAGCCGCGGTAATAGCAGGGATTTCACACCTGCCTTTTGCTGGTGCTAAGCAGGACTACCTGCACCACAAAAGGGAGCCCAGCCCACAGCCACACCTAAAGAACAACAGATGCCGTGGAGCCACTGCCCATGCTACTTGGAGACCCCTGAGGCCCACAACACCAAGCGCCTCCACCCCCAGGACTCCCCCACACCCCTGCCCCCCCCCCGGCCCACCCACCCCGGACAAAGATGTGCCACAGCAACTTTTCGAAATCACGAGAAAAATAAGAGCCTGATGTCACATAAATACAACAACAAACCTACATGTGTGGTCAGAATAAGGAGAAACAAACATACAACTAAGAAATTACACAACAGAACTTTATTAATACACAACACAAAACAACAATTCTGAAGAGTCCATGCGGATCCACTCCGGACAATCTGGAAGTCACAGCCTGCAAGAAAAAATCAGAGCTAAGAAGGTGTGTCATGCGCTCATCAAAGGACAGAGAGAGAGAGAAAGAAAGAAAGGGAGCAAGAGAAAGAAAGGGAGAGAGAGAAAGAAAGGGAGAGACAGAAAGAAAGGGAGAGACAGAAAGAAAGGGAGAGAGAGAAAGAAAGGGAGACACAGAAATAAAGGGAGAGAGGGAGAGAGACCGCTGCCCATGCGCACCCTGGCCCCACTGCTCACCTTCCGCCACCGGTGTGTCTCCAACCACGTGCCGGTGCACGCTCCGAGCCCGGGACACGTGACCTTGGCAGCCTTCACATCACGCGGACCCGCCCCGTGGCCCACTAGGTCACACACCTGAATCTGGGCCTTGAGTTCGGAATGTGAGAGTCCATTACAGTGCACACGTCATCATCACAGGTTGCACACCCGCTCAGCTCCATAGGTGCCACTAACTCTGTGAACCTTGAGGCAACGCCATGTGGCGGTAGGCCCGCGTCGCACGCATGCTCCGGCCAACACTGCAGTCCACCAGGTCCCCTATCTGAAACGAGTACACAACAAATAATTGCAAAGTCCAAATCATTGCACACGGCATCATCGCCTGTCTGTCCCTGCGCACACATGCTGCTGCACCCCAGCCCCTCCCGCCGCCCAGCGGTGAATGTCCGCCCCTGCGCACCCAGGCCCCACTGCTCACCTGCTGCCACCGGTGTGTCCCCAACAGGGTACACCACGTGCCGGTGCCAACTCTAAGACCGGGGCCCGCAGCTTTGGCAGTCCCCACATCATGCGGCACCCCCACACGGTCCAGCAGGTCACACACTTGATACTGGGTCTTGAGTCAGAAATGGCAGAGACCATATCAGTGCACAAGTCATCATCGCAGGCTGCACACCCGCTCAGCTCCATAGGTGCGACTAACCCTGTGCAACTTAAGCCAGCGCCACATGGTGGTAGGCACGTGGCGGCCGCCGGACGTCGGGGGCGACTAACCCTGTGCGCCACAAGTCAAGGACCCTCCATGATTGAGCCACGTTGCGTGTACATCGTCAGGTCACCTCCGGCAGTGGGAAATGTGACGTTGCAGGCCCCTTTTATTGGCGGTGTCACATGGCCCGTGACGCATCTGCTAGATGGGTGTGCTGTGTGTGCAAACCTGCCCTCAGGGAGTGACCGTGGCATGCTGGCAAGTAGAACAGTGACCAGCAGATCCCAAGTGTGGAATCCTGGGACATGTAGCTATGTCGTCCCCCCTCGGAGCATAAGCGTAGTGGTCTGGCCTGGCGTACGCCGGACCTGCATCGGGCGTGCACGAATGATCCCAGGGCTGTGTGCGCTGGTTCAGTCCTTGTCCGGACAAGGAAGTGACAAATGCGTGTGTCCCTGATGTCAGGACTACACCGCACGGAACGCAATCGGCAATGTAGCACCCTGTGACTCATGTCCCACGACGTGTGCAACATGGACGTCAGGGGGAATTACTGACCCAACACACATCCACACTCACATACTTGAATGATCGAAGACATGACACAACTGTGCAATAGTGAATGATTTATTGTCATCCAGTGGAGTGTTGCAGCTGGAGCAGTACAGGGTCATGCAGACCCCACTTCACATCATTGGCACGTGGCGGGCCAGCCAGAGTCCTTCAGGGCATGACAAGTACATCAGAAGAGGAAGAGTCCAGACCGCAGTCTGATCGCTGTGTCATCGGTCATCTGACAGAATATGGCAGACCATGTCGAGGTCCAAGGTGAGAGTCAATGGGTGCATCTGGGGGCAGTGGAAGGTCATGATGCCAAGGGCAGAACCAAGATGAAACAGGCCAAATGAATGGGAGGAATGCTACTGCCGCCTCATGATCAAGAAGTCTGGATCATCCACATCCTCGTCCTCTGATGTGTGCTCTGCCTCACCTGTGGGTGCTGCAGTTCCGGCTGCAGCACTGTGTGCCACTGACACATCAGGGGCTGGAGGTGGATTGTCGGTCGCACCGTGTGTCAGTGACACATCAGGTGCAGGAGTAGAAATGTCTGCCGCATGTGAGGCACAGACACACCAGGGGGTGCAGATGGGGATGGTGTAGGAGCAGCAGCATCCATCTGCGCAAGGCCTTGTGGCAGCAATGCCTTGATGAGGATCTGCAGGGCATGGTATATCCCAGCGACATTTTGCTGATGTGCAGCAGTGATAGCCAACCTCTCCGCCTCCATCCACACCATGTGCTCCATGAGCCTCCGCATTTGTGCCAAGTCACTGCTGAGATTGCTGGAGCCACTCTGACTTGACAGGTGTTCTTGTCTCCGAGTCAGGACTCCAGCGATGTCGGCCAGGGCTCGTTGGAGGCCGTGGAGCGGACTGTGGGTGTCTGTCAGGGACTGTAAGTGGTCCCCGAAGGGACGTAGACATCCATGGATGGCATCAAGTTTGGCTGCCAGGAGGTCAAACCCCATCCGCACCTGATCAGTCAGCTTCTCCTGGGCCTCTGACACACGGGTTTGGACGGCCAGGTGTGTTCTGTGGGGGACTTGGGAGACAGCCGGTGTGGCAGGTGCTGCCTGCTGTGTGGTCTGTGCAGAGGGTGGGGTCTCCTCGATGCAGCTGGGCTGCCCTGATCCTGGAGGTGGAGAGCTGATGCGGCCGATGAGCTCTCTGAGGGCTTCGGTGTCGATGATGGGGTTGTCATCCTCGTCATCAGTGTAGAGTTGTTGGGTCTGCTCTGCAGGTGGTGTTGATGGTCCCTCTGCAATGTTAAGGGGAGATGCTGCATTACATCGTGTTGACATGTTTGTCCAGGCATTGTACAAGTTCACATACAGACTGCATGACGAGGTACATTGTGGCTGTGTAGGAGGAGATGCCTGTTGGATGCGGGACAGTTGACATTTCAACACCATCAGGGATGTAAGGTTGTACTTGTGCAGTTCCATCTCACATACCCCTGCTATGCCAAATGTAATTGGCCAGTATCTTCACATAAGCGGCAGCAGTTTCGCCCTCTGTCCTGTTGTTCACGTGTCGCAGTTTGTCCCACACTGTTCTCTATGCTGCTGTGCTCTGACTGTCGTATGTGTGTGCTGCAGTTTTGTGAGGGTTGCCCCTGCAGCTCTGAGTCTGCTTCCTCTTGTCCCTTGCAGGAGGTGTGCCTTTGACTTCTGTGTCCATGCAGTGTTGAGACGTTACCAGTCTTGGGTGGATGTGTGTCTTGGTGGGAGTGGGGACTGTGGGGCATGGTTTGTCCGCAGCTGTGTTGTTGACGTCAGGGGTTGATTGTGCACGTGGTTGTGTCAGAGTGTGACCTGCTCCTTTACGGATGTGGTCCACACTCAGCCACCTCAGTGTTGTTGCGTGCACTATGTCATGGTAATCGGACTGCAGGCATGGTATTCGTCATGCAGTGTCACTTACGTTGTCAGTGTGGCTCACGGAGCAGCAGCTTGGCTGGGTTCAGCACATGTGCATGGGTTGTATGTGAGCTGTGTGATGTGTGGGGTGGGCCCACTCTGGGCAGATGGTCGAGGGTGACGTACTTGGTGTTCCTATGTGTGCTGCAGTATGGCAAGGGGATCAGGGACATGATCCATAATCATTGTGGGTGTGCAGTGTGGTCTGCTTATTTGTGCATGTGTGCCATTGTGCCCATCTCCTCCCGTCCCCCCAGTCCCTGGTCGCTACTCACCCTGTTGCTGTTGTGTCCGGTCCTGTAGAGCAGTGTCCGGGCCCCCAACTCCTGCCACAGTATCCACACTGATGACTGTCGACACCTTCTCCTCCATCTCGTCCAGCTCCTCCTGCGGCGCAGGACTCCCACCTCCAGTCTGCATTGCTGCTTCGAGGTTGTTGGCGAGTTTGCTCTTGGTTTTGCGCTTGATATCAGTCCATCGCCTCTTGACCTCGTCCATTGACCTCCTCTGCACACCGACAGCATTCACCTTGTCCAAGATGGACTGCCATATTCCATTTCTTGTGCCCAGTGACACGGTGGAGGTGATGAACAGTTGTTGATGGTGTCCTATCACCTCCGTGACCAGGATCTGATTCTCCTGCGGACTGAACCGCTGCTTCCTCTTCTTGTTGTCCTTCCCTGTCCCCGAGGCCCCTGGCTGGGGCTCCGGGGGGCTTGTGGGGTTCCGATCGTCCCCTGTGCCTGCTCCGCCTGACTCCATCAGGCTTCGCTGTTGGTGTTTTTTTGTTTGGTGTTTTTTTAATCTGTTTTTGTAGTGATTTTTCCCGCCTGACGTGTGTGTATTGCAGGTCTTGCGCGCCTTATCGCGGATTGTCTCTTCACGATTGAGCCCATCGCAACTTTTTTCACGTTCAGCTTTGAATTTTTATCGCTGTCGCGGTAGTTGTTTCGCGGACATTCGCTGCGTTATCGTGCGGTTATCGCACGGTATCGCCGTGTTGGGAATGCCACGTTAACACAGCGTTATTTTCCCGCGATGGACTGCGATGTGAGAAGTTGCGGTAAGCTATTTTGGCGATGTTTATCGCACGTTCTTGTGAATATACCCCCCAGTGTATTGATAATGATGGAAGCAATACAGAAGTGCCTAGGAGAGGTATCTATAGGATTAGCATCCCAGAAAATCATCTTGCCTAGTGATGTGGTGAGAAATGACATTTATAAGTGGTTGTAGCTTATGACTTGGCCTTGCATTTGCACAACGTTCCAGAGAAGGACTGGGAGGATGTTGAGAAGATTTCTCTATTGGGCCATGTCAGAAATGGGGTACCGGTTGAGGGGGTGAAACTCTACTCAAGCAACAACCACAATCCTTGTCAGGGTGAAGTCACAAGAAAATTCCAAATTAACCTGTGCTCAACCCTCTGTTAGCTTATCACAGAGCAGTCAAGCTTAACCTAGAGGCATTATGTAAAGTATTTATGCAGTACTTCAAACAGTAATAAAGCAAAAACACAACACAACAAAAATTCCACATGGAATTAAAAACGCAGAGTAAGTGTTAATAAATGAAACAAGACCAAAATGACAAAAATCCGATAAGTAGAATTGGAGATGTGCATGTTTGAAGATTTTGGTGAATATAGTGCCAAAAATGAATCACTGACATAATATCGCTGACAAAAATATAGATGTCAAAAATATCGATGTAAAAATATCGATAGTCAAAATATCGACATCCTGTATTTAAAATGTAAATGACAAAAATATCGAAAAAATATATAAATGTAAAAAATATCGAAGTCCAAAATATAATTTTTTTTTAATATATAAAAAATAATGTTAAAACACTTATATTATAAAAATAACTAAAAAAATAATTACTTAGGGGCCCATTACGATACCCGGCGTAAAAAAATCCGCCAGGCATGGAAGCGGCAAAAATCCGCCCGCACACACCGTCTGAACACCGACCACGCCATTACGATTACACAAACCGAAAACCGCCATCGGCGGAAAAATCACACAAGATACCGCCCGCCATCGTCCGAGTCTGAGTCAAACCGCCCGCCACGGACGGAAACACGCACGACAACACAAAACCGCCCGCCCTCACGGCCGACACACCGCACGTGAGATTACGATTGCACCGCCATGAGCGCGGGAAAACTACAAATATACCGCCCGCCAGCGCAAACAACACCAATGAGAATCGACACGGCAGAAGCCATGGCGCCCACGTCCCTGCACAGAAACCATCCGCTGACAAAACCAATCGCACACAACATGGCCAACAAGTCCACACAGCAAGGCACGCACAAATACACAAGCACAGTACACATCCCGAAAACACCCCCTGGACAAACAAAAACTACAAAGGCCAGAACACCAGACACAACACACCTGAAAACAACAGACCATGAGGACACACCCACATAGGTAAGTACAAAAGCAGCACTCCCACAGACCACAACCCCTTGCAACATTGCAAACTAGAGAGGAGAGGAGAGGACACAGTGACACAGCAAGGACAGCAGCACACCACAGAAACGCACACATCACAACCACCACCACCACCAAACACCGGCACCACAAACCCCCTGCACATTACACAACACACACCGCACCAGCACCACAAACACCATGGCACCACAAAGAATGCCCAAGTTCACGCCCATTGAGCTGACGGTCATGGTCGACGAGATCATCAAGGTGCAACCACAAATCTATGGGAACCTGGTCCAGCACACACCACTAGCCACCAGAAAGAGAATGTGGAACCGGATCGTAGACCAGGTCAATGCAGTCGGGACCCTGCCCAGGAACAGAGTTGAAATCAACAAACGGTGGAATGACGTCAAGAGCCTGGTCAAGAAGAAGGAGAGCAAGAACAGAGAGCTGGCAGCCGTCACTGGCGGAGGAATCCCGCGCTCTTCAAGACCTTCAAAGCGTGGGAGGAGAAGGTGCGAGTCATTATACATCCGGAGATCCTCGCCGGATTAGCAGAGGAGTGGAGGCTGGTAAGTACAAACTAATGTATACCAGCACACCGCTATGTACTCACATGCACTACCACCATGCCACAGCTCCCAGGGACAAACACCCCCATGTCCAGCACACAATACACAACACATCACACACACATGCAACAGACACCACCACACACAGCCCAAACCGAACAACTGTAAGATACGTGGGGACATGTGTACACTCAGCCAGCCACGTAACCACCAACAGGTCCCCAAGTATGCCAGAAGCGCCACAACGAGCACCCACCACACCCATGTGTCGGCCATAGCTACACTAACCGACAAGTAACAGGTAAGTGGCAGGAACACAAAGTGCAGTGGGTGGGAGGGTGGACAGCCCAAGTACAACACACACCAGGCCCCTAGTCCCACAGCACAGCAAGGAGGAGCATCCCCCACACCCCACAGCCACGTGTCAGCCACCGCAGTGCACACCGACAGCCGAAAGGTAGACATCACGGTCCACAACAATTGGTGTCAGTGGGTGTCCAGCCACCACCACGAGCCACAACACCCCCACCCCCACAGACCTGCAACATGGAGCACCCCCGCTTAGAACCATGTGGCATCCAGTACAGTGCACGCCCGAACAACCTGCAGGTGGGAAACTGGACAGGGCTGGATTACTGGAGGCATGAGGACCGTAACACGACCAACACATGGGACATGTCACGTAGCAGACGAACACGCAGCACCGCCCACCATCACGAACAAGTGAACAATGTGCACACGGACATGAACCACAGACTCACACCTCACATGACCCATCACAGACACAGCAACACCCAAGGAGCCACGTCTGCATGCACAAGCCACACTGAATATAGTACCACACGGCAGCCACTGTGCAACTCATCACACACAACCGAAACACCATTGAAGTCCTGTCCATGTAGCCCCTACTGCCTGTCAACCACACACCCCACAACTACGCCTATGTAAGACAAACAACACTAGACGCAACAGAGCGGAACAACATAAATGCACACGAACACCACTGAACCCATCAAACACACAGACACACCATGCACATACAACATACCATCCATCCCATCCGTCAGCCCCAGTCTCATGAAAGGCATGTCATCCGCACAGCTGCCACACATACAGCAGTCACGCTAAGATACATGCCCATGACCAACCATGTGCCAGAAGTCAATGAAGCGCACGCCACACTGTGAGCAACAACACACAACATGGGCCACACCCCCGAGCACTGCAGTGATGCACATGGCACAGGGTAGCACGCACACCAAGGAGATGGGACAACTGCAATACGTTGGCTGGCACACAACCAACACTCACTCATAACGATGCGTCCAATGCCATGTCCAGTAATCACAACAGACAGCAAATATGCAGGCCATGTCAGGCATGCACACACCTCAGACCATGCACTGTCATGCTGCCACAACACATGTCACGTTCGGCACCCATGGCTCACAGCATGTACCCCAAAAGCATATTCCCTCCCAAATGCGAATCTGGGGCATGGCCCCCATGTTGTCATATGCGTTCCTAAGCGTTCCATTTGAACCCCAAAAGCATATTCCATCCCAAATGCGAATCTGGGGCATGGCCCCCATGTTGCCATATGCGTTCCTAAGCGTCCCATTTGAACACCAAAAGCAAAGTACAAACCAGACCCAGGATGGGCCAGGAGCCCGCATACACCAGAGTCACAATAAGTAGGGGCACAGCAACACACCCATCGGCATGGCCAATCCGTCCCATGCCACATGTGCACAGCACACAGTCCCATTGCCAAGCACACACAACTACAAATGGTACAGCCACACACACGCCTCCGGGAAACCCATGTACGAGATTGCACGAACTGTTAATGTCAGACGACAAATACATACTTCGCCAGGTGCAACACAATAACAAATCTCATTCTCTCCACAGGTGACGAACTGCTGGATGCTGGGGATGGAGACAGCAGCCAGCACAGCCAGCCTACAAGCCCCCAATGAGGACACACGGATGTGGAGGATCTGTCCACCTCTTCGGACACGGACCACCAAGCAGGCCCATCTGGTGTGGCAGGGCCCAGCCGCTCCCCAGGACCCCTCCTACCCACCAACCCATCATCCAGGGCTGCTGAACATTCCCAGCCCCCTGCTGCCACTGTCGTTGCGGCCACACCCACGGACATTGCGGCCACACCCACGGTCATTGCGGCCACACCCACGGTCATTGCGGCCACTACCACTGCCGCAACCGCCACCATCGCCGCACCGACCACCACCGCCGCCACCACCACCACGTCTTCGCTGGCACCAGCCCCAGCGCAGGTGGTGGCCCGGCCGACTGGATCCACCCTGGGAGCCACAGCGAGGACCGTGGTGAGCAATGTGGCTAGTGGGCAGGCCGGTGGCAGCAGTACCGGTAGGAGGAGCAGGGTCAGGCAAACGCAAGTCTCCCCTGGGAGCCATGCCCTGCCTCAAATGGCCAGAGTCCTTGGGGCCTATGAAGAGGCCCAAGGACAATGGGCCAGGTCTGCTTCAGACACGCGGGAGGTGCTGGGGGTGCTGAGGTCCATGGACGCCCGTATGGGCCAACTCGTGGACCTCATGGGCCAGCTGGTGGTGAGGTCACAGCCAGGGACAGCAGCTCCACCACCGCCACCACCTGCCGGGGCGCAGGGTCGTGCAGCTGTGTCCAGTTCCCCTGCGTCCACAGCCAGTGAGCACACCTCAACCACCAGCAGGTCGCAAGCAGGCACCCCCTCGCAAGCGTGGAAGGGGCCGTCCGAAGTGGAAACAGATCTCACGGGAGGACTTCGCACGCTCCAGACGCAAGTGAGGCAGCCAGCCAGCCCTCCTTGACCACCCACTGCATTGACTTGGACTACGATCCCACTCCACACAGCCATCTGGATGGCATGTGTCTGTTGGACCATGGACATAGAACCAGTGGGTACACCCTGAGCATCACGCAGCCATGACCGACAGCTCATTGTCACTGCACGCACCACTTTTGTCATCACCTTACACACAATCACATGTCACAGTTTGAAATAAATGCACCTCTTACACAAACTGCTGTTTGTGCCCTGTGTTTTATTTGTACGGAATACAACGGCCACCTTGGGCGGAAAGGCACCTGATGCGTGGCATGGCAATGGAACCGGAGGGCCTGTAGGGACCTAGGGGTGGGAGACAGAACAGGAGCACATTCAATGAGTGTGTCACACACCCATCACACAGTACATGTCAACAACTACAAGCAATGTACACACATCGCACAGAGCAATAGGGCACAATGCCACAGCCACCAACAGTGGCATACTACCCTGGCCATGGAGCGTTGACACACAGCACGCAGTGAACAAACGGCCACCCTGACACAGCACACACACACCTGCACAGATACAGCCACATCAGCCGTCGTACATGGACACTCACCGTCAAGTGAAGTAGTGGGCGATGAGCTGCTGCCGCACATTACCAGCTTCCTCCTCTCCGCTGTCCTCCTCACTCGAGCTGTCCTGGTCTGCGGGCTGGGGCCCTGGTTGATCTCCGTCATCCACGATGAGGGGGATCTGCTTCCGAATGGCCAGATTGTGCAGCATGCAGCACGCCACCACTATCTGGCACACCTTCTGTGGGGAGTACGCCAGCGCACCCCCGGTGCAGTCCAGGCACCTGAACCTGGACTTGAGGAGGCCAAAGGTACGCTCGACCACACGTCTGGTCCTCCCATGTGCCTCATTGTAGCGATCGTCTGCTGGGGTGCGAGGATTCCTCAATGGACTGAGCAGCCATGCCCCATTCGGGTACGCAGAGTCACCTGGGTGTGAGGGACACAGAGAACCGTTGCTATTCCAACTGGACAGGGGACAGCATCGCACAACCAGCACGCTACACCACTCCACATACTCACCGACAATACAGCCACGATCCTGTTGCAGATTGGACATCAGTCGTGGCAAGATGCTGTTGCGCATTATGTGTGCGTCATGGGCCGAGCCTGGGAACTTTGCACACACGTGGGTGATCACCATGTCCGCAAGGCACACCACTTGCACATTCAGGGAGTGCGTGTGCTTCCTGTTGCGGTACAGGTGCTCAGTGGACTGTGGTGGAACAAGGCCAACATGTGTGCAGTCAATGGCTCCAACGGCGTGTGGGATTCTGCCAAGGGCATAGAATGCACCCTTCACTGCCGCCAATTCACGAGCCCTGGGGAAGCGGATGTACCTGTTTCGGTACAGCATCATGGCTGCCAGTACATCCCTCAGCACCTTGCTGAACATGGGCTGGGACATCCCTCCTCCACTGCCCACTGTGTGCTGGAATGACCCAGTGGCGAAGAAATGCATGGCGGCCATCACCTTAGCCGTGGGGGTGACAGCTGTCGGATACACCCTGCGGGGACGGAGATGGGGTTCCAACATGGCACACAGTCGATGCAGGGTTGGCCTGTCCAGCCGAAACTTCCTAATGACCTCTGTATCGTCCATGTCCGCCAGCAATTGGTATGGGCGGTCAATGTTCGGTCTCCGCCTAGGGAAAATGGCAGTGGACACATGTCAAAGCAACACAACACATAGCAATTTCGCATACACATCACTGACATGACTGAGCAAGCACATGAGCCACAGCCCAGCTGTCAAGCTGGGACGGCACGGCCACAATACACTTACACAGGTCTCCCAACAATGGCAATGGCTAGTGATACAAACCACTGCCATGTGCATGCACATGGGGATCTAGGCCCCAATGACTTGCGGGGCGTGCTGATGGGGACTGACTGCATATTCGTCAAGCGGCAACGCCACGGCAACATGAATGTCTGCTGAGCATGGAACTGCTTCCGAGGCTGGATGAGTATGGCACACGACGACGACGATGTGGGCACAGGCTGAGCGGCCAAAACAAGTGGGACCTGTGGCACGAGGGGATATGAGACAGTAGTAGGTGTCAGCACTGCACCCTATGTACAGCACTGTACGGATCACACCTCCCGAAACATTGACAGGTGTCCACATTGACAGCCCCATGCCAAGACGGCTGTGTGCTTGCAGTCACACGTCACAGGTGAGAGGTTACATTGCACGTGCCAGGTGGCAGACGTACATAGTGGGAGCTGGCATGTGTGTGCATGTGTCTCCTGTTCAGGATCCACCAGATGGGTGCTGACTCTGTACTGACCATTGGACACAGCATGTTCCGTGGAAGGCTTGTGTGTGTGGGATGGTGGCACTGGATGTGCCTCCGTTGGGTGGGGGCCATGCACAGGGCGGGTACGTCGATGATTGCGCATTGTTGGTCACGGTGGGTGCACCCACTAAGATGTGTTGCCCTGTGTTCAATTCCTATGTCCGCATGATGATGGACTGTAGATGTGGGCAGACTACACATTGGTCGATGTGCTGTCTATATGCATGTGCCTTCACACCAGGCACAGCTGCCCCTGCACATGTGACCCCTGCTGGACTCGCTGCTGGGTCTGTGGAGCTGATGCACCTTCTGTGCGTGGGGCGGACAGCTCTCCTCACTTCCCACATTGCGCATGTCATGACTTTGCCGCAGGTGACATGGATCATGGAGGGCCCACATGTACGCGTGGGTAGGCTACACATGATTGTTCACTGGTTGCCACCCCCAGTCAGTGTTTCGAATGGGAAGGTTGTCGTGCTGGTGGTATATTCGATGTGGCGGATGGGCGGGCCTAGGTGCGGGCTTAGATTCCGGACATGGGGGGTAGTTGGATTGGCGACTAGTTGCAGTACACACGGGACACGTCTCTTCCTTTCCACATCTGGGTCATCCCTTGTACTCACTGACAGTGATACAGTCATCTTCGCCCCAGCCCTCATGTCCTCCCCTCGCTCCCCCAATATGCATGTGCACCTGCGAGGCTAGCGCTTGCACAGGCAGCCCCAAGCTCGCACCAGAGAGGGCAAGGAGTGTATGTGTGGGTCCAGTTGCACGAGTGGGCTGTCTCAGGGTATGATGTGTTGCGGGACGCCCGTCCACCTGCGTGGTGCCCCAAATGGAGACCCGGCCTGCATGGACTATGCATCACAGTCTTCGCCTTCCGGATCCGCCACCTGCGACACCCAGTGGCTGTGGCTGCCCTTGCGGCCAGGCCGCGTCCGTCTGTGACTGATGGCCCACACATTCACTCTTTGGCCTCTCTGGGGAGGGCTCGGGGGTGGTGGCGCACGCGCTTGCACTTAGTCGCAATGGCATGTGGCGTGGTTGGTATAATGGGCAATGGATGGGATGGTGCGAGCCACCTCCAGTGACGTCAGTGCTGCTCGTGCTGTGGTGCGTCCCCTACACTTCCATTTGACTTGTGCCATGCTAGACGTTGAGGTTCTATTGCCTGCGTGATATGACCAGGAGGAGCGCGAGGAGACCTCTCACACACCATGCTCCACTGCCATCCCGTGCCCTGTATCGCCTGTGCGGATTGACTATGTTGGGGTTACACCTGGTCGACTGGGGCTGTGTGTGCCTTGTCCAAGGGGCATGGCGGGCGCACAACAGGATCCAGCTTGTCCACAGAGGGTGGGCTGAGGTGCGCCTGGTACCGCTTTGTACGTGTGCCCGGCTGCTGTGCACACACGTGTTCACTCCCCCCGACAGGTGTCCTCTCACAATGCCCAGGGAAGCGGTGGTGTACTGTTCATGACCCCTCCCAACACGGCGTGCTCCAACTTGGCATGTGCGCATCTACCCGTCACACCCACCCACCTGAGCACTGCGTCCATACGACTTCACACGACACATGTGTGTCTTCCACAGTTGTGCTACTCATTTGCGTTGACATCCAATACCAGTGGACTACTTGGTCATGTCACGACTGCCGTGTACTTCACATACTCTCATCCTCTCTCATTCATACTTGTGAAATGAGTCAGCGGAGACAGTTTTGGTTTCAAACATTATATTGAGTCTTCTGTCCTCTGTGATGCAGTATAGTGGACACTACTGGCAGCGGAATACATGTTGAGGATATACTGAGCATGATTGCAAATGGGATAGGGTGTGGGGTTACATGTGATTGGCTGTTGCATGTGGGACGTGGGCTTCAGAGTTACATCTGCTTGGCCAAGGCTGTGCTAATGTACATTTACGTATAGCTGCGGAGCTGCGGACTTTGACACAGATGGTATACATGTAGCCTACCAGACCGCTTGGCATCATGGGCACAGTCCATCTCAGTTCCATGTGACAGGTTTGCTGCGGTTGTTCCTCATGCACGCGTGCATGTGAGATGACATCAGGGCATGTGCTTGCGTGCATGCAGCGGCGTGCCACTTGTTGTTGCAATGTGGTGGTTGCTGGACATGTCACAGTCACTGGGGTCGTGTTGTTGTTGTATGCACTTGTCGTCCATGCAAAGGTCCTGGTATGGGATTCCCGGGGCGGGGGTGGGAGGGGTGCAGCACCCACAGACTCCAGGCGACCTATTCATGTCCACTGAGCGGTGTGTGTGTCCATGGGCGCTGGATCCATGTTGTGTCCTGGTTGTTCGTGCAGTTCCGTCCATGTGGGTGCGATACACAGACCCCATGCCACTGCCTCCCACGATGCATGCGGTGTTCCTGGATTTGATGGGGAACAGTGTGCATGTCCCGGTCATATCCGATGTCATGGCGATGTCGTTGATGGTGTGGTAACAGTTGCCGGTCGTTTGGTATGGCTGTTGTGGTGGTGACTGGCCAGTCCGTGCGGAAGCTAAGCATGGGTGCGGGGTTGGACATCATAGGTCAATCGGGGAACCTGCGTTGTGGTCCGACGAATTTACAGGTTGTCAGGTATGCGATGCCGTCCAGCAGGGCTTCCATGTCATTGGTGGTGTACATGTTTGCCAGCCAATGTAGCGGATGGTGGCTGTCAAGGTGTTGTTCGTAAGTTGTCCCTTGGAGGACCATGATGGGGCATGCTGGGTGACATTCGATGTAGCTGTTCTCGATGATCCGTCGTGTGGAGGCACAGTGGTCCCATTTCAGTGCGGGTGCGATGTTGGCCACATACGCCATGCCCCCATAGGCAGAGCAGGCCCTGTCGTGTGCGTCCAGAGGGAGGAGTAGTGGTAGCAGGTCCGCCTTTAGACATGCCGGGTTGGAGAGGCACATCTCCACGGGATGCTGGTAGGGACACCTCCGACAGTAGAAGACGGGCATGACGCAGCTGAACAATGTGATGCGGTAAGTCAGTCGGTAACTTACGTTCAGCAGGGACAGGAGATCGCATCCCAATGTATGTATCAGGTTGGTTTTGTACAGCTTGAGCTGTCCGGCGTAGTTGGGTAGGTGTGTTGCGGTTGCCATTTCGCAGCGGTGCGTTGTGGTGGCGTGCTCCGGCTGTGTGTGCAGTCTGCAATGTGCACGCTCCGAGGTTGCTGTGAGCTCTGTGTAGTCGTAGGGAGACAGGACTTGTGTTCTGTTGGCTTGTGTGGAGGACACGGGCCCTCATCCCACATGCTTCTCAGACAGTTCAAGGTCAGTGATGTGTGACTCCTTCCAATTAACTTGCATGTGGCCGACATGGGGGAGTGTTTTCTTTTTTCTTCCCCGTCCGTTGTGTGCTTCTGTGATATGCGCTATCTGCCCTGTGGTCGGTCTCCTCGGCATGCCTGTGTTGGTCTTTTCTTGGACAATGGCTGTATTCACCGGCTTCTTTCGTAGGGCTGTGGTTTCGGAGTCGGAATGGAAGGTCATTCAGTGCTGTCTGCTCTCCCTTGTGTGGGCGGCAGGCTGCCTTTCCGCTCTGCGTTGGGCCTTGTGTGTGAATGTTATTCTTGGGCCACCTGTTGTCGGTCCCCGGGCTCTTTGGTGTTCCGTTTTATATGTCTTGTTCATATGTGCAGGGTGGTATGGGTGTTTCAGTGTGGTACTGGCGTTCCTCTTCCCGAAGGGGCCCTGCTTCTCCTAGTTGGTGTTGCCGCCGCTGTGTGCTACGCCATGTTTGTTACACTGGGGTGTGTCCTGCTGTTGCGTGACTTCACTGACATGTGTGCGTCGGTTGTGTGGCGTTGGGTGTTGTCCGTGAATTGGGCGTTGGGGACATGTCTGTGGCAGGCCTGTCACGTGTCATGTGCGTTCGGGGTGGGGCTGATGTGTGTGCTGCTTGGTTGTGTCCCTGTGTCTGTGTGCGATGCATGCATGGCGCTGCGGTTGGCCTCTGCGTTGTGCGCATGTGTGGCGGCGTCATCGCCGCTTTGGGGCCGTGACGGGGTCGTTGGTTCCTAGTCCCAGGTGGTGTGTACACATGTGTTGCGCGATGTTACGATTTGGCCTGTGTGTCATATGTGGATGCAATGGTGGATGTGTAGTGTACACGCGCTGGTGGGGGGTGGTCCGCTTTTTCCGCCCTTGCACTGTGTGCGCTGTTTGCGTGCACTTGTTGTGTGTGTGCCTACCTGCATCTCCGCGGTACGTTGCGTCCTTGGTGGTGCATCAGCAAGAGCATGGGGAGGGCCTGCAGTGCTGGATTCATGCTCGGGGAGCCGCTTCTTCGTTGTCCGTGCTCGGCGTCCGTGTTACCGCTTCGGTTTGTCGTACGGTATCTCTTAGCCGTGGGAGCCGTTTGTTTGCGGCATCGTAATTTATACGCCGGGCGGGACGTGATTTCGTCGGACGGTGTGTGTCAATTGTGCTGCGCCGCTACGTGTACGGACGCACTTTGATGGCGGACGGTGTTGCTGGCTTGCCGGCGGTGTTTGGCCTACTTTTCGCATCGTAATTGGGCGGGCGTGTGGACTGCTGCGTGCCGGCGGTAACTGGTGGTTTTTGCATCCGCCAGCACGGCGGTTGTGCTTCCGCCCGCCATCGTAATGACCCCCTTAGATATAATAAACATTAAAAAAATATAATAAACAAATTTAATTTAAAAAAATGTAAATATAGATATATAAAATTAAATATTTAAATGTATATTTACTTAAAACAATTAATAAACTAACTTTAATTTATTTTAAAATATTATAATTATATAAAAATTAACTATAAAAAATATATATATACATACACCTATAACATAAAATATAATAATAAAAACATTATATTATAAAATAAAATACTAAAATATTTATACATTTTTAAACTCACATTTTGCAGTCCATTGAGTGCAACAGTAAGGAAATTGTTGAATAGCATAGGGGTAAAAATTTACTATTCCCACTGCAATTACTGCAACAGTAAAGAAAGTGTTGGATAGCGTAGGGGTAAAAATTACTATTCCCACTCCAGTGAGTGCAACAGTAGAGAAAGTGTTGGATAGCATAGGGGTAAACATTACTATTCCCTCTCCAGTGAGTGCAACAGTAGGGAAAGTATTGGATAGCGATGGGGAAAAAATTACTATTCCCACTCCACTGAGTGCAACAGTAGGGAAAGTGTTGGATAGCGGAGGGGAAAAAAGTACTATTCCCACTCCAGACAGTGCAACAGTGGAGAAAGTGTTGGATAGCGTAGGTGTACTATCTGAAAAAGCTCCCTTGTGACCTATATTGCTTTCACAAATTGAATATCAATTCAGCATGGGCTAACACACTATAGCATAACAATACCACCATTTAAAGAAAAAAAGGAAAAAAGTTTTTTTATTTGATTTCATCATTGTTTATTTCATTTTTTTAAATATATCAAAATCTTTTATACTTTTTTTCTTATTTGCTTGAATATAAAAGTGTAAATATAAACATATAAAAAGATTTTTTGCAGTTATTACATACAATATAAAATTCAAAACAATTCATTTATTAACCCCTGAGTAGACAAAGAAAAACCCTTTTTAATTTCTTCATTCATACAGACATTCAAACTCATACATACTCATACTCTATTCACAAATACATAGATCAAGGGAACGGGAGATAAGGAATAACACAGTCTCCACGACCATTAAAGGTGACTGCAACCAGCAGGATCTAAACAACATAGGTCGACGCGCGTTTCGGTGGTTTAAAGAATAGTAGTACCACCTTCCTCAGGACCTTAGCCGAATAACAACAAAACATATAAGAACCCAGGGGATACTTGTTGAAAAGTGTGGATAAATAATGAAAGCTAGTGCCGATATTGTCCAAAAACGGTCTAGCTGACAGATGAACCGCCGACCGTTATTATCAAAGATGACAGTGAGTTGATTGATAAGAACACGTCCAATATCATGCGGTCCACCGGTAACTGATGCCGTAGCCAACCGTTTATATACTTGACAGACCACGTCCTAGAATATAAGTATACAAAACGCCCTAAACAACTCTGCGTGCATACTCTCTCTCATGGGATAAAATGCTCCTATTGTCTCAGAAACACACACTAGTCAAATGGATATTTCTTCTAATAGTCATATTGTGTTCAACGTCTTCAATGATGTACCGCAGTTTGTGGTAGATATATCACAATCGGTCCCACATAGGCTCAGCACGGGTGGCCTCGCGTTCAATCATCTATCATGATGACGGCGTCCAAGTGGTGATTCGACGTAGCGTAGGTGTAAAAATTACTATTCCCACTGCAGAAAGTGCAACAGTAGGGAAAGTGTTGGATAGCAGAGGGGTAAAAATTACTATTCCCACTCTAGAGACTGCAACAGTAGGGAAAGTGTTGGATAGCGGAGGGGAAAAAATTACTATTCCTACTCCAGAGAGTGCAACAGTGGAGAAAATGCTGGATAGCGGAGGGGAAAACATTACTATTCCCACTCCAGAGAGGGCAACAGTAGGGAAAGTGTTGGATAGCGGAGGGGTAAAAATTACTATTACACTCCAGTGAGTGCAACAGTAGGGAAAGGGTTGGATAGCGGAGGGGTAACAATTACTATTCCCTAAACAGTGAGTGCAACAGTAGGGAAACTGTTGGATAGTGAAGGGGAAAAAATTGCTATTCCCACTCCAGTGAGTGCAACAGTAGGGAAAGTGTTGGATAGCAAAGGGTAAAATTTACTATTCCCACTCCAGAGAGTGCAACAGTAGGGAAAGTGTTGGATAGCGGAGGGGTAAAACTTACTATTCCCACTCCAGTGAGTGCAACAGTAGGGTAAGTATTGGATAGCGGAGGAGTAAAAATTACTATTCCCACTCCAGACAGTGCAACAGAAGGGAAAGTATTGGATAGCGGAGGAGTAAAAATTACTATTCCCACTCCAGACACTGCAACAGTAGGGAAAGTGTTGGATAGCGGAGGGGTAAAAATTACTATTCCCACTCCAGAGAGTGCAACAGTAGGGAAAGTGTTGGATAGCAGAGGGTTAAAATTAATATTTCCCAAAAATTTAAAGAAAAAGAAAAAGAAACAAAATACCAACTACAATACAAAAATTGTTAATAACACAAAAAAACCATAAAAAAATATAATAAATTACAAAACATAGAAAAATATTTTAATGTTAAAAAGTACTAAAAATTAACTACAAACCTTAATTTATAGAAGTTTAAAAAAACATTTTACAAACAAATAACTATATTTAATATAAATTATTTATAATCAAAATATTAATTATTAATGATTTAAAAAAAATTACTTCACACCATATTCCCCTATAAACGCACAAAAAACTCCTACATAATTGACACAATTAACATATTTAACATTTAATTAATTATAATTAACAAACAATTAATAATTAATTAATGATAAATAAATTACCACAAACAACACTATAAAATCAAAATATAAAATAAATACTAATAAATAAAAATTATTAATTACTTTATTCAAATTAAATTACTTCCCACCCTATTCCCCTATGAACCTACAACCCACTCCTAAAAAAACATACAATTTACATAATTAATTAATTAATTATTAAATTTAATAACCAATTAATATTTTATTAATAAAAATATAATTATACATACTAATCAATAAAAATTATTAATTACTTTATTCAAATTAAATTACTTCCCACCCTATTCCCCTATAAACCCACAACCCGGTCCTAAAAAAAAATAACACAATTTACATAATTATCAATTAATTAATTAATTAAAATTGATAAACAATTAATAATTAATTATTAAAAAATTAATTATAAATACTAATACATTAAAATTATTAATTACTTTTTTATAATTAAATTACTTCCCACCATATTCCCCTATAAACCCACAACCCGCTCCTAAAAAAAATAACATAATTTACATAATTATCAATTAATTAATTAACAAAATTTGATAACCAATTTATAATTAATTAATTTATTTATTTACTATAAATACTAACAAATAAAAATTATTAATTACTTTATTATAATTAAATTATTTCCCACCCTATTCCCCTATAAACCCACAACCCGCTCCTAAAAAAAATAACACAATTTACATAATTATCAATTAAGTAATTAATAAAAAATAATCACCAATTAATAATTAATTAATTAATTTTTTGACTATAAATACTAACAAATAAAAATTATTAATTACTTTATTATAATTAAATTGCTTCCCACCCTATTCCCCTATAAACCCAAAACCCACTAGAGAACTAAGGGGCTGATTACGATGGCGGGCGGACTAGGTCCGCCCGCCATCGTAGCGATATTTGGGACCGCCCGCCAGACATGTGGCGGTCCCACCACTGCGATTAGGATGCGCCCGCCATACTGGCGGGTGCATCCAGGGCTTTAACATTGCGGGAGGTGCTGCTGGCTGCAGCACCGTACGCAATGTCAAAAGTGCTTGCACTGCATTTCCCTGCACTACGTGGCAGGCACCACGCGGTGCCTGCCACTTGGTGCATGGAAATGCAGGGGGGTACCATGGGTACCCCCAGTGCAGCGACACCCCCACACAAGGGGGGACCGCAACAGGCCCTCAAACCCAATCCCGCCAGCTTTGCCATGGAAAGGCCTTTCCTATACCCACATCCTAATTTGGTGGACGGTGCCTGCTAGGCACCGCCACCATTTTAGGGGCCCTGCACCGTCCGCCAGGCAATCGGTGCGATTGCCTTTGGCGGTGAAGCGATGGACGGACTTTGCGTCCACCGCGATACCCACCGCCATCCTAATTTGGCGGTGGGTAATACGCTTGGTGATGGCGGAAGGACCACCACCGCCGGCCCAGCGGTGGCGGTCCTTCTGCCATCATAATGACCCCCTAAAATACGCAAAATTTAATGGACATAAAAATAATCACTTCTAAAAATTTCACACATAGATTAAAAAAAACAGCTATACTTATACAAAAAAAATTAGATCACATTCTTTTAACATACATACTAAAATACAGAACACTATTATAAATATCGATATTATTGACAACGATATTTTGACAAACGATATTACTGACTTCGATATTACAGAAAACTATATTTCTTACCTTCAAGTCAATATTCTGGTCAACAATATTCTTGAAGTCGATATTCTGCCACTTCGATATTTGCAACTCGATATTCTGGCACTTCGAAATTCCAGACTCGATATTCTGTCTGTGCACCGCCAAAAAGCACAAAGCACCAACTATGGTTATCTAGTCGTGCCGGACAATGACAAAGTCACAAGTCCAGGCCAACTACAATGTAGCATGGGCCACCAATAGGAACCGAGTTAGGCCCGCTGAACAAGAGAATCTTAAATACTGGTTGCGGAACATTGTGATGTCCTGTGTCAAGGATGCGTCACGCAGTTGAGGAGATACAAGGTCCTGGTTGGCAATGCTTCATGCAGCATAGGTTCTGAGGAACTGTGAGGGTGCGATGCGAGGTCCTGCATCATCGGCGAGAAGTCCTGCATCAAGGATGCGTCGCGCACCGGCTGGTTTTGAAGAAATTGCGAGGCTTGCGATGTGAGGGCCTGCATCGGACATGCGTTGCGCAGTGGCTGTTCCATTGAAGCTTTAGGCTGTGACGGTGATAGAAGTCCTTGCACTGGGAAAGTCCACTCAGCAGAGATGATGAGTCAGTTCTGCTCAGGGTTGTGCCAAGCAGCCGAAGAGATGTTTCAGTTTTGCTGGGTCCACAGATGGCCTAGCAGAGCACCTTTATGGCCACTTCACAGGGTCCAGGACTGGGGTGGCAGCACTTGGAAGGGTAGGATTCACTGTTGCAGAGTCCAGATGCTGGTTACAAGAGATTAGCCCTTGGAGTCAATCTGGTGGTCCTGGGTACTGGCTGCAAGTCCAGTCCTTCTCACCCAGGCAAAGGGCAGCAGATCAGCAGGGCAGCAGTCCAGCAGAGTGGCAGTCCTTCTTCTTGGCAGAGTCTTTCACAGGTCCAGAAGAATTCTGAAGAGTTGGGGTCTGAGGTCCAATATTTATACCTGGATCCCGCTTTGAAGCAAGTGTGACTTCTAGAGGTTTCCTCACCCTGAGGTATCAGCCATAGCCTTTGTGATGTGTTGTAGGTGACAGCTCCTCCCCCTCGTTAACTCAAAGTGCACCATCCTACCAACACCTAACATCCCTTTGTCTCACTGGAAGCAATACACAAAGACTAACTGCCAGCTACACCTAGTGATGTGACCCAGGATCAGGCAGCAGGCACCAAATGGTTAGGAGAAGAAAATTGAAACTTTCTAGAAGTGGCATTTTCGGAGTTGTGATTAAAAACCTGACTTTACCAATAAAGATGGCTTTTAATTACATTTTTGTAGACACCAAACACAGCTGTATATCTGCTCCCAATTGGAAGTTTTAGCTTATTAAATGTGATAAGGTAACTCCAATGTTATCCTGTGGGAATGGTAGGCCTTGCAGTACTAAAAAACAAATTTGTGAGTTTTTCCCTACCAGGACATGTTAAACCTAAACATACATGTCCACCTTTTCAAATACAAAAAGAACAATTGATGGACAGAATGCAGAACAATGTCATACATTCACCCCAGTACAGAGATCTGGGCCTAAATCCATCGTTTTTTTGCTCACCATGCCATTCCAGTTTGGACACAGGCATATGCAAATCAGTCTTGACCCTGCGCCCAATGGGAACAGTCCAGCCCGAACTGCCAAGTCAGGTCCTCCCTGGACTGGAAACAAGCATCCTAGGACCGGTTTTGGGCTTCCAGCCCTCATCAGCCAGGATAGCTTGACTCCAGTGGCATGGAGAGCACGGGACCCACGTCTGGGCATACCCGTCCCACTCGGGGTGACAAATGCAAAAAGAACAATTGATGGACAGAATGCAGAACAATGTCATACATTCACACCAGTACAGAGATCTGGGCCTAAATCCATCGTTTTTTTGCTCACCATGCCATTCCAGTTTGGACCCAGCCATATGCAAATCAGTCTTGACCCTGCACCCAATGGGAACAGTCCAGCCTGAACTGCCAAGCCAGGTCCTCCCTGGACTGGAAACAAGCATCCTAGGACCGGTTTCGGCCTTTTAGCCCTCATCAGCCAGGATAGCTTGACTCCAGTGGCATGGAGAGCACGGGACCCACGTCTGGGCAAACCTGTCCCACTCGGGGTGACAAATACAAAAAGAACAATTGATGGACAGAATGCAGAACAATGTCATACATTCACCCCAGTACAGAGATCTGGGCCTAAATCCATCGTTTTTTTGCTCACCATGCCATTCCAGTTTGGACCCAGCCATATGCAAATCAGCCTTGACCCTGCGCCCAATGGGAACAGTCCAACCTGAACTGCCAAGCCAGGTCCTCCCTGGACTGGAAACAAGCATCCTAGGACTGGTTTCGGGCTTTCAGCCCTCATCAGCCAGGATAGCTTGACTCCAGTGGCATGGAGAGCACGGGACCCACGTCTAGGCATACCCGTCCCACTCGGGTTGACAAATGCAAAAAGAACAATTGATGGACAGAATGCAGAACAATGTCATACATTCACCCCAGTACAGAGATCTGGGCCTAAATCCATAGTTTTTTTGCTCACCATGCCATTCCAGTTTGGACCCAGCCATATGCAAATCAGTCTTGACCCTGCGCCCAATGGGAACAGTCCAGCCTGAACTGCCAAGCCAGGTCCTCCCTGGACTAGATACAAGCATCCTAGGACCGGTTTCGGGCTTTCAGCCCTCATCAGCCAAGATAGCTTGACTCCAGTGGCATGGAGAGCACGGGACCCACGTCTGGGCATACCCATCCTACTCGGGGTGACAAATGCAAAAAGAACAATTGATGGACAGAATGCAGAACAATGTCATACATTCACCCCAGTACAGAGATCTGGGCCTAAGTCCATCGTTTTTTTGCTCACCATGCCATCCCGGTTTGGACCCAGCCATATGCAAATCAGTCTTGACCCTTGCTTTTTCAGACAACAACAACCTGCCTCATTTAAAACCTTCTAGCTCTGCCTACATTAATAGGAGCCACAAGTAAGTTCATACCAAGTACTCATATGACATATTTGTGTTCTCTAAAACAACTTTAAGGCCCATTACGATACCGGGCGTAAAAAAATCCGCCACCCATGAAAGCGGCAAAAATCCGCCCGCCTACACCGTCTGAATACCGACCCAGCAATCATGATGCCTCGAACCAAAAACCGCCAGCGGCGGTAAAAAAACACAAAATACCGCCCGCCCTTGCCCGAGTCGGAGTCAAACCGCCCGCCACGGACGGAAAGACGCACAACAACACAAAACCGCCCACCCTCACGGTCGAGACACCGCACGTGAAATTACGATCGCACCGACATGAGCGCGGAAAAACAACAAATACACCGCCCGCCAGCGTAAACAACACTGAAGAAAATGGACATGGCAGAAGCCATGGCGGCCACGTCCCTGCACAGAAACAGCCGCGGACTCAAACAAACACACACAACATGGCTAACAAGTCCACACAGCAACCCACGCACAAATACACAGACAAAGTACACATCCCGAAAACACACCACCCCTGGACAAACAAATAAACTACAAAGCCCAGAACACCAGCCACAACACACCTGAAAACAACAGACCATCAGGACACACCCAAACAGGTAAGTACAAAAGCAGCCCCTCCACAGACCACAACCCCTTGCAACATTGCAAAGCAGAGAGGAGAGGAGAGGACACAGTGACACAGCAAGGACAGCAGCACACCACAGATACGTACACATCACACCCACCACCACCACCACCACCAAACACCGGCACCACAAACACCATGGCATCACACAGAATGCCCAAGTTCACTTCCACTGAGCTGACGGTCATGGTTGACGAGATCGTCAAGGTGCACACACAAATCTATGGCAACCAGGTCCAGCACACACCACTAGCCACCAGAAACAGAATGTGGAACAGAATTGTAGACCAGGTCAATGCAGTCGGGACCGTACTCCAGAAACAGAGGAGAGATAAACAAACGGTGGAACGACATCAAAAGCCTGGTCAAGAAGAAGGAGAGCAAAAATCGAGAGCTGGCTGCCACGACTGGCGGAGGGAATCCCGCGCATTACAAGACCTTCAAAGCGTGGGAGGAGAAGGTGCGAGTCATCATCCATCCGGAGATCCTCACCGGATTACCAGGGGAGTGGAGGCTGGTAAGTACAAACAAATGTATGCCAGCACACCGCTATGTACTCACATGCACTACCACCATGCAATAGCTCTGAGGGACAAACACCCCCATGTCCAGTACACAATACACAACACATCACTCACACATGCAACAGGCACCACCACACACACAGCCCAAACATATCAACTAACAAAACCATGGGGGCATGTGTACACACAGCCAGCCACGTAACTACCAACAGGTCCCCTAGTACTCCAGAAGCGCCACAACGAGCACCCCCACACCCATGTGGCAGCCGTAGCTGCACCAACCGACAAGTAACAGGTAAGTAGCCGCAACACAAAGGCAGTGGGTGGGAGGGGGACAGCTGAAGTACAACACCCACCAGGCCCCTAGTCCTACAGCACAGCAAGGCGGAGCACCCCCACACCCATGTGGCAGCCGTAGCTGCACTAACCGACAAGTAACAGGTAAGTTGCAGCAACACAAAGTGCAGTGGGTGGGAGGGGGGACAGCTGAAGTACAACACCCACCAGGCCCCTAGTCCTACAGCACAGCAAGGCGGAGCACCCCCCACACCCATGTGGCAGCCGTAGCTGCACCAACCGACAAGTAACAGGTAAGTAGCCGCAACACAAAGGCAGTGGGTGGGAGGGGGACAGCTGAAGTACAACACCCACCAGGCCCCTAGTCCTACAGCACAGCAAGGCGGAGCACCCCCACACCCATGTGGCAGCCGTAGCTGCACTAACCGACAAGTAACAGGTAAGTTGCAGCAACACAAAGTGCAGTGGGTGGGAGGGGGGACAGCTGAAGTACAACACACACCAGGCCCCTAGTCCTACAGCACAGCAAGGCGGAGCACCCCCCACACCCATGTGGCAGCCGTAGCTGCACTAACCGACAAGTAACAGGTAAGTTGCAGCAACACAAAGTGCAGTGGGTGGGAGGGGGACAGCTGAAGTACAACACCCACCAGGCCCCTAGTCCTACAGCACAGCAAGGCGGAGCACCCCCACACCCATGTGGCAGCCGTAGCTGCACCAACCGACAAGTAACAGGTAAGTAGCCGCAACACAAAGGCAGTGGGTGGGAGGGGGACAGCTGAAGTACAACACCCACCAGGCCCCTAGTCCTACAGCACAGCAAGGCGGAGCACCCCCACACCCATGTGGCAGCCGTAGCTGCACTAACCGACAAGTAACAGGTAAGTTGCAGCAACACAAAGTGCAGTGGGTGGGAGGGGGACAGCTGAAGTACAACACACACCAGGCCCCTAGTCCCACAGCACAGCAAGGAGGAGCACAGCCCACACCCCACACCCACGTAGCAGCCACTGCAGTGCACACCGGCAGCCGACAGGTAGACATCCCGCCCCAGGACAAACGGTGTCAGTGGGCGTCCAGCCATCACCACGACCCATAACACCGCCCCCACCCCCACAGACCTGCAACATGGAGCACCCCCCGCCCATAACCATGTTGCATCCAGTCCAGTGCACGCTCAAAAACAACCTGCAGGTGGGAAACTGGACAGGGCGGGGTGACTGGAGGCATGAGGACTGAATTACGACTAACACATGGGACATGTCAAGTAGCAGAGGAACACGCAGCACTGCTCCCTGTCACAACCATGTGAACAATGTGCACACGGACATGAACCACAGAGTCACACCCCACATGACCCATCACAGACACAGCAACACCCAAGGAGCCACGTCTGCATGCACAAGTCACACTGATTACAGAACCACACGGCAGGCACAGTGCAACCCATCACACACAACTGCAACACCATCGAAGTCCTGTCCATGTAGCCCCTACTGCCTGTCAACCACACATCCCACAACTACGCCCATGTAAGACATACCACACTAGACGCAACAGCGTGGAACAACATAAATGCACACGAACACCACTGGACCCATCAAACACACAGACACACAATGCACATACAACATACCATCCATCTCATCCGTCAGCCCCAGTCACATGAAAGGTATGTCATCCGAACAGCTGGTCCACATACAGTAGTCACGCAAAGAAACATGCCCATGACAAATCATGTGCCAGAAGTGAATGAAGCGCACGTCACACTGTGAGCAACAACACACATAACATGGGCCACACCCCCCGAGCACTGCATTGATGCACATGGCACAGGGCAGCACGCACACCAAGGAATCGGACCATCTGCAATACGTCGTGTGGCACACAACCATCACTCACTCATAACAATGCGTCCAATTACATGGCCAGAAATCACAACAGACAGCAAATATGCAGGGTATGTCAGACATACACACACCTCAGACCATGCACTGTCATGTTGCCACAACACATGTCACGTTCTGCACCTATGGCTCACAGTATGTACCCCCAAAGCATAGTTCATCTCAAATGCGTTTCAGGGGGCTGACCCCATTATGCCATCTGCGTTTCTAAGCGTTCCATATGAACCCCCAAAGCATAGTTCATCTCAAATGCGTTTCAGGGGCTGACCCCATTATGCCATCTGCGTTTCTAAGCGTTACATTTGAACCCCAAGAGCATAGTACAAACCATCCTCCACGATGGGTCTGGAGTCCTCATACACCAGAGCCACAAAAAGCAGGAGCACAGCAACACACCCAACGGCATTGCCAATTCGTCCCATGCCACATGTCCACAGCACACAGTCCCATTGGCATGCCCACACAACAACAAATAGCACAGCCACACACACGGCTCCAGGAAACCTGTGCACGACTGTGCATGAACTGTGGATGTCAGACAACCTATACATACTTTGTCATGTGCAACACAATAACATATCTCATTCCCCCCACAGGTGACGAACTGCTGGATGCTGGAGATGGAGACAGCAGCCAGCACAGCCAGTCTGCAAGCCCCCAACAAGGACTCACGGATGTGGAGGATCTGTCCTCCTATTCGGACAAGGACCACCCAGCAGGCCCATCTGGTGTGGCAGGGCCCAACCGCACCCCAGGCACCCTCCCACCCACCAACCCATCATCCAGGGCTGATGACCACTCACAGCCCCCTGCTGCCACTGTCGTAGCGGCCACTACCACTGTTGTGGCGGCCACTCCCACGGTCGTTGCGGCCACTCCCACTGCCGCAACCACCACCACCGCCGCGACCACCACCACGTCATCACTGGCCCCAGCCCCAGCGCAAGTGGTGGTCCGGCCGACTGGGTCCACCCTGGGAGCCACAGCGAGGACCGTGGTGAGCAATGTGGCTAGTGGGCAGGTTGGTGGCAGCAGTACTGGTAGGAGGAGCAGGGCCAGGCCAACGCCAACTGTGCCTGGGAGCCAAGCCCTGCCGCCAATCGACAGAGTCCTTGGGGCCTATGAAGAGGCCCAAGGCGAATGGGCCAGGTCGGCAAGCGACACGCGGGAGGTCCTTGCGGTGTTGAGGTCCATGGACGCCCACATGGCCCAAATCGCGGACCTCATGGGCCAGCTGGTGGTGGGGGAGGGCACAAGCAAGGCCAGCAACACCACCTCCGCCACCACCTGCTGTGGCACAGGTTCATGCAGCATCGCGTTCCCTGCGTCCACAGCGAGTGAGCACTCCTCAACCACCACCAGCGGAACATCAACACCCCCCCCTACCAAACGTGGAAGGGGCCATCCGAAGTGGAAACAGGTGTCCAGAGAGGACTTCGCCCGCACCAAACGCCAGTGAGTCAGCCAGCCACCTTGACCACCTACTGCATTGACTTGTAATACGATCCTACCCCACACTGCCATGTGAATGGCATGTGTCTGTTGGACTGTGGACATAGAACTCCATGGGTACACCTTGACCATCACGCAGCCATGACCGTCAACTCATTGTCACAGCTTGCACCACATTTGTCATCACCTTGCACACAATTACATGTCACCGCTGTTAATAAATACACCTTGATCACAATCGGCTTAATGTGTCCTGGGTTTATTCCACGATGTGCAATCGCCACCATGAGCAGAATAGCATCTGCTGTGTGGCATGTCGATGGGACAGGAGAGGCTGCAGGGACCTAGGGGTGAAAAACAGAACAAGAGTACATTCAATGAGTGTGTCACACACTCATCACACAGTACTTGTCACCAACTACAAGCAATGCACACACATCTCAGAGAGCAACAGGGCACAATGCTACAGCCACTGACAGTGGCATACCAACCTGGACATGGACCATTGACACACAGCACTCAGTGAACAAAAGGCCCCAGTAACAGAGCACACATACACCTGCACAACTACAGCTACATCAGCCGTCGTACATGGTCACTCACCGTCAAGTGAAGTAGCGGGCGATGAGCTGCTGACGCACATTCACAGCTTCATCCTCTCCACTGTCCTCTTCACTGGAGCTGTCCTGGTGTGCAGGCTGGGGCCCTGGTTGATCCCCGTCATCCACAATTAGGGGATCTGCTTTCGAATGGCCAGATTGTGCAGCATGCAGCACGCCACCACTATCTGGCACACCTTCTGTGGGGAGTACGCCAGCGCACCCTCGGTGCGGTCCAGGCATCTGAACCTGGACTTGAGGAGGCCAAAGGTACGCTCGACCACACGTCTGGTCCTCCCATGTGCCTCATTGTAGCGGTCATCTGCTGGGCTCCGAGGATGTCGCAATGGACTGAGCAGCCAGGGCCCATTCGGGTAAGCCGAGTCACCTGGGCGTGAGGGACACAGAGAACCGTTGCAATTCAAACAGGACAGTAGACAGCATCCTTAAGCCAGCACGCTACACAACTCCACATACTCACCGACAATCCAGCCACGGTCCTGTTGCAGATTGGTCATCAGTCGTGGTAATATGCTGTTGCGCATGATGTGCGCGTCATGGGCCGAGCCTGGGAACTTTGCACACACGTGGGCAATGACCATGTCCGCAAGGCACACCACTTGCACATTCAGGGAGTGCATGTGCTTCCGGTTGCGGAAGAGCTGCTCAGTGGCCTGTGGTGGGACAAGGCCAACATGGGTGCAGTCTATGGCACCAACGACGTGTGGGATCCGTCCAAGGGCATAGAATGCACCCTTCACTGCCGCCAACTCACGTGCCCTGGGGAATCTGATGTACCTGTTCCTGTACAGCATCATGGCTGCCAGTACATCCCTCAGCACCATGCTGAACATGGGCTGGGACATCCCACCTCCACTGCCCACTGTGTGCTGGAATGACCCAGTGGCGAAAAAATGCAGTGCAGCCATCACCTGAGCCGTGGGGGTGAATGCTGTCGGATACACCCTGCGAGGACGGAGGTGGGGTTCCAACATGGCACACAGTCGGTGCAGGGTTGGTCGGTCCAGGCGAAATTTCCGGGTGACCTCAGAATCCTCCATGTCCGCCAACAATTGGTAAGGGCGGTAAATGTTTGGTCTCCGCCTAGGAAAGATGGAAGTGGACACATGTCAAAGCAACACGCCACATGGCATTTGCACATACACATAACTGATATGACAGAGCAAGAACTAGAGTCACAGAACAGCTGTCATGCAGGGACAGCACAGCCACAATACACTTACACAGGTCTCCCACCAATAGCAATGGGCAGTGACACAAACCATTGCTATGTGCATGCACATGGGGATCCAGGCCTCAATGACCTGTGAGGCGTGCTGATGGGGACTGACTGCATATTCGGCAAGCGGCAACACCACGGCAACATGACTGGCTGCTGTGCATCACACTGCTTCTGAGGCTGGATGAGTATGGCACACACCAACGACGATGTGGGCACAGGCTGAGCGGCCAAGACAAGTGGGACCTGTGGCACGAGGAGATATGAGACAGTCATTGGTGTCACCACTGCACCCTATGTGCAGCACTGTACGGATCACACCTCCAGAAGCATTGTCAGGTGTACACATTGACAGCCCCATGCCAACACGGCTGTGTGCTTGCAAATACACATCACATGTGACACGTAACCTTGCACGTGCCAAGTGGCAGATGTACATAGTGAGAGATGACATGCGTGTGCATATGCGTATACCATGCACCCATGCCAATGTGCAGATGATGACATGCTAACAGACATGTGGGGGCCGGCCACTGGCCGTCCCTGCCTATGCACACGGCATGTTGTGGCCCCGTCCATTGTGCACCTGCACCCACACGCACATCATGGCCACACCTGCAGATGCAGTGCGCACATCATACTGTGTGGTGCACATGGCATCAGCGGACTGTCACCAACATGGGCCAGGCCATTACGGCCAACTCCGATGACCCTCGCGGTTGCACCCTGCGTGTTCCACTATGGAGGTAGGCGTCCCGGGCCAGCTGGGTGCAGGCCAACGTCTGCAATTGCCAATGCAGGTCTCAGTGCACTTGTTGCTCGTGTGAATGTCAGGCTGGGCCATGCTGCCCCTCTCAGTCCCAGCAGGCCTGGCCTGCACATTGACTGCACAATGCCAGTAGGTGACAGCACCGACTGCCTAGTGGGTTGCATGTGTCTCCTGTGCTGGACCCTCCAGATGGGCGCTAACTCAGTACTGACTATTGGACACACCATGTCTCGTGATGGGGATGTGTGTGTGGGATGGTGGCACTGAATGTGACCTCCATTGCATGGTGGGCCATGCACAGGGTGAGTACGTCGATGATTGCGCAGTGTTGGTCACAGTGGGTGCACCCACACAGATGTGTTGCCCTATGTTCATTTTCTATGTCCGCATGATAATGGACTGTAGATGTGGGCAGACTACACATTGGTCGATGTGCTGTCAATTTGAATGTGCCTTCACACCAGGCACAGCTGCCCCTGCACATGTGACCCCTGCTGCACTCGCTGCTGGGTCTGTGGAGCTGATGCACCATCTGTGCGTGGGGCGGACAGCTCTCCTCACTTCCGTCATTGCGCATGTAATCACTTTGCCGCAGGTGACATGGATCATGGAGGGCCCACATGTACGCGTGGGTGGCCTCAACAAGTGTGTCCAATGGTTGTCATCCCCCAGTCAGTGCTTCGAATGTGAATGATGTTGTGCTGGTGCTAATTTCAGTGTGGCGGGTGGGCGGGGCTAGGTGCGGGCTTACATGCAGGACATGGGAGGGTGATCGGATTAGCGACTAGTTGCAATACACAAGGGGCACGTCTTTTCCTGTCCACATCAGGGTCATTCCTTGAACTCACTGACAGTACTACAGTCGTCTTTGTCCCTGTCCTCATGGCCTCCCCTCGCTCCCCCAATATGCATTTGCACCTGTGGGGCTAGCGCATGCAGATGCAGCCCCAAGCTCGCCCCGGAGAGGCCAAGGAGTGTATGTGTGGGTCCAGTTGAACGAGTGGTCTGTCTCACGGCATGATGTGTGGCGGGACGCCGTCCACCTGCGTGGTGCCCCGACTCGAGACCCGGGCAACATAGACAATGCATAGCAGTCTCCGCAGTCCGGATACACCACCTGCGACACACAGAGGCTGTAGCTGCCCTAGCGGCCCATGCTGTGTCCATCTGGGGCTGATGGACCCACACATTCACTCTTTTGCCTCACTGGGGCGGGCTCGGAGGTGCTTGCGCACGCGCTGGCTTCTCTGTTGCAACGGCATGTGACGTGTGTGGAGATGTAGGCAATGGGTGGGATGGTGCGAGCCACCTTCCATGACGTCACTCCTGCTCGTGACGTGTGCGTCCCCCAATACTTCCATATGACTTGAGCCATGCTACACATTGAGGATGTTTTGCCTGCGTGATGTGTCCCGGAGGAGCGCGCCGAGTCCTCTTCCCCACCATGCTCCACTGCCATCCCGTGCCCTGGATTGCCTGTGCAGGTTGACAATGTTGGGGATACACCTGGTCGGCAGGGGCTGTGTGTGCCTTGTCAAGGGCCTGGCGGGCGCACAACAGGATCCAGCTTGTCCACAGAGGGTGGGCTGACGTGTACGCCGCATTGTTCGTGCGCCCGGCTGCTGTGCACACACGTGTTCACATCCCCCCCGACAGGTGGCCTTTAACATTGCCCAGGGAAGCGGTAATGTGCAGTTCTGGACCCCTCCCGACACAGCGTGTTTCAACTGTGCATGTGCGCATCTACCCGTCACACCCACCCACCTGAGCGAAGCGTCACTCCCGCTTCACACGACACATGTGTGTCTTCCACAGTTGTGCTACTCATTTGCGTTGACATCCAATGACAGTGGACTACATAGTCATGTCACGACTGCCGTGTACATCACACACTCTCATCATCTCACATTCGTACTTGTGAAAGGAATCAGCAGAGACAGTTTCATTCTTCAAACCATGTATTGTGACTTATGTCCTCTGTGATGCAGTATAGTGGACACTACTGGCAGCGGAATGCATGTGGAGGATATACTGAGCATGATTACACATAGCTAAGGGTGTAGGGGTACATGTGATTAGCTGTTGCATGTGGGATGTGGGCTTCAGAGTTACATCTGCTTGGCCGTTGCAGTGCTAATGTTCATTTGCAAATAGCTGCGGTGCTGCGGACTTTGACACAGACGGTATACATTTAGCCTACCAGACCGCTTGGCATCATGGGCACAGTCCATCTCAGTTCCATGTGACAGGTGTGCTGCTGTTGTTACTCATGCACGCGTGCATGTGAGTTGACATCAGGGCATGGGCTTACGTGCATGCAACGGCGTCCCACTTGTTGTTGCCATATGGTGGCTACTGGACATGTCACAGTCACTGGGGTCGTGTTGTTGTTGTATGCACTTGTCATCCATGCAAAGGTCCTGTTACGGGATTTCCGGGGAGGGGGAGAAGGGGTGCAGCTCTCACATACTCCAGCCGGACGATTCCTGTCCACTGTGCGGTGCATATGTCCATGGGCGCAGGATCCATGTCATGGCATAGTTGTACGTGCAGTTCTGTCCATGTGGGTGCGATACACATATCCCATGCCACTGCCTCCCCCGATACATGCAGAGTTCCTGGATGTGATGGGGAACAGAGTGCATGTCCCGGACACATCCGATGTCATGGCAGTGTCGTTGATGGTGTGGTATCAGTTGCAGGTCGTTTGGTATGGCTGTTGTAGTGGTTACTGGCCAGTCCGTGCGGAAGCTAAGCATGGGTACAGTGTCGGACATCATGGCTCACTTGGGGATTGCGTCGGGGTCCTACGAATTGACAGGTTGACAGGTATGCGATGGCTTCCTGCAGGGCTTCCATTTCATTGGTGGTATACATGTTTGCCAGCCAATGTAGCGGATGGTGGCTGTCACGGTGTTGTTCGTAAGTTGTCCCTTGTAGGAGCATGATGGGGCATGCTGGGTGACATTCGATGTAGCTGTGATCCATGATCCGTCGTGTGGAGGCACAGTGGTCCCATTGCAGTGTGGGTCCGATGGTCGCCACATACGTCATGCCCCCATAGGCTGAACAGACCCTGTCGTGTGCGTCCAGAGGGTGGAATAGTGGTAGCAGGTCCGACCTTGGACATGCCGGGTTGGAGAGGCACAACTCCACAGGATGGTGGAAGGGACACCTCCAACAGTAGAAGACGGGTATGACGCAGCTGAACAATGCGATGCGGTAAGTCAGTCAGTAACTTACGTTCAGCAGGGATAGGGGTTCGCATCCCAACATCTGTATCAGGTTGTGTTTGTACAGCTTGACCTGTCTGGCATAGTTGGGTAGGTGTGTTGTAGGTGCCATTTTGCTGCGGGGCGATGTGGTGGCGTGCTCCGGCTGTGTGTGCAGTCTGCAGTGTGCAAGCTCCGAGGTTGCTGTGAGGTCTGTGATGGTCGTAGGGGGCAGGACTTGTGTTCTGTTAGCTTGTGCGGAGGACACGGGCCCTCATCCCACGTGCTTCTCTGAATGTTCAAGGTCAGTGGTGTGTGACTCCTTCCAGATAACTTGCATGGGAACGGCATGGGGAGTTTTATATTTTTTCTTTCCCGTTCGGTATGTTCTTAGGTGATATGCGCTATCTGCCCTGTGGTCGGTTTCCTCTGCATGCCTGTGTTGGTCTTTTTTGGGACAATGGCTGTATTCTCTGGCTTGTTTAGTCGGGTTGTGGTTTCGGAGTTGGAATGGAAGGTCATTCAGTGCTGTCTGCTCTCCCGTGTGTGGGCGGCAGGCTGTGTTTCCGCTATGCGTTGGGCCTTGTGTGTGGGTGTCATTCTTGGGTCCACCTGTTGTCGGTCCCCGGGCTCTTTGGTGTTCCGTTTTGTATGTCTGGTTCATGGGTGCAGGGTGGTATGGGTGTTTCTGTGTGGTACTGGCGTACCTCTTCCCGACGGGGCCCATGTTCTGCTGGGTGGTGTTGCCGCCGCTGTGTGCTTCGCCATGTTTGTCACACAGGGTGTGTCCTGATGTTGCGTGACTTCACTGACATGTGGGCGTCGGTTGTGTGACGTTGGGTGTTGTCCGTGAATTGGGCGTTGGGGACATGACTGTGGCAGGCCTGTCACGTGTCATGTGCGTTCTGGGTGTGGCTGGTGTGTGTGGTGCTTGGTTGTGTCCCTGTGTTGTTTGTGTGCGACGCATACATGGCGTTATGGTTGGGCGCTGAGTTGTGCGCATGTGTGGCTGAGTCATCGCCGCTGTGCTGCGGTGCCGTGACGGGGTCGTTAGTTCCTGGTCCCAGGTGGTGTGCCCATGATAGTTGTGAGATGTTGCAATTTGCCCTGTGTTACATTTGTGGGTGCAGTGGTGGATGTGTCTTGTCCACGCAGGGGTGTTGGGGGGGGTGCCATGTCCTCCTTTTCCGCACTTGCACTGTGTGCGCTGTTTGCATGCCCTTGTTGTGTGTGTGCCTACCTGCGTCTCCGCGGTACGTTGCCTCCTTGGTGGTGCATCAGGTATAGCATGGGGAGGGCCTGCAGTGCTGGATTCATGCTCGGGGGGGTCGCCTCTTCGGTGTCTGTGCTCTGTGTTCGGGTTTCCGCCTCACTTTCACGTGCGGTGTCTCTTAGCCGTGGGAGCTGTTTGTTTGCGGCATCGTAATTTGTACGCCGGGCGGTACGTGATTTCGTCTGGCGGTGTGTCTCCATTGGGCTGCGCCGCTACGTGAGCGGGCGCACTTTGATGGCGGACGGCGTCGCTGGCTTGCCGGCGGTGTTTGGCTGCCTTTTCACATCGTAATTTGGCGGGCGTGTGGGCTGCGGCATGCGGGCGGTAACTGGTGGTTTTTGCATCCGCCAGCACGGCGGTGGTGCTTCCGCCCGCCATCCTAATGGGCCCCTTTATTCTTAACTTTGTCATGCCCGTTCATGTTTTAGGGTTCATGGTCATCAACGTGAATAAATCGGGCACCCAACAATTGTGAAGAAATATTTAAAAAGAATAACAGGTACATATCTCCTAGCAAAATAGCTTGGTCAAAGATAGGGAAAAGGAGGGTCAATCCTTTTTTTAAAAAAAGACTTGCTTTAAATAAGAATTTTTCTCTTTTCTTGGTTTCACAGAACCCAGTCACAGCCCTGAAGAGAATCCCCCCTCTAAGTAAAAAGGGTTTCGAAACGCGTTGGCACATTTTTACCAACAGGGGACCAGCTCGTCTTAAAAATTGTATAGCAATTGAGGAGAATAATTGTTTTAAAATGTATATCCTCTTTTGCATGTAAGCTAAATACCCCCGTTGGATGATATCCCGAATTTGTTCCATTTAAATAAGCTTTGATGGTTCTATGGGGTACCTGAATATTGTTTTTCCCTTTGACTGGTAATAGTTTCAATTGATTTATGTATGTTGTGTCTTCACTTTATTTTCCACTTGTGAAGATTTGCTTTGTGAAATCACTAATTGATTTTGTTGTATTTGTGTTTGTTGTTCACTTTTTGAACTTAATTTTCTACACTATGTAAATTGTTACACTATGTATATTGTGAAGTGTTGTCCATCTCCACCAGGTGTACTTCTAAAATATATATAATAATTTTCTAAAAAGGAATAATTAAATGATGTAGACCATCTTATTTGTGATTTTGGTCTTAGTCTGTTCAATTGTTGACAGACAAATTAAATGGGCAGCTAGATATTTCACTTTTTTGTAATTTATTGGCCCAATCTAGCTGTGTGGTATAGGGCCCACCCCTTTAGGTACTGAACACTTTTAAAAGTGGCATTTCTAAAATAGTGATAATAAATCTGCGAACACCATTACGCAGCATTTATTACCACTATTCCAAACATACCAAATTTGATCATGCTACTCCTCTCATGTCAGGAATTACCACTGAAACACATTTCAGGGAATCCCCAATGCATTCCTATGAGAGGGCAGCCTCACAGTAGTGAGAAACCAAAATGGCTATTTGTCACTACCAGGACATGCCACACAGTTAAGGCACATGTCCTACCTTTTACCTACTGCGCACCCTGCCCATAGGGCTAGCTAGGGCCTACCTTAGGGGTGACTGATATGTAGTAAAAGGGGAGTCACAGACGTGGCACCCACTTTATGTGCCACATCACAGCGGCAGTAAACTGCGTGCACAGGCCCTGCAATGGCAGAGGCCTGTGGCAGGTTTAAAAGGCTACTTTGGTGGGTGGCACAATCAGCGCTGCAAGCCCACCAGTAGCATTTAATTTACTGGCCCTGGGTATGTGAGATACCACTTTACAAGGGACTAATAGGTAAATTAAATATGCCAAACAGGTGTAGACCACTCTTACCACGTGTACCATAGAGAGCACGCGCACTTTACACTGGACAGCAGTGATAAAGTGCCCAGAGTCCTAAAACCACCATCACCAGGTCAGAAAAAATACCAGGAGGAAGGCAAAAAGTTCAGGGATGACCCTGCAAAAAGGGCCAAGTCCAACAACTACCTTAAGGTAGAGATCTGTAGTGAAAGGCATGTCAATGTGGGGAATGTGACCACCCCCAGGTCTATGTTCTACGCTTAACAGAGAAGGATAAATGTCCAGAGGAAGCTAGCTGTATGTCCCAGCTTGCTCATGTATTGCATCTTTGGCAGTGAGCTCCCACAGGCAAAAAACACTGCCCAAAGGTTTTCTGGGGATCTCTCCCTAAGCAGAGGGGATGGACTCCCTGGAGAAGAATAAGAGGTAGGAGGTGGGGGTCATCCACAGTGGGGGGGGGGCAGAAGGCCATTGGTTACCTGCTTTGACAGGAGAGGACCCCAAGACTGGCACTGGTGAGGTGCTGCTTGCACTATCGCAGCAACAGGAGACAGGAGCTCTGGACCAAACAGACCACTGTATGACACAGTTAGAGTGTGTCACCCTTGCCTGAGCAAATGGGCCAATCTCAGGGTAGAAGAAGGGTGTCTGCAGCCGGAGATTGTAACCCACCACTCTGAAAGTCCTAGGATGTCTGACAGTCCTTAGGGACAGTAGAGTTTGTCCAAAGGAAGGGATATCAGTAGTCATCTGCATTGCCCTCCCAGGGAACTGTTAGGGACCCTTATGCAGGCCTGGTGTGGATGAGCGAGAATGGAGTCTGGGGCCCTGTGCTACTTTGGCCTGAGCATGGACTGTGACTGTGCCATAAACCTTTCCCGCATAATGAGTATTTCTTCTAAACAGTGAAGTGCTTCACCAATGATCCAAGCTACGAAATTTGTCACTCTATATTTTTATCTATTTCTTTATTTCTATATTATACAGATAATGTCATTTTTTACACAAACAAACATATATTTATATCCAATGGACATTTCACAATGAAACATTATGCATAATATATTACATTAAACAACCTAAGCCACTCTCAACCATTCATACCACTCCGACCTCTCACACATAACATTTATGCATGTTCCAGCAAACCCTCTGATAATCCAATCAGGATCATGCACATACATTTCTTCCGTAAGAGTAGTTCGTAGTCCATAGATCACATGAAAACCAAGTAATTGAAGCATTTCCATGCCTATTTTGGCTTTAATGCAACCTTCTTTAGGATCAATTAATACATAAAAAAGACTTTTTTTCTGTTGTTGGATAAGTACCTTGAAATGTCTGAAACATGTAAAATCATGGTTTTTCAATCTATTCACATGGAACATTAAAAACATAACTTTACACACAACTGATCTCTTTAATTAAGTCCTTCGAAACAGGGCATGGACTTACCCCCTCCCCCAGCGCCTTGAGACCCTCCCGGGTGAGTAGCGCGCTCTATAAATGCTGTGATTGATTGATTGATTGATTGTTCAGGGAGACCCCTAGGACCCATAGATGACTCCTGGATAGCCCACCAGGTGGAAGGGAGGCCTTCACCAGTCAGTGGATTTCAGCATTCACATGTGAATGATCTGGTGCAATAAACTGACAGCTGTCGAATGTTTTTGCTGTTTGTTTGCCCTCTGGCAGAACTGATCCTAGGTTGGCTTTAGAAGTCTGACAATGCATGGGGCCGAACTTTAATTACTTCTGTGTAATTCACGGAATTTGGGGCATTTCACATTTTGCATGTTAAGTGAAATTCCCATATTACACCATTACTCCTCTTCATGTAATTAAACACCATGGACAGTAAAAATGTACTACAAATGCCCAATTTGTGATAAATATTTCTTGCGACAGAACACAAGCAGTTGTTTTACACAATGTTTTAGTTTAAATACGGCCATGCATAAAAAATTAACGCAAAGGCGCATTTTGTGCTAAAATATTGGGCAAAATGATGGATTTGCATTTCACATAATAGCAGGTAATTTCAAATACTTTTCAGTACTGTCACATGATTATGCTCAAACAAACTACATGAATTTCATACCTCCCTAGGTCGGCCACAGGAGGTAGAATGTGCCACATAATATTGTTGGCCACAGTTGCACTCTTTGCACACTGGGCTGCATCAATGAGCATGTTGGGATTAGTTATCTCACAGGTAGTTTCTGCAGGAACTTCTTGGTTGGGGTCCTACGTAGCAAATCTGCCTTTTCTGAAAGGTCATCTCAGATTTTTCTCTTTTTTCTAGAGCATATTTTTGCTTACATTGGAACTCTGTGCACTTTAACCCTGCGAATTAGGAGTAAAGTGCTTGTGCTCGGCTTTAAAGTAAACATAGTTAAATTGAATTATAGTAAGGCCAGGGGTCAATTGCCTTGAGTTGTTTGTGATCCGGTTCAGGGAGGATGTGCCTGGCTGGTCTGTTCAGGGCGGGACTGGGAGCACAAACCAGCCCTGGCAATACAGCTGGACCTGCCCTGGGAGGGGTAGAGGGGGAGGGCCATGGGGGGGGGGGGGTGCTAGTGAGAAGCACTGCTGCCGGCTGCTTTAACAATGCTGCCTCTTTTGTTACAGGGTGTCGATATTGCAGCACTGCTGCAAAAGCGGCCGCCAGTAACAAAACTGGCCCCCACCCTTCGAACCCACCAGGAAAAGGCACGGTGCCCTCTACAGCCAGTCCAGCCCTGGGTCTGTTCCTACTGGAGCAGGGGCAAGACCGACTTGCATATGGTTGGGGTCAAACTGAGGTGACATGGTGGGCAAAAGGTGGAATGCTACCCCGAACGATTGCCAGTGAGTGCACTTATTGCAATCATTCCTCCCATTACAGTTCATAGGTTCAACGATGTGATGTGGGGGTCATATGGATAATGATATAACTTTCGCTACCCTTACATTTTGGTGAACCACCACTCACAAACGCCACATATCCACTATTGGAATAAACTTGATGAAAGTAGATTGACATTTGGCGTACACGACATAGCAAAAGCCACAGCTTGCGATGAACAGGATATATCACATGTACAAAGGTGACCAACCAGAAAGCAATTCCGCAGAACTATATCACTGCTGTTAGAGGCTAATAGAGAAAGGCTCAGAACGTCACTGGCATAATGGTACGATTTCAAACATCTGGTTCAATGAGGCTGAATGACAGATGGCAAAAGTTTCAGATTTATGCTTGGGCTGCAGATAAGTGAGGATGTTTGCACAAAGTCTTAAAAGAAAATCACCATAAGATGGGAACATCTGTTGCCGAAAGATAAAAGGATTGTGACAAAGCTCGACTTACAGTTGTTGCCAATGTGTTGCATGCAGCAGTCATCATCGCCCCCATGAATGTCAGTATTTTCATTCTAGAGCATACTCCCCCTCCCACATAGGGGGCCTAGAGTGAGGGATGTCAGCTTTGAACAATTCAACAGAAATCTGCTTTTGTTTAAAAAAATATTGACCTTTAATACAGATAAGGAGTATTTAATGAATGCACGACTCGTTATTCGAAGCTACTGATTAGTATGTGTAAAGTAGGGTCCATCCAAATGAAGAAATACGCTTTTAGTTAGCAACATGGTGTGGGAAGCCCTTTATTAGGCAGGGTTTATCTTGATGTCTCATCGGAGTGCAGTAAGGTCACAAACATCTCTGAGCACCAAAGCAAGTGCTGGATCAAATAATCTGTTTGTGAATTGCACATTTATTTCATTTTCAAGAAGTATTTCAGAAGTCATATTTTAAAATAATTTTGAAGTTTAACCTCTATTGTGTAAAATGAGTGGGTTCGTCATACCAGTATAAGGATTAGAAAGTATAGAGCAACAAGTTTGAATAGGTATGTGTTATATCCTAAGCATTACATTTATGTGTAATCAGCCTAGGTCCTCCTAGATGCTCAGCCAGTGTGAGAGTTGGTTATGGAATATTGGTGTGACTGTGATGCGTGGAATGCCTGGGTGCCTGAGTGGATGTGTGGATGACAGTTGGAGTTGGGCTGAGCAGCTAGGCAGGCTGCTCCTGGTGGGGCTGGTGTATGGTTGGTACATGGCTAGTACCTGACTAGAGCTGGCTGGACTGTGAAAGTTCTTAACTGGACTTGGAACTAATAAAGAAGACTGGATAATTCTACAAGGCTACCAGTGTCTCTATGTACAGGTTACAACAGTATGTCTATTCAATTCTTTATAGCAAATTTATCAAATATCCACCCTCAAGTTGTATGCTTATTACTATTAAGCAATATTTGCAACAGAAAAGCAGCTATTTGTTGGCAGAATACCTTATATCTTGTATATAATGAAAGAATAGCATTCCCATAGGGTAACAATTTTGCTATACAGGATCATGAAAATCGATGTCAAATTTTGACAGCATAGGGCTTTCTGAACATTGTCCTCAATCCTCAATTAGACGTAAAAGGGCATAAGTGGGCACTTTATAATACATTCCTGAGTATATCAGACTTGAAAGCTTTGTTGAATTATCAAGCAATGGTTTTTTAAAGTCAACCTAATGCATCTCGGTGGCTGGGTAAGTCCAACAAATTCTCACTTGAGACAATCATTTGATAATCATCTGTCCTGGAAACCATGGTACAATGTCAGGAGACTCACAATAAAACAGCTATGAAAGGTTCCTAAGTTTCAGAGGAAACAGCGTGGTTTAACTTCAAAGCCATTTTCTAACGACTTGTAATTCACTTATATTACCATTAATGTATTACTGACCTTTTCTCAGCGCTTAATTGGTAAAAAGTTAAGTGCCAGGGCTCAAGGATTACTTACTGGTCCACTGCTGCTGGCACAACCCACTCACTTTAAATTGCAAGTTTAAGTTAAAGTTTTATCATTTTTTTTAAACATCTATCAAATAGCTTAATGCTTCACTAATGAATGTTGCTTCAAAATAGACACACACTACACCACCATGTGAGGTTTCTCAAAAAGATGTGCCGTGTTTATAAATAAGTACCGGTGCTGAGCACCGGAAAACAGCGGCACAAATTAAGCACTGCCTTTTCTCGTGTGGTTTAGTGGCAAATTTCAGCTCAATAAATTGGCGGGCTTCTTGTGGAAAAGTCGTCTTGGGCTCAGGACTTCAGTCCGAATATAAACAATTTGTCCCAAGTTATCTATTTTTCCAGCTGAGGCATTTGTAGTGATGTGTAACTCCAATAATTGTTTCAAATTTGGAGGTCAGAGTAAGAGGTTTTAGCGTACTTGCTGCATGATTCAGCTTTGATTCCAATAATACCTTTGAACAAGTTATCGCTTCGTGAGACCTTGACTAATGGGAGTTTGTACTGGACTTAATTTAAACAATTTAACTTTGAGTTGGCGAAGGAGTATGTGCTATTAATCACACCTGATAAAATCCGACTCCCCAGTGTTCAGCAGTCATCAAGTTCGATAAGAAGCACCTATTCTGAGGTCTTGTGGAATAATATGCAGAATTTGATGCTCATCACACCAAAATCCTGTATTATTTATCTCATTTCGGAAAGGTTTGGCCTACTGACATTTAACAAATGTTGAGGTATTGAATGCACATGGTAATTACTTGGTGTGCTAAATACCATAAAATTCAGAATACCGACTCTGAAACAAGCAGAGGTTGGCACGGGGGTCACAAAACTCAGACTAAATCAGAGCCAGGAATCAAATCTCAAAGCAAGAAATGGTTCAGTTATGCAGCCTGCACCAATACATTGGGGATAAGGTCACATACTGCCCTGAAGTACTCTCACCTCACTTGTTATGCCTCTTCTTGTTGTTTAGACTGGGTCAGTTCCCTTTCCTCTATGTCAGTGGCAAATTGTGGATGCAGTAATCACATGTAGGTTATGTGCTAAAACGAATGGCAAGTGCATGCTATTTTTCTGTGGATCACTTTTGTGACTAAAAAGCGAAACATTCTCTCGCTTTTGGAGAATATAAACGTGAAACCTGTAGACAAGCAGTTAGCTCACAAAATCTGCAAATGAATGCCACTATTTTTTTAAGTAACGAACTGCATTTATGTGGTGAGTTATTTAAAAAAAAAAATAATACGCTTTAAAAAAATAATAATAATTATCAGGGGGTTTCCAAAGAAAGATTCAAAGCACCATAAATCGTTTATCACGTCTCCTCATGACCAGATAAGGTTACTGGTTGGCGCGAGAGTACCAGTTGTTCTTCAAGCAAGGTGAAAAGCAGTAGATGATTGACAAACATTCCTAAGCCATTCCTAAGCCATTACATCCATCTATCCAGTATTAGTCCCAGGCAAACCTTTTTTTACGTAACACAAAAGAGGGCGGGGGGTG
Source organism: Calotriton arnoldi (assembly GCA_963921515.1). Taxonomy (NCBI): domain Eukaryota; kingdom Metazoa; phylum Chordata; class Amphibia; order Caudata; family Salamandridae; genus Calotriton; species Calotriton arnoldi. Next base: position 894,390 of record CAWUFW010005444.1, read on the forward strand.
TCCTAGGGAATGTTTAAGACCAGCAAGGATAATATCCCCAAACAATTAATGAAAAACACAAGAAATTCTTGGGTCTGACTTAGCAAACAGAAACTGGAAGGAGACACGAGAGATTTTCTCAAAGTACTTGTGGGGGAATCCCTTTGTTAGGACGAAATCCCACACCCACCGTAGGTGGCATGCTTCATCATTGGGATTCTCCTCGTGACGGGAAAACCTAGTCCCACCACGGGCTACGAGCCCCTCACTGAGAGGGAGGAGCTCAGGGATGTTTTGTTCCTAATAGTTAGGATGTACTAAATCCTACAATGAGAAGCTAAATAACTGGTTGGGTTGAGGGCGCAGCGCAAAAAAAGAAGAAACAAGCTGTGAGGGTAGTTGAGTCTGATCTTTTGAATAAAATATTGATGATACATTCCTTTGAATTCATATGTTTGATTAGAAATTGATTATTCTATGTATGATTTTATATATTTTTGTCTGTAAATTTAGCAACCTGGTAAAATTTGTCTTATTATATCTCAGTGTATGGCCTTACTATAACTAAGTTAACCAATCCAATTAGAGGATCGAATCCTCATGTTTTCAGAGTAGAAGGAGAAGGGAACTTTGTGTTTGTTTCATTAAATCCACTGGGCCTCTAAACCTACATGCCCTACCATATACTAGGGACTTACAGGTAGGATGTCAGTACCAATTGTAATTACACCTAATTTCCATATACCTTTAAACAGAGCACTGGCACTGGGCCTGGTTAGCAGAGCCCAGGTCACCATCCGAGTCAGTAACCACCAGTATCAGCCAAAAAAAGAGGGTGATCCGGGCAAAAAGGATGAATTCCTTAAAACATAGCAAACTAATTTGTCCAAAAAACTGAAGAAATTTGTAACAAGATTTCAAAGAATATTACACAAATCAGAATGGACGTTTAGTACCCTGACCCTACCACTCTGTCATGGTCTTATTTTTCCTTACTGGGTCTAGATTCCACCTTACAAATTTTAGATCATTGCCTGTCGGGCTCTCCTTTTGACCTGCTACTTGTTAATCAACCAATCAATCAATAAGTCTTGTAGATCGCTGCTCCTCACCCCTGAGGGTATCCGGGCGCTGAGGTATAGGTGGTCTAATTCGAAAAGCCCAGTTTTGAGTTCTCGTCTGAATTCCGCCAGGGAGGGAAATGCTCGTAGATGGAGGGGCAGTTTATTCCAGACTTTTGAGGCGAGGTAGGAGAAGGCCCAACCTCCGCAGTGGCTGCGGTGGATGTGGGGGGTGCATGTGTGGGCCCGGGAAGTGGAGGGCAGGTGTCTTGCAGGTTGATGGAAGTTCATGCAGTGGTTGATGTAGGCTGGTCCCTAGTCATGTAAAGCTTGGTAGGCATGTGTTTGGAGCTTGAATTGGCATCTCTTCTTGGGGTGATGTGGGTGCGTTTGGAGAGGTTGAAGATGCATCTAGCTGCTGCATTCTGTATGGTCTTGAGTCTCTTGAGAAGTTGGGTGATGATTCCAGCGTAGAAAGCGTTCCCATAGTCGAGACGGCTGGTGATGAGGGCTTGGGTGATGGGTTGCCTGATGTTGACAGGGATCCCTTTGAAGATTTTCCGGGACATGCGAAGGGTGTGGAAGCCTGAGGAGGTGCCTGCGTTGATTTGGTGCATCATGTTGAGTTCAGTGTCGAGGATTATGCAGAGGTTGGTCCCGTGGTCTGTGGGTGTGGGGTGGGTCCTAGCTCTGAGGACCACAGCTTCTGTCCCACAGGGAGTTGTTCTTACCGCAGGTCAACACTTCCGCCTTGTCTGTGTTGAGCTTCAGGCAGTTGTTCCTCATCCAATTGGCAACACTGGTCATGGCGCTGTGGAAGTTAGTTCTGGTGGTGGAGGGGTCATCGCTGAGAGAGAGAATGAGTTGTGCATCATCTGCTTAGGATGTGATGTTGAGCTCAATGGATCTGACAATGTCTGTGAGGGGGTCATGTAGGTGTTGAACAGGGTGGAACTAAGGGACGATCCTTGGGGATGCCGCTGGTGATGCTCTTACGCTTATACGTGAAGGGAGGCAGGCAGATTCTCTGAGTCCATCCTGTGAGGAAGGATGAGATCCATTTGAGGGCATTTCCTTGGATGTGGATGTGGATGATGGGATACGGTGTTGAATGCAGCTGAGAGGTTAAGGAGGATCAGGGCTGCTATTCACTGCAATTGAGGAGGGTCAGATATTTGAGTCCACTTTGGGAGACTGTGGCCTCCTTATTACTTAATATTTTTAATTCCTTCCTCTTTTCTGCCAGAGTATCAGATGACTACAAAAAACTGGTTGTACTCCATTTATTGCTGAAAATAGACCTTGATCCACAATACAGAACCATTGCTTCACTGCTTGCTGCAGCAAAGATGTTAGAATCCTTTGAGGCTAAGCAACTTTTCGGCTGCATAGAATCATATAGCTTTCTTGATGATTCCCTGAAGGGTTTCCACACTACCTCCAACATAGAAATAACAAGGATTGTTGTAACTGAGTTATGAAATAAAGCAGACTACAGGCATTTGAATTAACCCTGGGCATAAAAATCTGCTCCGCTCGCAGAGTTTGCAGATTTTTGGCAACTCCACGTTCCGCGTAGAACGCAGAGTTACCAAAAACTCTGCGCTCCGGAGCGGAGTATTTTTTTAGTTTGTGCGCTCAAAAAGCATTTTCGCTCGCGCAGGAGCATCTTACCGGGATGCCTGCGACCGCCGACGAGATTTCCCATCCGTTCGCAACGGCCACAAGATTTGGTAGCCAGCCGCACGGTCCCACGAGAGTGTACGATCGCGAACACGTCATTCGGGCGTGCCATCGGACTTCCATCGGAAGTTTGTGAAGATCGCGATACCGAACACGCAGAACTTGCAATATGGAGGAGAATCTCTCTCGAGCAGCATTAAAACCTTCTCAAAATGATGATTTGGATTAAAAAGCTCCTCAGATTGACATTTGGCTGTACTTTTTTGGGCAAGGAGTCCTTTTTATTTTTTTACTTTATTTTTTAAAAGGAAGGAAGTGCCCCAGAGTCTCAAACTTCCTGTTCCTGTCCAGCAGGCTCCTCCCAGTGCTTTGTCCATCTCCTGTTCACTTTTCATTTGGATTTGGAGCTGGAAGGATCACTCTTTGTGGCTGCTGCATCATATGTCATTGGATTTGAGGACTTTTGAACTTGAGATTTCACAAGGAAGTTGGAAAATTGGTGTTGTTTGTTTGATTGGGGCATTGCACCTACTTTTTTTGTACTTTTCATCATTTTTTAAAAATGTATTGTGGTGGGTGGCCTATAGTTTCAGTAGGGGCCTAGTTGTTTATTTGTAGGTAATATTTCATCTTTTATAAAGGAAACATGTTGCACAGTTTACTACATTTTCTCCACCTTTTTAAATTAATTTGCAATATTTATTTATTTCACTAGCCCAGTAGTCTTCCAATAGGCCTTTCAGCCAGTAGGCCAAGAGCAACTCATGGGTGCATGAAGCAACTGTTTCTGTGGTGTCTGTTGAATTTAAACATCATTTAGGGCATGGAAGGCATTGGATTGAATTGCAAAATGTTTTTTTGGGGGTATTTCACTTTTTTTCGTGTGTGTTAAATAAATGCCTTTGTTGGATGTGTGTGGTTGTTGAGTAACTTGCAAACCTTTTTTAGCCCTGTGGATTTTCATTTTTGTCTGTGTTGCATTAAAGCTGTATTTATAATGCCTCCTTTGTGTGGCCAGTGTGTGAGTGTGTTTGTAATAGTGGGCCAGCATTTGCCTTGGCCGAGCCTTCCCATGTGGCCAGGGGCCATTTTTTAAAGTCTGTGTCCATATAGGCCTGCTTGAGGTAATTGTTTTCTAGGCTTCCTGCTTGTTGTGAGTGACCATGTGGCTGCTGGCCATTTTGTGGTGGTAGTTAGTGTGCTTTATGCTTTGACCGTAGGCCTGCATGTCTTTCCTTTGTTCCTCTTGGCTTATTGCTTCCATCCATTGTCAGCTGCAGCTCCCTGAATGCTGCATCCCACATGATGCACAATGCCAAACTGGTTCCATTACATTTGTATTTTTGTTGTTGTTCCTCTTCTTTCCTATCCTTCCTGAGTGTACACAGTACACCATGAAAGCCCTTGTTGTCAAAGTCGCACAAATGGCTACACTGTTGTTATGTTTTTTTAATAACTGAGGTAATAACATTTAATAATAACACTAACAAGTGTGACCACACACACCAAGTTATATATTATATTTGTTTATGCTAGTAGTAATTGAACCACAACAATGAATGCCACGTTTCACTGATATTCTTCTTGCTTCTTTGCTTTTAGGTGCACAAAAGAGGAAGAGACAACATCACCCATTGTACTGCCAGACAGAAGTCCTGCTGCGCACGATGTCACGTGACGTGTGACCACAGACATCTCTTCAACTTGTGCCACTGCGTGCTGCTGACATCTTCAAGATGGCCCCAAAGAGAGGTGCCAGGTCCAGTACCAAGAAAGTTGCCAGTGAAAAGAAGGCACTGCCACTTACCATGAACAGTATGTCGCCCAAGATCTTTTTTCGGAAAACAAAAATTGCGCCTGCAGCAGCGGTGTCTGGGGAGCAAGCTGGGAGTAGTACCCCTGCATCAGTGGACCCACCCCACCAACCTAGGCCCAAGCCCATGTATGTTGCAGAGGCAGCCAGTCTAATCACGAGTCCAACACCGACGAGCAGTGATGTTTAAATTGACTTATCGCAAACTAGTACCCAATCAATGCAGGGGACTCAGATAAGTGGGCAACAACAGCCGCAACAACAGCCACAACCACCGCCCCCATTAGTAGTTGTTCCTCCCGAAGTAGGGGCAGTTCAGGAAATCGAGCTTCCTGCATAGGAAGAAGAGCAAGCCACTCTTTCAGAAGATCCGTTGTCTTCCAGATCCCCAGCCAGGAAACGGAGGATTAGTGCATCGACTTCTTCTGCAAGCCCCCTTCTGATGATCTAGATGCCACTTGGAAGCCACCAGCTCGGTCTGAGAGTGAGACAAGCTCCGAGACAAGGCTAGGGAAAAGGAAGGTTCCAGAAAGCCTTAGAGTTATGGAGGTAGATGTAGAAGAGGAGGATGATAACGAGCCAGTCATCATGTACATAAGTCCCGCCCCAGTGGAGACCGACATTGCCCCATCCCAAATTGCTGTGAGGGATGTGGCACGGATACCACCAACACAGATGATACCACCAACCCCACCTCCAGATTCCATATTTCGCCAGCAGTGACATTTGTGCTCCATTTGTGGACAAGGTGTTAGTCGGGGTAAGCTTTGTACAAACTATGGTACCAGAGTCCAAACAACCCATCTGAAAAAACACCACTTGATCCAGTGGGAGGCCCACCTTAGCAGCCAAATAACTGCACCCATTGTTGTTGGTGGGGTTGAAGAAGTAGAAGATCCGATCACGGTGGAAGGTGAACAAGAGGGAGACATTTTCTCTGATACACAAAGTAGCCCTGTCCCCAGCAGTGCAGTGGTATCGCTCAAATCCTCATCAGCAACATCGCAGTGGCACAAGAGTCAGGCTGAGACACCAAGGGGTCCCAGGCAAGAGAGTACCGCAACGAAAAAAATGTGCTTTGAGCCTAACAACATCTGGCATCAAGAAGTCACCTGCATCAGTGGCACCAGAAAAGAAAAAAATCCAGGCTACCATTCTCAGCATGTTTAGGTCGGAGGGGCAGAACGAACGCAACCACCCAACGGCACGTTTGTACAACGTGAAGCTGGCTAAAATGTAAGGGCTGGACCTCCTCCCTTTTGCTTTTGTGGAAGGGGTGGGTTTTCTTGAATTTGTGACAGTTATCTGCCCAAAATGGAAGGTTCCCAGCCGGTCCTATTTTGCCAGAGTTGGTGTTCCAGCACTACATCACGACGTGCTGGAATTGTTTGCACAAGCTTTGCAGCAAAGTGCTATTCACACTATCCACCTGACAACAGACATATGGGCCAGTTGCGAAGCCACTGATTACATGTCCATCACTGCACACTGGATCTCTTTTGTGGGGGTTAGAGAAAAGATATCTGCAGCAGGTGTTGTTGACACTGCTGAGATTTTTAATGCCACTCGGAAACATGCAACTGTAGCCATGTTCGCTATGGTGAAATCTCATACTGCTGCAAATATTTTGGAAGACTTTGACAGCAAGGTCTTTGAATGGCTGCGACCAAGAGGGCTTAACATTGGTTTTGTTGCCACGGACAATGGCAGTAATATAGTTAAGGCCATGGCTGATGGTGGCTATTTCATGTCCTGTGTTTGACGCACTGCATTAATATCATTGTTCAAGACTTTCTGAAAAAAGAAGACCAAGTCAGCAACTTACTGACCACCTGCAGAAGAATCTGCACACATTTCAGCCATTCTTTTAAAGCCCGTAAGCATCTGAGGATCATTCAACGTGAGTATAGAACGCCAGTTAAAGCACTCATCCAGGAGGTGCCAACCCGTTGGAACTCAACTTATTACATGCTTGAACATCTGTTTGAGCAGTACAGACCAATCAAAGAAAAAGTCTGCAAAGAGGGGATGCTACTGTGAAAGGCATGATCATTGAGATGGACCAATGGGGCCTAGAAAATGCCTGACAGAGATGCTACTTCCTTTCGAGCTCTTCACACGTAAAGTCAGCAAGGAGGACTGTCCTATGGACCAAGCTATCCCATTGTTGCACATGCTACAGGAACAGCTGAAGGCGGTGTCTGCAATGTATGCAGGTGTGGAGGAAAAAAAAGAAGCATATGAGTTGGTGGAGAGCTTACCCCTTCGCTTATCTGAAAATACAAGGGTGCAAAGCGGCATTGTGTCATGCAACCATTACATTTGTGCCACAATTATGGATCCACAGTACAAAGCAGTACTGAACACATTGATTCCACTTTCAGAAGGGGATGTTGCCAACTATAAAACTTGGATAGCTGTGGAAGCCAGTCGCTTAGAAAAAGAACTGCCGGGAATTAGAGGCCCGCTACTCCAGGCCACAACAAGTACTGCAGGGCAGCTGGCGTCAAGTTCAACTTCAGAGCCTGAGGGCAGTGCGGTTGGCTCACAGCAGCCAAAACCACCAACACCACCAAGAACAACATCCACAACAACAAGAACAGGAGCATTAGCCCCACCAAAATCTGCACAGGAATGGTTTCTACAGCAAGGGCTTGTTAGGTCCAGTGCTGAGGCTAAGACAAAAGAGGTTGAGCAAAGCGGAGCACCCCTGAGCATTGAGCGGATGGGCCAGGCCTATCTGGATGACCCAACAGAGGTCTATATTGATCAAAACCCATTGCTGTATTGGTATGGGAAAAGGTGCCAAAAGGCCAGTGCTCAGCAGGCTGGCGATAAAATATCTGGCTTGCCCTATCGCAAGTGTCTCTTCTGAGCGTGTTTTCAGTGCTGTTGGTGCCGTTCTGACAGTGAGAAGGACCAGTCTCTCGCCCCGAAAGGTGGAAAGGTTAACCATGAGCAAAATGAATCAGCACTTTATACCACCGGATTACACCATACCTGAAGTAGCACAGCAGGAAGATGATGATGACTGCGACTTAGGTCATGGAAGTAGTGTGTTAGATGACCTACTTCTGGGTGAACCACCAGAGTTTGAGAACGAGCTCTACTTCTCTGACAACAACTAGGCTTTTGACTTGGTACTTTCTTTCTTGCTTTGACGCCCCAAAAAAGCCCCCCAAAAAGATACAGCTAAGGAATATTATTTACTTTTATTATTTGTGTGTGTCACTGTCTTTCTGGTTCGAATCACAACAATTCTATCACCACCGTCTAACTCTTTTATTGCCAGATTGGAGTTGCAACTGTGTGCAGTCAGTGAAGAAGTAAGTCCACTCCTCTGAGTCCTGCTCCAGTCCTGACTCGCCCTAAATCCATTTCCCTCCAGCCAGACATTGGATGGAGAATAGTACAAGAAATGTGAAATGTGTGCCTGCCTCGTCCCTCCAAAGAACCTGACTATAGCTATCCTCCTTTCCGAGCCTAGAGGGACTGCCCCATAAGAACAGGTAAATGATGGCATGCATTGGACGCTGACTCTAAGTGATTGGTGTTTGTGTTGTTGTTGTGCATGATGTCTACTAGTATTTAATCTACACACAAAAAAGTGACTCAAGTCAATGTTTCCTTTCTTGGTACACTACAGATTTGGACACCATGATGACCATCCCATACTCGCAGTCAGTCAGTAGGATTGGAGATGATTGATGGAACGAATAACTCGGGCGTTTCATAAAGTGGCCTAAAACGTAAACAACACCACCACCAGACCTACATGTCTGTGTAGTGGTGGAGGCGAGTGTAGTGGTATGACTGACAGCGGTGCATTGATTTAGTTACTTAATTTGGAAAATGCTATGTTGCTGTGTATGTGTGCTCAGTGCTGTCTGGCTCAAAAAAAATCTAAGCTAGGTGGAGGTTGGGTGGGCGCTGCGGGCCTGCTCTTGTTGTTGTAGGTTAATGCTGGAAACAGATTAGACATGATTTAGCCAGGCCGCCTCTGAATGTTTTCTAGTTGCACTCCTCCTTAACTTATGCAGTTTAACTTTACTTTTCTCCTTGATTTTTCAATATCCCTTTTGTTTTTCCATCTATACTTATTGGCCGGCCTTTACTCTGTGCTATACTGGGAAAAACAACTCACACTTACCTTACCAATCCGCATCTGCCAGGCAGGCACCCAAGATTGATGGACGGAGCGTCCATGGAAGGAAGGACCAAGAGGAATGCCGAGATGCAACTCCCAATTTGACCATAACATAGTTATAGTATCATCAATTCATTTGATTCATTTTTTCTCTTCAATCATTATGACTGTGTGTGTTGTTGTTTATTATGTTTGCTTATATTTGACTCCTACAGATATTTTTTAATTTTCTTTGCTAGCTTTAAAAGGAAGACCGGTACAACAGCAGAACATAAAATGTATGTAACATGGGTCTCTCTGGGGACAGACAGGTAAGGCAATTGCTTAATAATAATAATAATTAATAATATACTGCTGCCCTGTTCTGCTAGTCTAGTACTACTCATCATCAAGTCATCATCATGCATGCATTTCTTTTTCTCCCTTAACAGATTTATGATGGTCGTCTGCCAAGATGAATGTGTTGTCCATGTGTAGTGTTTGTCTTTGTCAAACCTTTCCCTCAAACCCCCCTTCCCAACCATTCATCGAACCCTAACCCTCTTCCCCCGGGCTGTGTGATTTATATTGAGGTGTGACTGAATTAAATTTACACCAATAATTGATCACACACTTGCTGGGGCGGATGTGGTGAAAGCAACACTAACTCAAGGCAGGGCGAGGATCTTCTTCTGCTTGCCCACCCATGCTCAGTATTCGCAAGTAAATATTTTTTCCAGAGGAACATAATCCATCATAATTAATTGCCGGCATCGATTCATCATCCTTCCAGCACTAAAGGTTACGCTTGTCCACTTCATAGGTCGAGTCAACTTCAGTTTGTAACTTGTACTAGGCTATCCCCGCCACCATTATGTTTTATTTTACTTTAGCATTGCTTATCATCATCATGGTTTCTTGTTTGCCAGTCTTCTTGTGTACTGTACTTCTACTACTCATTCCCGAGTCTCCCTCAGGCGACTGACTGTCTCATTTTCTTTTTTTGCAAATGCTACTGTCAGTGTCTACTACAACTACCACCACCACCATGGCATCTTGGGAAACCAAACCATCATCACCATGCAGCCATCGCTTTGCATAAGTACAAATAAACATCAATCACAGTTAAGAGAAGAAGTTTGGTGGAGGCAAAATTAATAATATGGAATTTAATTCATTAATTCACACACCCACACCCTCCCGAGTCCAGTTACAGACTGCATAGACTAGAAGCAGAGACTGACAGTACTAGTAGGACAAGTCACAAGTGAGGGTACCGCATCTATCTGTTGGTGTGTTACACTATCGGCAGATTATTATTTCAATCAAAAACTGGCTGCGGCCCTGCTGCAGCAAAGGAAACTGTGTGAAGTAAAAGAGTAACCCCCCACAAAACATTTACATCGTATGTAAAGTAAGTATAAATAATGTATTCCCCTAACAAAATAAACTAATGGAAAAACCCACAATACCTGACCCACCCCTCTCACTAACCCCAACCAATGTCCAAAGATAAGAGTCCAATCCAATGTCCACTCCAAAAGTCCATTGTCCATAAATATAAACCCCAACTTTTCCCCAACGCCCAATTACCGCCCACCCAATTTTTTTTTTAAAAGGGGCAAGGCGACGGAGTTCTAGCGGCGGGCTCACAGTCGCCGGTTAATCTCCAGGACCTCCTTTATCCGCTCCTCTAGGCGTGCCATCCAGAGGAGCATGCGGCGCTTGAATGCTCTTCAGTTGCATCCACAGGGGGGGCAGCAGTGTTCAATGAAGTGCGGCGGGCGGCTGCCAGACCGCAGCACCGTAGCACTTGGGGGGGCCTGACTGGGGCCCGGGGCATTGGAGGAGGCTTCAGCTGCTGCCGCCTCCTCCTCCGCCAGAGCCACCAGCCGCCGATATTCTGTGCAGATGGCCTATAGCTTCCGGCGCCGGGCCATGGCTGCTAACTCCTTCCTGGTTGTTTGGGAAGGAGTAGCTATATCAAGAAAGAAAAAAGACAATTGTAACCAATACTCTTAGCAAGACAGTAACACAAAATTAATGATACACATAGTGGCACAGTAGCAATAGCAAGCACAGTACATAACATTTGTGGTATCCTCCCACTTCCTCGGCCTCTAACATTTGTGGGAGTTTCAGGCATTACTACTACTAGGCACTATGGAGTAGACAAGTCTTTCTCTTCTCTCTCTCTTGTTTAGCTAAATTAACCTTGTAGGCATGCCAGCTCAGTCAACTTGCACCCTAGACAGACATACTCGTGTCGCAGACTCACGTTATTTTTATTTACTACTGTCTGCAGGTGGGGAAGCTGTAGACTCTACAACTACACAATTATCTTATTTTTCTATTATGGCCATACTCTGTTACATCAATGGCAACTGCTCAATTTCACTTTCATCCTGACTACTTCAACAAGGCAGATGATATCTGATTCAAATGATCATTGATTATATATGGGACGACGTGTAACCATGCAGCCGATAGGCCACCCATGGCAGGCTGACACAGTCGAAAATGACATAGGTAGGGAGTGGGTCTCAGAGTTGGAGGGAGGTGCTTGATAATGGGTGGGTATGGGTACATACATACACAATATATATGCTGTGCATGCAAACTACTGTGAGTCAAGGGAGTATTCTAAAATACAACCTTGAATCAAAAACCTTGGAAAAAAACGGTCCTTGTTTCTTTTCCCAGCGATTTTTCCATTTATCATTGCATTGCTCTTCTAGCTTTATATTTTTTTAATTCAAATCTTATTCTATTCTCCTTGGCTTTGCTACTCTGGCCTGGTTTATTTCTCTTTTACATTGCCTTCATCCAGTGACAGTCTCCACCTATGCTATGATGATTGTACCATCCAGGCATCCATCCATTTAAAGTAAATATGGCTATCATCCTTCTTAAATAATCTCTCAACAAACCTTTCACCAACAACATACATTTGTACTTTTTATTTTAACCACCACCCATGCGTCCTTCCTTGCTTGCCTTTGAGTTTGGCCATTGAAACTCTCCGCAGGATTCTTCCTATCACCCATGCAGTTTCACCCACTCACCCAGGCAGACATCCTTTCTTTCACCTTCCACCCATGCTTCAACCACCCATGCATCTGATTCCTATCAGTCACCTATGCATCCCACGCATCTTTCTCTGCCATTCATACATTACATGTCGCCCATCCTTCCTCCTTTCATCCTTCTTTCCCTTTTCGTTCAACCCATCCATCAAGGTCGTATGACTTTTAGTCTTCTTCATAAAACTTTCCCAGCTGAGTTGAAGTAAGATAGAAGAGGCCATTAGTTGCTCAACTTCCGCCGCTAATGCTATTGCTAATGCTAAGAAAAGAGTGCCTTCTTCAACCGTTGTTCACAACAACTTAGTCTCTCTCAACAGTACAGTGTGTACACCCTTGCAGCAACTGTGTAACTATTGTCAATAAGTAAGGAATAAAGTTCAACTTACCACCGCCCACCACTGCTGCTGGCTCACCCACCCCTGCAGCAGCTGCTGCATCTGCTCCTTCCTGGCTGGCGTCGCCTGACCCGCCACTGGCCCCGGCACTGGTGGTCGGTATGCCTAGAAAAAACATTACACATTTTTAGATGCCATATACGCTTCCCCCTATTTATTTTTAAAGATTGAGAAAATACAATACATACATATACCACATATATCACTAGTACAAATTGGGTACTAGAGTAGAGTAGACAGTAGTATGTCCTATCCTATCAAAAATAGTAAAATATCTAGTTGGCATTTTGTTGGTGGCAATTGCTGAAAAGCCTCTCAAGATTAAGAAGAGGACAACCCAAAGGACTGGACTTCGTGGCTAGAGCTATTGGTGAATCTGAGTTTTAAAACTTTTAAAAAATAAAGAGTGGCCAACTGGGCAAGCTACAGACAGACTAACAGTAGTACAGAGTCAGAGGCAGTTAGATTGATGTAAAAAAAAAAAACAGACACTAGAAAAAATATAACTAAGTAGGTAGGTAATGCAGGGATAACAAGAATTTAGAAACAGATAGATCGAAGAAGATTTGGTAAAAAAAAGAATTAGGAAACGGAAATAATAGTTCAGAAAAAATAAGGTGCAGCAAAAGTTAGGGAAATATAATTATTAATATTAACAACAGGAGGACTTACAGGGGCCAGCAGCAGAGCCCTCGGTAGAGGAGCGATCCTGGCCAAGGGAGGCATCTCGAGCTCCCACCTCAGACAACCCCGTCTTCTTCTTGCCCCTGGATGCTGATCATGTAAGATATAATAAAGAGACAAAAATTGATTGGTGTGAAACAAATAAAATATTTTTAAAAATGCTCAAAAAACATTTTTGGACAGGAAATAACAATTGCAATAATATTGACCTATCTAATCTGATCGGCTAGTAGTAGTATCGTGGACCGTCTAGTTATTATTTATTAATCCAGTGTTCCATTCCGATTCCAGAATCCTAAACCTGTAAGTACCACCTAGCCTAGCCCGCCTATTCCAGAGACATTGGAAATGAATTGCCCAAAAATATATTTGCTTCTTCTAAGTTTCAATCTCATTAAAATCATCAATGAATCAACCCCCTTTGATGGGCCAATTGTTCACTAAGTCTGCATTCCCATTTATTTCAGTCCTCAAAAATGCATAGATGGACGCATGCATATTGCATACACCAAATTGTTGGTTGGTTGGTTGCTGCTGATGTGCTGATGAGTTGCAATATTACTCACTCACTAACAAACAACAAAAGGTTCTACTAAGGACTGGAGTCAGCAACACGTGACGGAGGACGCGTCACGCCAAGGACCGCTAAAAAATTACCAACTAATACTAAGTAACTAAACTACCTACCTACCACCACTAGCTTAGTGACAGGACAAAGGAAAGGAGTCTCTCTAGCATTACCTAACTTAAGTTCTCTAAACTCTCTTACATAATCAGCCCAAGCGAGCGCAAAGTTATAAACATTTAAGATTAGTAGCACCGAGCACCTGTCTAGTGTCTAGAAGAATAACAATCACATAATATAAGATTTGTAAACGAAACTTACCTGCATGTAAGCAGCAGCATTCTTGCTATTTGGGAAAAAAATAACATTCACAATAACACAGAACAGAACACACAATACTACTATAATTAGCCACTCACCAAGCCCCATGACCTCAACACCTAGCAGGTCCAGCAGGTCCTGCTCCCGGTCCAAGATGTTGGATCACCAGTGAGTCAGCTGGTTGTGGGTGCGCCGAACCTCAGAGCAGCTAAACACTGCTCGGTGCACCCTCGCCCACCGGCGGTGACACTCCTGGGTAGCGTAGCCAGAGCCAGGGCTGCAGCCTGCTGCCAAGGTTAAGGGAAGGGTGGCCAGCTTCACCTCTGAGAACAGGGCCCGGGGCTGCACCCCTTCCGGGCGCCGTCTTCCGCAAGGAAGGCGGCTCTTGGCCGCACTAGCCTTAGCCTTCCCCTTCTTGCTAGCCTTAGCCATGGTACTGGGGGCGGGGGCGGAAAAGAAAATGTAGAAGTGAAAAATAAAGTCAGGAGAAGAAGTAGGAAAGTAAAAAAAAATAAAAAGCAAGTAATAGAGAAACAGTACAAAAACACAGTAAAAGTAGAAATAAAACGCAAAATATATACTTAGGGAGAGAGAGATAGATAATAAATAAAAAAGATCAGAAAAACAGTGTAAGGATTGAAAAGATTGGAGAGGGATGAAAAACAGGCCCCAGAACCATGCAAAGAGTAGAAAAACAAGATGGCCATGCCCATTGGCGACCGCGTGGTGAAGTTCACGAGATATTTCCCCCCGAACACGCAATCCACATTGCCGAACGTCAGCAACGTCTCGCGAGCATGCGGAACAAGCAACTCCGCTTGCTCGCAGAACTCCGCGTAGCGTTGCAGAGTTTTTTTACCGCTTCGCGTAGGGCGGCTACACGAACTCCGCCCGGGCTTAATTAGAATGAGCTAATAATATTAGAACTGTCTATAACTTTTAATACCATGGACCATCATATTTTAGTCAATCAACTTTCTGCCATTAGCCTTCAAGTTACTTTTCCAGAAATATTTTCAAGTCCCATCTCATCACTCTCATCAAATTCCTTTTAGCAAAATATGATAACCCTTTAATAATAATATTGGTGGAGTCTCTAAGGTTTATGCTTTATCCCCGTATATTTTTGATACTTATCTAAGACATTTAGCCTCCTCAGGGGTATATTCACAAGAACGTGTGATAACTACCGCAAGAGTAGCGTAACGCAACTTTCAATATCGCAGCCTATTGCGGGAAAATAACCCTGTGTCAACGTGGAATTTACAACAAGGCGGTAGCATGCGATACTCACCAGATAATGCGTCAAATGTCAGCGTGAAAATCAACGCCACGCCGAAAAAATGCGAAACGCGAGAAATAATGCGATGAGGCCAATCGCGGTACAAAAAGTAGCGAAAAGCAGCCACAGGCCTGCAAATCCCACGCGTCTGGTGGGAAATTGCACCATAAAAACCACGGAAACAACACACCAGAAACAGGCCAAAGCATGTAGCAACATGGATGCACCCTGACCCAGCGCAGAGGTCAACGCGAACCCCACAACCCCCACAGACCACCAGCAAGGAACAACGGGGTCGGGGAAGGCCAAGGAGAAAAGGGAGAGGAAGACGGGGTGCAGACCGCAGGAAAACAAGACCAGCGTCACAGAGGTGAAAGAACACTACCAGCAACTGACCCACAAGCAGACCACCTGGAATGCAGTCAGAGTGCAGAGGAGGCCAATCCAGGAGGCCAAGAGGCGCCGGCAGGACGTGACAACCTAAACCAGGTACAAACCCGCTGCCAACAGGAAGGCAGCAACGGCGACAGGAGGTGGCAGTCCTGCGCCACAGGAGAAGCTGGAGGAAACCCAGGCCACAGTCATCAGTATGTAGACGGTGCAAGGAGTAGGGAGTACGGACACAGCTCGAGAGGACCTGACACAAAATCAACAGGGTGAGGATCCAACAGGGACTGGGGGGACGGGGGGTGATGGGCACAATGGCACACATGCACAACGAGGTGTAGCACACTGCACACCCACAATTACCCAGGGACATGTCCCCCATCCCTGTGGCACACTGCAGCACACACACATAGCAATCACAGCAAATACCATGACAATGTGGCACAAAGTGCAACACCCACACTGCAGAACAGGGGACACAACTGGGTCCGCCCAGGCGCAGAATCAGAACAATCACATTGGACAGAGCAGGGAACTGTGAGATGCATATCTACGGCTACAACCCCACATCAGCCATGTAGGCCAAATGTACACTGTCCCAACTCAAATAGCCACCACCGCCCAAACAGTCACAATGTACATTGTCACACAGTCTGCATGTCGACAAGAACAAGGCGCCAACACAATGCCAACATGCACCTCCCTTCACAATGCAGAGGGACAAACAACACCTCCAGCAGGTCAGAACAGACAGCCCATCAGTGATGCCGGAGACGAACACCACACCTTCGACACCGACGCCCTACAACAGCCCATGGACATCCCACACAACCCACCACCAGGACCAGGGCAGACAAGCTACTCAGAGGAGAACCCAGCCCCTGCAACAGACCACACAGCATGAAGCACCCGCAATCACGGCTGCCTCACAACACTTCACCAACCCACACATGGCAACCCAATGCCAGGTGTCAGAACGCCAAAAGGAAGTGGCCCAACAGGTGCGGGTGTTGCCCAACCTTTGGAATGCGAACTAGAACACATACGTGGGTGTCCAATACCCTTCAGGGACCACCTACACCCCACAAAGGAGACCCACAGTGCCATAGAGACACATGCAGATGCACATACCCAGTACAGAACCACGCCCAGGGACACGCACATATCAGTCACACAGCCACGTTGGCTCTGCCTACGACGGCACAGTCCACTCCCCTTATGAATTGAGTGGGTGGCGACAAAGCTACATGTCCAGGTTCTAGCCCACTGCCTACAGTAACATGTCTGCGTCCGCTGTACACAGCACAATGTAATGTTGTAGGGCCCAGGGCCCCCATGCATACAAGACCACAGGGACACATGCACATATCATGTTGAACTGGCTATGGGCATGTGCGCCCGGCCCCGTTATTGGCAGGGCCACATGTACAGTGACGCCTGTGCTGGATGTGTGTGGGGTGAGTATAAGCCAGCCCGCTCGCAGTGCTTGGTGCTGGCAACAACCTGAACAGTGGACATAAGTGTAATGGAAACAGAAAACACCAGCATAACGGAGTCAACTGCAGAGCAACATGGAGGGATCCGGAGTAAGGACAGAGGTCACCCACTATTCAGTCAGGAGGTTCCGTGAGTTGCAGTGCACTGAGGTAGGGGCACTAGAGAAGAGCGCGCTCATGTGAGGAAATTGGTAGGATTGTGTCCCTTCGGGTTAGTCCTGATGCAGATGCAGTGGGGAGTGTTACACCTGCATCAACTTCCTCATCAACGTCCCAGGTCTCCCACACTGCCTGAGGTGACAGTTGTGTCCGCAGTCCACAGCGCAATACCCAGTAATAGATCCGGGTATGTAGCTTGACTACCACCACCAGTCTGCATTCCTGCCTTGGGGCTGTTGCCTCCTGCCCTCCCATTGTCTGGGCCTTCTCCCGACCGCACACATGACACATCTTCCTCATCATAGTCCCAGGTCTATCCACTGCATGAGGTGACATTGCTGCGCAACCTCACAACAGCACAAAACTCAATCAGTGACGGACAATGGCTTGCGGTCCACTGAGTCACTGGCACCTGGAGTGCTGAGCAGGGTATCAGGCCGATGATGGCATCCATGACAGGTCTGATCAACTCTGTAGGTCTGTCAGGACCACAGTTTCGACTCTGGCAGATGGCGGTTGGAGGTGATCCTTTCGGTGGTGGCATGTGCCTCCTGCAGTGATGCGACGCCCGGGCCAGTCAGGACTAGATGCTATGTGTAAGCCCTGGTGGCCCGCAGTTGAGGCCGGAGGCTGCGGACAGCGCAGGGCCACAGACACATGGCGTTGATGACCCCAAGACCATCGCTTCAGAGGCCATTCAATGTCTCAGAAGAAGGGGTCAAACATGAAGGAACCACTCTATGGAACCTATCCGGCTGCACAGCCCAATCCTGGATTATATGAATCCAATAAATCAAATTTTCAATTCCACCTCTTTTTTCTCCTTATTTTATCACCCAAGAGGGCCACAACACCCACCGCCACCACCCCAGGACCCCAACCCACACCTGGAACACCCCCCCGGACCACCACAGAAGCAGCGCAGACAAAGACAGCGGACCCCCAGGAAACGTACCAGCCACACAGACCCAACATCTGACAATATCACCATCCACTACAGGCTGAAAGGGACAACCATCCTACGCATACTGACCATCATCGCCTAATAGGCCTAGGGCACCAACACAGCGGACAACCAACATCCCACCCCACACAAAGCTGCTGGCTTGGCTGCACCTGTTGGCCCCTGGTACCCCCCAAACAACACCCACCAGAGTCGGAGGAGTCACACAGCCAGCCACATCCAAGTCCCCCACACCTGTCCTGGACATCACCATCACCCTGGTACCCCAGTCCCCATACGTACAACACAATGTGCAGGATCCGCTGGAGATCAAGCAAGGACCATACGCCATAGCAGGATGCACGCACGTGTTGGGGGCAATCCACAGCACACATGTACTACCTGTGCTCCCTGGTGACACAGCACACAATCACCTCAACAGGAAGCACATGTCTCACATCAATGTGCAGGCAACAACAGAACACTGTGGAACCCCCAACAATGTCGCCTTCAAATACACAGCCAGTGTGCACGATACCTTCATCCTCCGACAGCCCATCATCAACCAGCATTCCCAGGATGGCAAAAAGGGAAATGCACACCCCCATGGCAAGTCCAAAATGAACACCCCACACACCTCAACTCCACAACCATGCAACTCACAACTCTGGCAATGCACACGCCACAAAATCACAACCAACATGCACAACAACATGACCACCCACCAGACACGACAGAACAACTTACAATGGTAACCTGGGCAAGCCCTGAACATGAGCCATCAACGGCATGGCACCTCAGCCACATAATAGCCGAAGGTGGGTAGAGATGGCAACCAGGCATGTGTGAAGGATGCAGTAGAGCTATGATCGGGAAAGCACACAATGCCAAGAGTGGCGGAGATGTGCTGGACAGATCGCAGTATGCAGAACACACCCATATCTATGGCAACATACACCTCTGGAGTATGGATTGCAGTGGACAGTGGACGCAACCATGCCACCCCAGCCAGTGGGGGAACTCGCGGAAATGTTGCCTGTGACACCACCCCCTAAGCGTCACCGGAGTGGGATGGCCTGGCGTAGGCCACGCCAGAGTAGGGGTGTGAATAAAAAGGACGTAGGCCTGGGCGTGGTCCTCTTCCGGAAAGCCCCACATCTCTGCCAGGGCAGCGCCTCCCACCCCGCCATGAGGCCGATGCCGTCCTCGTGAGCGGAGTTGCCTGCGATGCTGTGCGCCTGCCGGACCCCGGCACGCAGGACCACGAACCCGTCAGGCCCGGCCCTGCGCAGCCAGCCCACACTGATCACCTGCCGACACCGGCGTGTGTCAAGGAGGGCCCACCATGTGCCGGCGCAAGCTCCAAGCCCGAGTCCCGCGACCTTGGCAGCCACCTCAGACCATCACGGCCTCCACAACACAGGACCGCTTTAGTCCTTTCTCGTTGACGTACTCTACTGCAGCCTTCGGCCTACTCTTCAGACCAGTAGGTCCCATATGTGAAACTGTGTCCTGAGTCATAAATGGCAGTGACCCCAAATCCGGGCCAGCGGCCACAGCACCAGACCCCCCCGATCAGTGAGACATAGTTCCATATGGGCATCTTGTGACACGTGGTGCCACTAACCCTTTCAACGTCAGCCGGCTACACGTGGTGCCACTAACCCTGTTCAATGCCAGCCGGCTACACGTGGTGCCACTGAACCTGAACAACGCAGGCCGGTGGGGCCATCCAACCTATGCCGGCAACACTAGGTGAATGGGCCGTGCTGACCGCTGCCTCAGGCCTACACCAGGGTCAGGTAGGTCACACATTTGGAACTGAGTCTTGATTACACCATGGCAGTGAACATCATTTAAGGCAGAGAACAATTCAATATACTCCCTTCGATGTGGTGCCAACAAGTCTGTGCATGGCATCACAACCACACGTGTCTGTGGGCCTACGTGGACCACTGCCCTCGGCCTACGCTGCGCACAAGTGGGATCACAGATTTGGAACTGAACATCGGTAATTCAAAAGGCAGAATACATATCATCGCATACACGGAGAGGCGTAAGAGGAAGACGCGTTGCAGTCCGGAGGGAACAGGATCATCGTTACGGAGGTGATCGAACACTACCGACAACTGCCCTTGTGTCACTAACTCTGTGCCTCGCGAGCCAACGACACGTGGCTGTGGGCCACTGCTGACCGCTGCCTCCGGCCTACACTGCGGTCCAGTGGTTCACAGTCTTGATTTGGCAATGGTGGAGTTCATATCAGTGTACCGGCATCATCGCAGACTGCATCCCCTCACAGCACCTGTGCCACTAAGTCTGTTCCCCGACATTCATGGACACTCACTGGTCGTACATTGGTGGCGTTTGAGTCTATGGACTAGGGGCTAGTTTTCATCCTTATGTGGCTGATACCGAATTGTTGGTGAGGACGAGGGTTGCGCTTTCCACTCCTCCATTTGCTGCTTCCAGATAACATTAGACCTTCCGCATCATGCCCTGGAGGACACCTTCCACTGTCCCCCGCAACCCTCCGCAACATACACCTCGGACATTGATGGGGCCCCGCTCAGGTCGCATGGCCCATCTGACTGCACCGCAAGTCACCGTCCCATGGCTGGGTGCCTGTGCCGGCCGCAGTGCATCTGGGGCCACTAACTCTGTGCTTGTCAGGTCTCGGGCCCCTTCTTCTGAGACATTGGATGGCCTCTGAAGCGATGTACTTGGGGTCATCAATGCCATGTGTCTTTGGCCCTGCGCTGTCCGCAGCCTCTGGCCTCAACTGCGGGCCACCAGGGCCCACACATAGCATCGAGTCCTGACCGGCCCGGACATCGCATCACCGCAGGAGGCACACGCCACCACCGCAAGCACCACCTCCAACTTCCATCTGCCAGAGTCAAAACTGTGGTCCTGACAGACCTACGGAGTTGCTCAGACCTGTTGTGGATGCCAGCATCGGCCTGATACCCTGCTCAGCACTCCAGGTGCCAGTGACTCAGTGCACCGCAAGCCATTGTCCATTACTGATTGAGTTGTGTGCTGTGGAGAGGTTGCGCAGCAATGTCACCTCAAACAGTGTGGGAGCCCTGGTACGTTGATGGGGGAGATGATGCAAGTCTGATACACCGCACTGCACCTGCATCAGGAGTATATATCGAAGGGACACAATCCGAGACTTTTTCTTCACATAAGCGCGCTCATCTCTAGTGCCCCAACACCAGTGCACTGCAACTCACGGACACTTCTGTTTGCATGTTGGCTGTCCTCTGGACTTTCTCCGGCTCACTCCTTGTTGCTCAGCTGTTGATTCTGTTATGCATGTTTTCTGTTTCCGTTGCACTGGTGTCCAATGTTTAAGTTGTTGCCAGCACCAAGCATTCTGTGCGGACTGGCTTACACTCACCCCACACACATCCAGCACAGGCGTCACTGTACATGTGGCCCTGCCAATAAAGGGGCCAGGCGCACATGCCCGTGGCCAGTTCAACATGATATATGATTGTGCCCCTGTGGTCTTGTTGTATGCATGAGGGCCCTGGGCCCTAGGACATTACATTGTGCTGTGTACATCGGATGCAGACATGTCACCACAGGCAGCGGGTTGTAGCTTGGACATGTAGCTTTGTCGTCACCCACTGAATTCGTAAGGGGAGTGGCCGGGGCCGTCGTACGCAGAGCCAACATGGATGTGTGACTGCTATTTGCACGCCCCTGGGCGTGGTTCTGTACTGTGAATGTGCATCTGCATGTGTCTGTATGGCAGTGTGGGTCTCCTTTGTGGGGTGTGGGTGGTCCCTGAAGGGTGATAGACACCTACGTATGTGTTCTAGTTCGCATTCCAGGTGTTCGGCCCCCACCCAGGCCTGTTGGGCCACCTCCTTTTGGCGTTCTGACACCTGGCATTGGGGTGCCATGTGTGGGTGGGTGAAGTGTCGTGAGCCAGCTGTGCTTGCGTGTGCTTCCTGCTGTGTGGTATGTTGTAGGCTCTGTGTTCTCCTCTGAGTAGCTCGGCTGCCCGGGTCCTGGTGGTGGGTTGCGTGGGATATCCATGGGCTGTTGTAGGACGTCGGTGTCGACGGTGTGGTGGTCCTCTCCGGCATCGCAGATGTGTTGTCTTCTGTGCTCTGCTGGAGGTGTTGTGTGCCCGTCTGCAATGTGCAGGGGAGATGCATGTTGACATTGTGTTGCAATGTATGTTGGCGCATTGTTCTGGTTTACATGCAGACTGTCTGGCAATGTACATTGTGACTGTTTGGGAGGTGCTGGATTCTTCTGCGGGACAGTGTACATTTGGACTACATGACGGATGTGAGGTCGTATGCGTAGATTTCCATTTCACACTTTCCAGCTCTGTCAGGTGTAGTAGGCATGTTTCTGGGCATGTGCGGAGCCAGTTGTGTCCTCTGTTCTCCAGTGTCTGCTATGCGCATTGTACCACATTATCGTCGATGTGGGTGTGCTGTTCTTGCTATGTGTGTGTGCTGCAGTGTGCCAAGGGGATCTGGGACATGATCCTGGATAATTGTGGGTGTGCAGTGTTCTACACCTCATTGTGCATGTGTGCCATTGTGCCCATCTCCCCCAGTCCCCCCAGTCCCTGTTCGTTACACTCCCTGTTGATGTTGTGTCAGGTCCTCTCGAGCTGTGTCCGTACTCCCTACTCCTTGCACCGTCTACACACTGATGACTGTGGCCTGGGTTTCCTCCAGCTCCTCCTGTGGCGCAGGACTGCCACCTCCTGTCGCCGTTGCTGCCTTCCTGTTGGCAGCGGGTTTGTACCTGGTTTAGGTTGTCACGTCCTGCCGGCGCCTCTTGGCCTCCTGGATTGGCCTCCTCGGCACTCCGACTGCATTCCAGGTGGTCTGCTTGTGGGTCAGTTGCTGGTAGTGTTCTGTCACCTCCGTGACACTGGTCTTGTTTTCCTGCGGTCTGCACCCCGTCTTCCTCTCCCTTTTCTCCTTGGCCTTCCCCGTCCCAGTTTAATTGCTGGTGGTCTGTGGGGGTTGTGGGGTTCGCGTTGACCTCTGCGCTGGGTCAGGGTGCATCCATGTTGCTATGTGCTTTGGCCTGTTTCTGGTGTGTTGTTTCTGTTGGTTTTATGGTGCATTTTCCCGCCAGACGCTTGGGATTTGCAGGCCTGTGTCTGGTTTTTGCTACTTTTTGTGCCGCGATTGGCCTCATCGCAGGATTTTTCGCGTTTTGCATTTTTGCGGCGTGGCGTTGATTTTCACGCTGACATTTGACGCGTTATCTGGTGTCTATCGCATGCTACCGCCTTGATGTGAATTCCACGTTGATACAGGGTTATTTTCCCACGATAGGCTGCAATGTTGAAAGTTGCGTTACGCTACTCTTGCGGTAGTTATCACACGTTCTTGTGAATATACCATTCTGTGTTTTCACATACTGCAGGGGCCTGTGTGCTGGACCTTATAACAAGCCCCAGTCCCTCCTTTCTTGTTTTGACAATTTGGTAGCCCCCGATGCAAGAACTAGCCCCACTAAAGATTCACTCATGCAATTTAAATATTGTGCGGTAGCTACTCATACATCTAATGCAAACAACCTGTTGCACTTACATCCAATTCCAAGGTCCATTTTGGGGTCCTTAGACTGACTGAATAGTGAGGATTCTTCTCACTACTGGATCAACAGTCGCCACAGGAGCTCTCGCAAAGATCTATAAGTCCCAACAAGAGATCCAAACCAATGGCCCTGTGTTTACCTACTGGACAGCAAAATGCCCTGTCTTTATCTTCATCTATCACTACCTGCTCTTCCCAGGAACAGTTCAGTGGGTCACTTGACAGCCTTTTCCAGGAGATGTGGAGTATTTTACCAGTATCAATAGAATGGTTTAGCTGTTCCTATGCAGAAAAGGGATGAAGAAGGTTTGGAGTAGACTGCTTTGAGGGGATATTCCTTATTAGGAAGTGATGCTCTCACACACCCATATGGATGTCATGCTTCATCAACGGGCTTTTGCTCCTCGTGGAGCTGGAGCTGCCCCACAGGCCCCGCAAGAGGGCTCTTTAGCAGAGATCTTTTTATATATCAGCCGTGACGATGCGTGCGGGTGTGTGGAGATAGTGAAAAGTTGTGGTGGGATGTGCAAGTAGTCTAAATTTACCTAAAGGGTATCCAGCGATATATTTATTCAAGGGTCCCTTTGGTAGGGTTAAAAACAATTGTGTGGATGGTCAGCTCAGAGTTATGAAGCGTGACTATCTAGCATGTGATGTATAACAACTTTTTTTTTTTTTTTTTGAGTTTTCAAGAACCTTTATTAAACATTAAAGCATGTTACATGTTACAAATTCCAACAAAGATCATGGCATCCATCAGAAGCACGAATATGGCTGACACAGGTAAAGATATATTAACCAGTATGCCCCCCAGCCCGTCACAGAAGAAGGGGGAGATAGAGCCAGTTTGGTAATGTTGTGTACAGGTAATCAGTCAGGCATTAGGGGGTCAGTCTTGTCGGGGCCGTTCTCTGTGATCTGGAGGTCAGTGGTGGGAGAGCTGGCAGTGAGTTCATCAGGGTTAGCCAAATGATGAAGGTAAGAAATGAGAGGGCCCCATATATCTGGAGGTCTATTCGCCACAGGCATCAGGTCCCAGAATTCACCCAGGAGCGACTGGCAATGGGCAGCATCGGCCATCCAATGTTTGGCTTGTGGCGCCGGCCTGCGGCCCCAATGATTTGCCACCCGGTGCCTGGCAAGCACTAGTAGCATAGCAATTAGTTTACGGTTAGAGTCTGAAATGTCTTTGACATGTCCCAGAAGGCACAGGAGAGGATCAGGGACTATGCGCTCCAGGGTGATGTAGCTAATTACAGTGCACACCTCCAACCAAAAGATGGAAACCCTGGGGCACAACCATGTCACTGTCCAGCAGCCCCATCTTGTGTAGCGTGGCAGGTGTGCGGTAAAGTCAATGAAGATATTTGAAATTAATGAATCGTAGTCGATAATTGGGGGAGAGGTGCTTATTTTGGGTGCAGCAGTATTGCTACTGCGCGAGAGAGAGACCACCAACTAGGTCTGCGTCCCATGCGTTACGAGCGCGCTCCGTGTCTCTGGGGGAGGCCACCAGTGTGAGAGCATATAGCCTTGTGACTAGTTTGCATGGGGAGTTGGAAGAGTGGAGATATTCGATCGCGGCGTTAGGCTGGGGAGCGAGTGGAAAGGCTGGGTTGATACTTTTACATGTGGCCCTGATCTGATAATAGAGCAATTTGTCGAGTGGTGCAGCGTCATCAGGAATAGTGAAAAAGTTGTTGTTGGGGTAAGGGTCAGCGTTGGTGCGGATACCCAAGTCCGCAGCACGGCGAGCCATGCCAGCGGTCTGCAGCGGAGGGAGTGATGGGTTGTTGGCGAACTGCATTGAGGGTGCAAAAATATCTTTGGTGCTAGTGTACCAGCGAAGTCCATCCCAGGCCCAGCGCACGCATTCCACCGTGTCGACCTCATCACGGGGGGTCCTGTGCGGCAAGAACAGTGCAGTCTGCAATGGCCAGGGAGAGGCCAGGTCTGTCTCAACCGCCACGTGTGGTTGAAAGGGCATTGTATGGATCCAAAAATGGAGAAAGCTGGCTTGTGCACACAGTGCGTAGAGCCTAAGATTGAGAGCTCCCATTCCGCCGCAGGCCAATGGCAATGTCAAGAGTTCATAGGCGATACGGGGGCTGACGTCCGGCCCAGATCAGTGTAATAATAGTTGAACGTAGTCTTTTAAAAATTGTGATGAAAGTGGGATAGGAATATTTAAAAATAAGTATAAAAATTTCGGGAGCACGACCATCTTAGCAATTGCGAGGCGTCCAGCGAGTGAGAGGGGGAGTTTTTGCCAAATTTGTATTTTAGATTCAAGCCAGTCCATAGCTTTGCCGAAGTTGGACCTCCACAACTCGTCCACATCTCTACTCAGGCAGATGCCCAAGTATCTGGTGGGACCCGTGGCCCAAATGAATGGATAGTCGGGTGGAAACGGCTTGGTAGCGTCCGTGAGGGGGAAAAGGACGGATTTGCTCCTGTTAACTTGTACTCCGGAGAGGCAGCCGAAGCGGATCACCTCCCTAGTCATAGGAGCCAGGTTCTCCTGCGGCTCGCGGATGTATATCGTGACATTGTCAGCATACATCGAGGTCACTAGGGTGCGAGACAAAAAGCTGATGCCCCGGTTGGTGTGGTGCTGGCGTAGGCGCACCACCAAAGGCTCCATCGCGATGGCGAATAACATAGGGGACAGGGGGCATCCCTGCCTGGTGCCCCTCGTAATCGCTATGGGGTCGGTAACTTGCCCATTAATCCTGATGCGCGCTGTTGGGAGTGTGTAAAGAAGTTGAGTCTTTTGGACGAAGCCCGGACTAAAGCCCAATTAGGGAAGAAGTTAGAAAAGAAAAGGCCATTCTAGTGTGTCAAAGGCCTTAGTGGCGTCCAGGAGGGCGGCCACTGCTGGCAAAGCAGGGTTAATTTGGTGAATAACAGAAAAGATGGTGCGCAAATTATATGAGATGGCACGACCAGGAATAAACCCCGATTGATCGGGAGGGGCTATTAGTGCCATTAGGGGGAGGAGGCGATTGGCTAACAATTTTGTGTCAATTTTATTGTCTGTATTAATTAGTGATAGGGGGCAATAGGAGTCGCAGCTCTTGGGTGATTTGTCAGGCTTAAGGAGAAGGGAGATCATGGCCTCGCGAAGAGAAGGGGGAAATCTGCCCAGGGCAAGAGAATTGTTGTACATCTCAGCCAGGTGCGGAACGAGAAGAGACACGTACTCTTTATAAAATGCGGGGGTGAGCCCATCTGAACCGGGGGCTTTGTCACCCGGGAGACCTGCTATGACTGTGGTAATTTCTTCGGGGGTGAATGGTTCATCCAGGTATTCACGGTGCCCGTTACCGAGCCATAAGAGCTCGATCGAATCAAAGTATTGATCCAGGATTTACCTGGGCGCGGGCACGCCCGCAGTCTATAGTTGGGCGTAAATGTGGAAATCCTGGCAATGATGTCGCCCGGGGAGGTAGCCCTACCGGCCGCCTCGTCGCTAAGAACGGTGATATAGGAGGATGTATGTGGTTGTCGTAGCAGGTTTGCAAGGGTCTTTCCGGGGTGATCCCCCTCTCCGTAGCGATGGGCACGCGCCTCTCTGCTGAGGAATGCAACCTCTCTGTCTGCCTCCTCATGGAACTCAGTGAGTTTGGTTCTGATGAAGGTGAGGGTGGCAGGGCTGGAATCCTGAGAATGTTGAAGATCTAGGGCTTTAATGTCCTTCTCTAGGCATTCTAGAGTTCCTCTGATGACTTTAGCACCCCTGCCTGTTTGGCAATGCATTCCCCCCGAGTCACAGCCTTGAAGGTCTACCAAAGCGTCGAGGGTGATTCAACAGAGCCGGTGTTGCGCTCAAAGTAATCTATTATGGCGCCCTGAATTTCCTCGCATAACACAGTGTCATGAAGCGAGTTGGGGGGCAGGCACCATGTAAACATGCGGCGAAGGGTAAGCGGGAATTGCAGACACAGGCGCACCGGGGCGTGATCCGAAAGTGTGCGAGCCAAGTGGTCCACAGACGTGGACCAGGAGGCCAAGTCACAAGTGGTAAGCAATATATCGATGCAGGACCAGGAGCCACGTGAGCCAGGCACACAAGATCCTTCGCGCACCTCAGGGTGCGTGTGGCACCAAACATCAACTAGGAAGCCTTCTATAATGGAGTGTAGTGTGGCTGTGGCCTGAGGGTGTTGGATACGGTCCCCCGAGTGGTCAAGAGCTAGTGAGGGTGCAATATTTAAATCACCGCCCCAAATCAGAGAGTAAGGCCCCAGAGAGAAAATGATATGCCAGACGTGGGTGAAGAAGCTAGGGTCGTCCACATTGGGGCCATAAAGTGCCACTAGTATCAATGGCTGGTTATAGAGGGTGCCGGCAAGGATCACGTAGCGACCCTCTGTGTCAATGAAGGAGTGGGTGCCATGCCAGGGGAGGCCCCTCCTGAAGAGGATAGTGACACTGCGTGCATAATTGGAGTAGAATGCAGTGTAGGATTCCCCCCATTGATGGGAACGCAATCTAGGTGAGGTGGCGGTGAGGAGGTGCGTCTCCTGAAGAAAGCAAAAATCCACATTATGTCTGATGAGGTATGCGTGCATGAGGCGCACTTTCCGACCGTCATTCAGGCCCCTTATGTTCCACGTCAAGATGGTGGTGTCAGTCATGCAGCGGCCAGAAAGGGGTGGTGGTGTGTCGTTTGAGGTCAGCGGACCAGTAGAAAAAACCTGCGTCGTGAGATGTGGAGCATTGTGGGATGTATGTGAATGGTAACATGCCAGGAACAGTACAAAAGTAACAACAAAACAATCCCCCAGAAACAGGGTGCCAGAGACGGAACCCTGGACTTAAAACCCAAATCCTCACTCCACCCACTCCAACACCCCAAATAGGTTGAGCTTCTAAACCACCCCCACTCAGGGAGCCCAAACTTGGAGAGGTTAATGCAGATGCAGGATTTATCCCTTCGGGGTGCGAGGGCTCAGCCAATTACCACTTGCCATTCAGGCAAGGGGGCCGGGCGTTGTAGGCCTCAGGTTGAGGCGAGTTCGGGACAGTACATACAACCAGGTGCAGGCACCATTAAAGCAAGTGAGATGAACAGGGCATACGTAGAGTGTCTCGTAGTCCTGTAACACGAAATTGTGCTTGAAAAAATTAAACCATAGTTGGAAGCTGCAGAGGAAAGCAACAGCAAGTAAGGACTGATAGTAATATGCATAAATCGTTGCTGTGACCAGGGTGCACGGGGTGCGTGCCAGGTGTGAAGCATTACTGTGAGGAGAGGCCAGGTATACAAATGATCAATCATTGTCACTCAGGCGACTGTCCTCAGAGAGAGTGCTGCGGTTCAGTGGGGGAGACTTTTGTAGCTGCTTAGCAAAGGTGAGGGCAGCCTTTGGATCAGTGAAAAATCTCGGCTTCTCCCCTGAGTTGATGCGTAGTCTTGAGGGGTACAGCATGGCATAAGTGATGTGGAGCTGTTGTAAGATACGCTTGACTGGAAGAAAATCTCTGCGGGCCGCCTGGACAGACAGGGTGAAGTCAGGATAGCAAGAAAAGAAGTTGCCCTAATGTTTGATCTCCCCCAACTCCTGGGCCCTGCGGAGGATGGAGTCGCGGTAGTTCAGCAAGTGGGCGATGATGGGCCTTGCAGGGGCCCCAGGGGGGGGTCGCGGGCCAAGAGATCTATGCGCCCGCTCGATGATAAAGTGTTTGGACAGGACAGAGCCAAAGAGGTCATGCAACAAAGATTCGAGGTAGTCCTCCATTCTTCCGGTCGTGGTGGACTCAGGCAGGCAAACAACTCGAATATTGTTCCTTCGGGGGCGCGCCTCTAAGACTTCGTTCTTGGCGCGTATGACATCAAGAATTTTATCCATTTTGAGGAGCTTCTGCACACCCTCGGCTCCGGCGTCCTCCGCGTCTGAGATCCTTGATTCGAGCTGGACAATGCAGGCATCATGGGAGTCCACCCTCTACATGACCTGATCCAGGCGTGATGTAAGGTGGTCTATTTTGGCATCAATCGTCTTTAGACTTGATTTTATCTCCAGAAGAAGGGCTCAGAGGCTGTCGTCCTGTTCACCGGGTGGTCAGTCTGCGTGGATTGGTTACCAGTGTCGGGGGGCATCTCCCCGCCGCTGCCCGCCCCTGTCCCGTGAAGTTGATCTTGGGTTGTCTTGTGTCCGTTTCCCCATGTTGAGCTTGTGGTGCGATGGGGAAGGTGTGCCACCAGGGGTGCTCACCGGTGATCAGTATGGCCCACAGTTGTGAGGTAAAGCAGGCCGGGCGTGGCTCCAAGAGATGTAGTATGGCAGCTCCGAACCAGGCTGGTGCAAAGCATAGATGGACCACAGGGAAGGCGGGAGGGGGACAGAGGCCAGCGGCTGCAGCTTGAAGGATGCCGGCGGAGGCCAATGAACCACCGGAGGCATGGGGGATGTAGGGCAGGCCAGGCTGTCTTGGGTGTCTGTGTGCCGATATGCAGCAGGCCACAGTCAGTACCCCCACGAGGTGGAGTGGGGTGGGCCACGCCCAGGCCGGCAGGGAGTCCAGCAGGTTAATGGAGGGCAGGTGGGCAGCACAGGGCAAGCTGAAGAAGGGGGGACGGCCCCCGAGATTATTCCTCCCAACCAGCGGGTAGTCGCAGGAGCAAGCCGGAGCGGCAGCCAGGAGTGCAGCGAGATCGGTGGGCCCAGAGATGGAGTTCTCGCCGCGTGGACTAAGATGGCCACCAGTTCAGGTAACGCACTGCCCCCATCCCTGAACACCAACCAGGGGGAGCAGGCCGCCGGGGCAGGGTAGGAGAGCGGGCCAGGTGGTCAGCAGGGAGGCGTCGGGTTGCGCTGCGGCCTCACCTAGGGCGTTCCGGGGCTCCGGGCTCAGCGTCATTGCAGCTCCACAACTCGGGCCATCGCCCGCAGTTAGTCCCCCTGTAGTGGCAGGCTGACTGGGGTCTGGGCGTGAGGCAGGGTCAAGCCCCAGAGAAGTTAGGGCCTCCGCTTCGTTCCACGGCCACGGCGCCCGCACCACCAGCAGGTCGGGATCGCCCAATCGGCACAGGCGTCAGGCCTCCGGCGAGGGTGTGGGCAGCCAGGCCTTCACGCAGAAATACCCCAGCCACTGTTCTTTTAGAGCCCCTGGGGGCCACATTGAGGGTGTGCGATGTCTGCTATCATGGTTTGAGGCTAGAATCCTCCCTCTGATGGCGGATGATTGCGGATTTCCCGGGCTCGTCCAGCAGAGCTTGCTTAGCGCGCAGCCATCTTGCCGCTGGCGAGACCACGCCCCTGATGTAAAAGAACTTTGGGTCTTTAGGTCGACATGTTTCAAAGACTTGCTGGTCCAGGAGGGATCCGCTGCATTTCTTCAGGACCAGGAATAAATAGATATCCTACCCTTAATCAAGGCGGGTGTCAGAATTCAGTTATATGTAACAGTAATGGTGAAGCACAAGGTATTGCTCACCCTATCATGTTTCCATATTCCAACCTAGAGGGTAAGGGAGAGAGAAAAGAGAAACACAGAACGGTTTATACTGCAAAGCAGATTAATGCAGTCAACAGGCCCAGGCGGGCCCGGAGACAACATATCGTAGGCAGTCGCATCGTGCAGTGTCATGCTGTGTTTGGAGCATCACGCTTTGCTCTGCTACCGGTGAGTGTCACCAATACCAATATTTGTCTTTGACATCACCGTGTGTAAAAAATGTTTTTTGAACATATAAAGAGACAAACACATGTATGACAATTTTTCGCGATTTCAGACACTCCCATTGGTATAGCCCAGATAAGGGTAGGGATATCTCTTACCCTATACAACAGGCCAATGTGTGCCTTAGGTCAAGACAGGGTACCGTGTTGATACCCCATTCTTTTGATACATTTACCTACTAAGGAGCATGGGTACTGGACCTTGATCTTGCTCCTTGTCCCCTTTCTTATGTAAATAATGATTTAAGTATGGTGGCACAGCCGTGGGACACTTCTGTCCATATATTTTTCCCCTTCCCTCTTCCTCCTGATCATATAGAGAGAGATATCCACACTAACATCTTTTTAGACAACTAATCGTCATCATGATGGACAACCAAGGGTTGAGTTATGATGATGATCTGGTAGCAGAGATGTTAAGAGCTCCGTCCCTACTTGGGGCAGAGAGTATCACCCCCACTGGCAGTCAGACAGATAACTGGAATACAATTGTAAAACTTAAAAAACAACACATTAAGCTAGCCCTACACAGCTCTATAATGACAGAATATCTATGGTTGAATATCGCCCCTAATGGTCTCCTTGTCAGCATCACCCCATGCATTTTTCTTGAAGATATCACCTTTAGATGAGGATGGTCCAGAATAGTGAGGAAGTGCACTAGGGTCTGGATGGTCCTGATAATCAAAATGACAAAACAGCTTTCAGATGCACTATTAATAAAGATCAACATTGCAGACAACACTATGAAAACAGGAATCAACATAGCAGCATTTAAAACACGACTGGCCTAAATCAATGGCGAAATGAACGAGCACAAGGATTACCTAACCCAGCAAAAAATCTCTAAGTTACAAAATGATAACAAGAGATTCGATAGAGAAAGAATCTATCCCTATACCAGGGAAGACTACCAGGCCCCAGAAGGAAAGACATCCTCTGAAGAAGGCTCGGTGATGTCCCCCCCAGGAAGAACAGCTCCTTCAGCAGCACTTCAAGTGATGAGAGTTGGGGTACGACAGCAGCCGATGAGGTAACAAACTACCACCCTTGTTAAATTACCCCACGGCTCCCTTTCAACGACACCAACATATGGGCACCTTCCCCGGACACCCACCGATGTGGCACCAAATGTACCCGATGGCCATTCAAACACAGATTCCTATGTACCAACAACCTTTTCCTCAGCCACTTTTTTTCAACAGAGGGTGGGGCGGAGGCTGAAGAAGAGGTGGAAACAAGGCAGTACAGAGGCAAAAACCGGAGCCACAAATGCGACTGAGGAGCCACACAGCAACAACAGCAAAAAACTAGTGGTGAACTTATCAGAACAGATCCTGACTGAAGGAAAGAAAAGAAACACTTGAGAAAGGACTAGGCTTCGTCCCTACTCCACGCCTGGACCACCTTTCGCATTCACAGTGAATTACAACAATTCTTTTGCAGGATTCGCCTATGGGCTTTTTTTTAAAGACAAACCCTACACAGACCCTGAAGACTCAGGTCTACATAAACCTCCTAAATTCACACCAACAACAGCCATTATACCTAGTGAAGTGGTGACCTTTGAGAAGGTCGTACTTAAGGAAATATGATACTTACAACATCCAGCTGGATTTATCAACTTATCCAACAGAGAAAGGAATATCATAAAAACCCTGACAGAAGATCCTACCATCATTATGAAACGAGCAGATACAGGCGGAGCCATCGTACTCATGTCAATGAGCACTTATGATGAGGAGTGTCTCCGACAACTCTCGAACTGTCAATATTACCATCCGCTTGAAAATGACCCAACCACGAGACTAACAACCAAGATTAAACACATGGTAACTGCAGCAGAAACAGAAGGAGGGATCACCAAGAATGAGGCACATTTTTTGATTAACTCCACCCCTAGAACACCATACTTCTATACCTTACCCAAAATACATAAGGGGACCATGACCCCACCAGGTCGCCCTATTGTTTGATTCCCTTCTAGAACCACTCAGCAAATTCTGAAACCATTTCTTAACACCCCTGGTTGCTAAAACAACCACATACCTTAAGGACACAACTGATGTATTATACCTTTTAAAGAACCTGGAGCACCAACAGGAAATTGATTTAATGGTTACCCTCAATATGGAGGCGCTTTATACTAATATACCTCAGGACGCCACCTTCAAAGTAATAGAAACCTGCCTCTTGGCCGAAGCCGAATGAATTCTAGAACCCCCGTCAGTTTTATTGTGGAGTACGCCACAGTAGCCCTAAAAGAGAATTTCTTCTAATTCAAGGACCAACTGTACCACCAAATTCAGGGTACATCGATGGGCAGTACATTTGTGCCCAGTCTAGCCTGTCTTTACATGGCAGCCTTTGAAAGTGAACATATCATTGGAGAAACTAACCCTTACTATACCAACATCCAGACATGGCGACGGTTTATTGATGACATCCTGATCCTGTGGCATGGAGATGTGGAGACATGTGAGAATTTTTGCTCTTGGATCAACACACTTAATCCATACTTGCGATTTACCAGCACCATATCTGACCAAGCAGTACCCTTTCTGGACCTACTAATCACCAGGGCTGAAGGGAGGTTATCCACTACCAACTTCAAAAAGTCAACAGACTGGAACAGCCTCCTTCTTTATGGCAGCCACCATCCGAAAGCACTACGAAACAACTTACCTTTTGGCCAATTTCTGCATCTTCGACGAAATTGGGATACCCTGAGTGGATATGGTATCCAAGCCAAGGAACTATGTACAAATCTGATTACTCCTGACTACCCTCAAAGAATAATCACACAAGCATGTAAGAGGGCCAGGAACAACCATCAAGACGCCCTTCTGGAAACACAAGAGAAGG
This sequence comes from Calotriton arnoldi, assembly GCA_963921515.1. NCBI lineage: Eukaryota > Metazoa > Chordata > Amphibia > Caudata > Salamandridae > Calotriton > Calotriton arnoldi. The sequence goes on from CAWUFW010005444.1 coordinate 928,511, forward strand.
AGCCTGATGACTTAATCACCTGTGTGATCACCTTTACACTATTGTCCAACTGTATCCAAAAGACCATCAGGAAACACTGGTCCATCTTAAAAACGAGTACCCTGAATATTCCAAACCACAGGTTCGCATTCAAATGAACACAGAACCTGAGAGACCTTTTAATTCACACACGACCACAGACAACCCCTAAGACTAGACAACCTACTCTATGGGGATTACCACCAATGAAGGGCCATTACACATGTGGGATGTGCACTGTATGTAACCTTACGAAAGCGAGTAAGGAAATCAATCTAGGAGAAAATCAACCATGGATACAAAAAGGACACACCGACTGCAATACAAAAAATTGCATAAACCTTATCACCTGCCCTTGCGAGTTACGATACATCAGAATGACTACCAGACCTTTTAAAACCAGGATCACGGAACATCGCAGTAACGTCCGTTGTAAATGAATTACCACCAAAATGCCAACACACTTTGTAAACAGTAACCATACACCAGAAGACATTAAATGGACTATTCTGGAGGCCAATGATCACTGGGAGCAAAGGTCACTATTTACAAGTGAGCAATGCTGGATTTTATGCCTTAAGACCCATATACAGGGACTGAACGATGAAATTCCTTGGCATGAATGTAACAGGTGATCATAGGCTGACATCTGAAGACAGGTGATTACCACCTTATAACCCTACCTTCTATAAGGTCATGACCCTATGACTCTGACCACCGCTAGAAATGTACAAGACAAAAGAGCTGCAAATTCTGTCATACTCTGCTTGTGGTACTGAAAATTCTGGACCTGTGTCATTAACATCATTGTAACATGACGATTTTGGTATCAGCAGACCGGTAATGACAGGTATGCTATATCTGAGTATTTGCGTCATATTCGAGTGACGGGATCACTCTAATATTAACGATTCCCTTGTGAACCCTCGGGTTCCATTTTGTGTACGGCAGCCATTTTGTGGTTGCCCTCACATAAGGCAATGTCTCAAGCCAAAACGCGCCTTAGGGGACACGTACACTTTCAGTGACCTGGGCAAGCTGACTCCACTGTCCAGAGCCAGAACCTGTTCGGCCAGTTTTAGTTCCCAGTGGCCGATCGAGATTAGGGGCCCAGGTGCAGCATGCCATAAACCCTTCATTGCACACATCTATATCTAAATCTTATTCACACCTGTCACCGCTCTTTCTTTATGACCTGCTTTACGAGGAGGAGGTGCCCGGTTTTATTAGGGATCCAGATTATATCTGTTGCAGGTGTTGGGCCTCACTGGGTATTTGGTTGTGGGCTGGACAAACTGAAAATGGGCTTGTCATCATGAATCTGTCTTTGTTTTGTTGTAAGAAATATGTGAATGACCCACTGTAAAAATAAGGAATGTTTGCCTAAAGCATAATATTCTGTATAAAAGAGATAGCTGGTTTCCATGAAAAAGAGCAGTCTCCTGAGAACATACACATTGTTGTACTTCTAGGATACCTGTTGCTGGCTGCAGCCAATAAATTGATCTTGAAGCCACCAAGAAGACTCTGTGTTTCTGTAGTCTGAGACAGGAAGAACTCGAGGTCATTGGGTGTGTTCCTGGCACCGCTGGGTCCAATAAAACCCAGTACTTCAATTGGCGCCCAACGTGGGGCGATTTCAGCGGTACCGGTCCAAGCCAGAGGTCGTGAGGAGCTTCGTGTAAAATTCTGGAGGAAGGCCAACCACTTCATCGACCCCTGTATGTCGTTCGTGGTCCGAAAGTCTTTGCTGCGAGGTTCCCCGCGTCCCGACGGCTACGAAGGACTGCTGCCCTGACTATCGCCCTGTCTTGGACCCTTTTATGATTTGTAGAGCGAGACAATAGACGAGTCTTCTGGTGACGTCATCGATACCTCAGTTAAGTATAAGTGGAGCGTCTCCCAGTCCTTAGTCTTGGTTCTTAGTTTTGGGTATCCCATGGGATCTTTGATTTGTTAGGATTTTTTTTTGATTTGGAACTTGCAAGTACCAAAGCCGAAGGACTCGTGTATTCACGAGACTGTCGTATTCGATAATCCTTTGAAGTTTGAAGCTAGACTAGTGAGCGAAGATGCCTGGTCTTAGCAGACTTGGAAATTTGTTTTGTCTTGGTTGTAATAGGGATTCCCGATTGGAGGACTCGTGTCCGGTTCCTCCAATTGGAACTCCAACCTATGAGCTCTACGTGAAGCATGGAGTGGGCCCTATCACGTATAATAACGTATGGGTTAGGTACACAAGGAAAGATGGTGTCCTAAAGTGGCCCCAATATGGTAGTTTTGACACCGAAATTCTGGATAATTTAGAGGTTAGACTTTTTAAGAAGAAAGCCCGGCCGGCGATGTTTGACCCTTTCCGCCTATGGCGAAAAAAGCCAAACAGAAAGAAATTAAATTAGTAAAGAAGAATAAAAGAGAAAAGGGTATTTCAATAATGCAAGCTGCTATGCAGTATAAGGATGATGAAGAGGAACAAGCGAGTGAACAGCTGCACAGGCAACGTAAATTGGCAATTGATAAATGTTATCCAGTTTTGCCACCTCTTCAGCAAGATACAGTGAAGGAACTTGAGAAGGATCCTTTAATGTCTCATTTGTTGAATTCACCACCTCCTTATGCGCAGAGTGCTACAGCACCTCCGCAACCTTTAGTTGTACAACCCCCAGTTGTTGTACCTCCGGTTCTTCCACAACCACCAGCTGTTTTTCAGTTGGCACCTACTACTATGGCGCAGCCCCTCAAGGGCTGCCACCTTTACTACCTGTTCCATCTTTACTTCCTATGACTTTGCCCCCTGCATCTATTTCCTCCACACTATCCCTTCTGACACTGCCTCTGCATTTGCTTTGTCTCCTCCTGTTTTTCCTCCTGTTCATTTGTCAACTTCTCCTTCTGTCCGAAAGAGAATGACAAACACTGTTACTAGTATTTTGTCTCCTTTCTTTGGGTCACCGACTACGACCCCCGTTTTAGAGCGTAAACAATTGCGTAGCCAATTGCCCGATTCTAGAGAGAAGGGAGTATTGGATCATTTGGCGCATAAATGGGTCACTGACCCTACAAGATATGAGTTAGAGTCTGTTATGGATGTCTTCCACCAATGGCAAGCACCAAAACAGAGATATGTTTTTGACAAAATGTGCGAAGTTCTTCTTGAAAGATTAAAAGATTGTGATATGGAGGCCAATCCGCCTGAGTTGTGTCGTGTACGGTTTGAGTTTTCCAAAGGCACGATTGTGGGTTCAGATATTGAGAAAGCAGTTGCGACATTATTATCATTTAGGAGTGAGGGTATTTCTCGACTGTTGTTTGAGCCAGAACCCTCTGTTAAAAGGAAGGTCAGACAGTATCCCATGAGAGAAGTTCCCCCAGTTTGGAAAGAAGGAGACCTAAATGCTGTTCCACCTATTCAGCCTCATTTTCAACGTGTGTGGGTACATGTTCCATGGAAGCGAACTGAAGTCCTGGCTCTTAAGCAGACTCTACCCGACCCCCGTAAAAACCCTGCAGGTTATTATAAGGAATTATCACAGACTGCAGACTCCTGTGTTATGAATTTAGCTGATATAGACATGTTGTTTGGTAATGTGGTCCCACAGCCTTTATGGAGAGTGATCCGTCACACGGATCATGCGCCGGAGTTAGGGGACACATGGATTAATATCAATGCGGCAAATGACAGACAAGTAGGCGGTGCTAAACCAGAGCCTTTAGTAGCAGACCTCCCTGGTAGGATCGTTACTTACATGAAGACTTTGATGCCTGCAATGCGTGTAAATTGGGATAAATTGTCTGCATGCAAGCAGAAGAAGGAGGAAAGTGTATCTGACTTCTTCACTAGGTTTGAAGAGACATTTATCGACCACAGTGGTCAGGATATGAGTACAGAAGGTGGTCAAAGGTTGTTTGTTGACAAGTTTGTGCATAATTTGCTTCCCGAATTGTGTAAAAAATTGAAAGATTCAGAGAGTTCTTGGGCCGTTTCCTCTTCAGCACAGATATTGGCTACTGCACAATACTACGAAAATAGAGATAAAGATGAGAAAGATAGAGCAGACAAGAAAACTAAAGAGTTAAAAACAAAGGTTCTTTTACAACAAGCGTATCCGCCTCGTAGTAATCAGCGTGACTATCAGCAACCTCAACAGTATCAGAGGAATTCGCAAAGGTTTGAGTATCCTCAACAACGTGCTCTGATAGGCCCTAACCAATGTTCATATTGTAAGGAAGAAGGTCATTTTAAATATAATTGCCCTATTTTGTTGCAGCGTATGAATGGTATTTCTGGCGCAAGAGGTCGAGGTGTTCCACAAGCACCTAGAAGCTAGAGGACGCGGAAATTTCACCCAGAACGCGCGCCCATTTCCTCCTCAAAATTCAATGAATAGTTTTGATCAGCAGAATAACGCGTCTGGTAGGACGACTCAGTACTATGCTGATGACTACTATGCAGAAGGTGAGAGTATGGAAGGTGATGATTGCTAGGACAGCCATAGACAAAGAGAGGGAGTTGTTTCAGTTCCAGTAGATCAGAGTGGACCTTATATTGAGGTGATTACATCAGGTGTGTCAGAGCCTTTTCTGTTGGATACTGGTGCTACAAAGAGTTCTATTATGCACTCTAAATTCCTGGCGCACCTTTGTCTGGCGAAACTAATGTTTCAGTAGGTTTTTCTGGCGCCCGGTTAGGAACCCGATTTCTAGCCCTATGTCTCTTTCTGTTGGACCTTGTGAAATCGAAGCACCACTTATTCTAACGACAGGTTGTGGTGAGAACTTGTTAGGATTGGATCTGCTGAAAAGATTGTATGCGACATTGTATTGTTCTCCTTCGGGAGTACAACTCACATTGGGTAAGACAGTGGTTTCACCAATATATTTGTCAAAGGACAAACTTCCAACAGAATTGTCGTTTCTCCCTGATATTCTTTGGGCTACTGGTCCCAATGATGTAGGTCTTTTGGAAATACCGCCATATGTTGTAACGTTGAAAGCCAATGTTAAAATGCCGCGCATTCCCCAAAACAAGATCTCTAATGAAGGTGAAAAAGCGTTGCTAGCGATCATTTATGATTTGATTGAGAAAAATGTAATTGAAGAGACAAGAGGTAATGTTTGCAATAGTCCTGTTTTACCTGTCTTGAAGCGTACTGACTCTTCTCAGCCACCTGTTTACAGGTTTGTGATTGATCTTAGAGAGGTAAACAAGATAGTTGTGCCACAGTTTCCAGTCGTTCCCGATATCTCTGCTTTACTGACAATGATTCCAGCCTCAGCCACTTGGTTCTCGGTGATTGACTTGAAGAATGCTTTCTTCAGCATCCCGATTGCCGTAGAGAGCAGGGATATTTTTGGATTCTGTTTAGGAGGCCGAAGCTTCCGATTTCAGAGAGCTCCTCAAGGTTTTTGTGAAAGTCCTTCTATCTATAGTCAGGCTCTGAAGTCTCAGCTTGACACTCTTGTGTTACCTGATGGCGCTACCCTTCTACAGTACGTCGATGATTTGTTAATTGCTGCAGATACTAAGGAGATTTGTAAAGAAGCCACTTTGTCATTGTTGCGTCATTTGTCTGATTTACACCACAAAGTGTCTCTTTCCAAGTTACAGTATTGTCGACAAGAAGTGACCTATTTAGGTCACCTCTTATCGAAAGAGGGAAGAAGATTGACCCCAGAAAGAATTCAGGCAATTGCAAAATTAAGTGTGCCAATGACACAGAGAGAAGTGCGTGCTTTCTTGGGTATTACATCCTATTGCAGACAATGGATACCGAATTTTTCATTGATGGCTAAACCTTTGGTAGCATTGACCTATAAAGACACGCCGAATCCCCTTCCTTGGTCCGAAGATTGTCAGAAAAGTTTTTCCGAATTGCGTGATGCATTGTGTTCGGCTCCTGTGTTGGGTACCCCCGACTACAGCAAGTCCTTTACGCTGTATGTCCATGAGAGAGAAGGATGTGCATTGTCAGTGTTAACACAGTCTTTTGGGGACAAGCAACGTCCATGTGCATATTTCTCGTCGATTTTGGACCCGGTAGCTAGAGCGTTGCCGAGTTGTTTGAGAGCCACAGCGGCAGCAGCTGTTTCTATTCGACAGTCTGCTGGTTTGGTGATGAATAATACGCTGGTCGTGATGGTCCCACATGCAGTGGATATTTTGTTAAACAGGACCAAGACACAGCACTTAACTAGTGCTCGATTGTCAGGTTACGAGTTGACACTTTTAGCGAGCCATGTACACATAAGAAAATGCAACACGCTGAACCCAGCTACATTGTTGCCAATTATAACAAAGACAGATGTTCCGGAACAGCATGATTGCTTTCTTAGGACAGAAGAAGAAACGAAAGGGAGAGTAGATCTTAGGGACACTCCTCTTGTAAAGTGTGATGGTACCTTATGGGTGGATGGGTCATGCTTCAAGCTTCCGAATGGTGATACGACTGCGGCATATGCTGTCACGACTTTACATACGATTGTTGAAACTGCACGTATCCCACATAATTCAGCTCAAGCAGCAGAGTTGACTGCACTTATGAGAGCGTGTGTATTATCAAAAGGAATGAAAGTGACCATATATACCGATAGCCAGTATGCGTTTGGTGTGGCCCATAGTTTTGGACGCTTGTGGAAGGAACGTGGGTTCCTCACGTCTCACGGTACGAAAATACAGCATGGTCAATTGGTGAATGAGCTCCTGGAGTCACTTACTTTGCCATTGCAAGTCGCGATTGTGAAATGCAGTGCACATAAGAAGGTCACTAACGACGTTGGTCGCGGTAATATGTTTGCTGATGAAGTTGCGAAAGAAACAGCAAGAGATGTGATGAGTCGAATGTATGTTGCGGGCCCTGCAAGATGGATTGGTGACATTGGAATGTGTGAAGATACGATAGAGAGTGTGAAGTCCATCCAAGCTGAAGCTACGGAGAAGGAATTAAGTACGTGGAGAGAGAGTACGGGTAAATTGGATGCAAATGGTTGTTGGGTTGAATTGTCAGAGCATCAGCGATGGTTGTTACCCGATACATATGTGCTTGCAGTGGTTACAATGGCACATGGGATGGCCCACATCAGTGTGAAAGGAATCTGTAAGTTATTGGCTCCAGTGTGGCAAAATGCTGGAATTCCCAAATGTGCAGAGAATGTGGTCAAAAATTGTATGGTTTGTTTGAAATACAATCCTGGTAAGGGAACCCCAACTCCAGCTGGTCATTTTGCGCCTCCAACGTATCCGTTCGAGGTTTTGCAGCTAGATTTCATCCACATGGAGAGGTGCAACAATTTGAAATACGTACTCGTTGTTGTTTGTGCCTTTTCAAGATGGGTAGAGGCATATCCTCTGAAAGATAATACTGCCTTGTACACAGCGAAAGCCCTTCTCAAAGAGTTCTTCCCTAGGTTTGGTTTGCCGAGAATGGTGTGGAGTGATAATGGGGGTGAATTTGTGGGTCAAGTGATGAAACGAGTGTGTGAAGGTTTAGGAGTCCGGCAGAAATTTCACGCTGCAAATCATCCCCAATCAGCTGGATTAGTTGAGTGCTATAATGGCACTCTTAAACTAAAACTGGCCAAGATACAAGCAAGCTCTGGCCTTAAATGGCCTGATGCGTTGCCATTAGCACTATTGTCAACTAGGATGACCGTACATTCCCGAGTAGGACTTAGTCCTCATGAGATAGTGTTTGGTCGCCCGGCTAACATATGGGGAGTGCCAAGGCCAACGAAATTCAGCGAGATTGAACACCCTGTACTGCTTGATTACTTGCATGATTTGACGGCTAAATTGCGTGTTTTACACCAACAGGTTCATAATACACTGCCTCAGGCTTCTAAAGATCCAGGGCATGCAATCAATCCCGGATCGTGGGTGTTAATCAAGAACTTTCAGCGGACAAAGAACGATCAGCCCCGCTGGATTGGCCCCTATTTGGTGATTTTGTCCACAAGATCTGCAGTGCGAGTACAAGGGAAGAAAAACTGGATCCACGGCGTACACTGTAAGAGGGTCCCTTTGCCTCTACCATATGACCGGTGGGTCCAGGAGGGAATTGCTGACTCGGAAACTGAAACAGTGCCTCGTTTTCTGCCTTTTAGTGACGCACGCGTCACAGGGACAAATTCTGAGCGAGAAAGTGACGATCTTCTCCAAAGAGCAATACCATCACCACTTCGATTGGACACTACTGAGCCTGAACTTTTGTTTTGCGACCAGACATTGCCTGGAAAAAGCCGTTATAACTTGCGACCGAGAGTCATGGACAAATAAAATGAAATTTTGGTCCTCCCATCCGAAAACCTGTTTTTGAACCACCATCCAGGTTCAGCTGTAGGGTCGTGGTGAAAAGACTTGAGTGTGTAGCCTGCGGACACAAGGTCTACGGGTCTGGTTTGCTCTAGGGCGTTCCCTGGGACATTCAGAAACACTCTCAAGTGAAGAAAACCAACCGCCGCGAGCAGCACGTTAGAGGATGGAGCCTTTTCAGATGGAGAGACCTGTTGAAAGAATAAGTTTCAAGAGGAAAATATGTGCAACCATGAGCAGAAAATGTTTTTTAATTATGTGTCTTTGTATTTTACTTAGTTTAATGATGTCTTTAGTGGGGTATATCATATTCTCTTTTCAAGTGACATCTGCACCCACTGTACAGCCCATGCCTTCCTCTACTATCTCCTCACATTCTTTTCACCCTCTACCTGAACACGAATCCGTTAGAAGATTAGAGTTTATGAACAACTCCTTTGTTCAGCTCTTACACCAACACCAGCTAGTAGTGAACAGAACCAACTGTTGGGTGTGTGGCCTTATGCCTCATACTACTGAGAAAGGTATTCCCTACCTAGTGCTGCCATTCAGCTACAATGGTTCTGTGTGGGCATACCGAACGATGTTCATCTATGCTCGCGAAATCCACCCCCTACGTTCCGTCAAAGACAACCCAAAGAATAGTGCTCTAGTTAAGGGGATAGTCGACATGATAAGGGGAACTAGTTCCTACGAAACTATCCCGGAAGATGAGACACTAGCGTATATTGGATGGAACGTGACTGGATATGGAGCGAGTCTGAGCGAGAACCAGCAAGCAAAAAGATCCGCTCCAATTTGGATTGTACCCCATCAGGGTCATCTATGTCTGCAAGGTAATGGCAAGAATCCAAGAGCTCAGTTACAGAAGAGTATCTGCACTGAAACGTATATTTTTGCGTCTCAGACTTCCCCTTTGTTCTTAGCAGCTAGGGGTACCTACTTTATCTGCCATGATAGGGCCTACACGTGGTTGCCCCCTGACTTCTCGGGCACATGCTTCGTTTCATTCCTGTTGCCTCCCACCTACACAGCTGCGGCAGATTACCATAAGATAAGAAGAATTAGGGGTGTCTTCAGCAAGGAAGACACTGCAGGACAAGAAGCGGGAGACTTCTTTAGGGGTTTTCTGCCGTTCTGGGGACCTATGGCTAACAACAGGAATGTGAGGCAATTGACACGAGTGGTTGAATCCACCATAGTCAAAACTGTCGGTGCCCTTAATAATTTGACTGCTGAGCTCCAGTCGGACCGCCTTATGACCCTGCAGAACAGGGTCGCGTTAGACATCATACTTGCAGACCGTGGTGGGGTATGTAGAGTGATCCAATCCAGTTGTTGCATTTTCATTCCAGATAACGCTCCAACAGTGTACCAGGCCATCTCCAAACTACATAGGATCTCTGAATCCATCCATATAGATGAAGGAGACTGGTCGTTGATGGGATGGTTCTGGGAACTGTTATCCACCTGGGGATGGAAAGTTCTGATGGTCATTGGGATACTTCTAGCCATCCTTTTCCTGTTTTGTCTGTGCATACAGTGTGTTCCTGCCATATGCGGCCTATGTGTTACATCATGTGTAAGGAAACATGTATCAAGGGACGAGCTAAGTAATAGGATGATGCTACAGCAACATCTCAATGAATTCATGAACATAGACCTAGACTCAGATTAGCATGAGTGTAAGTAAATTGCCTATGTAAGGGCAAAAGGAGGGTCTGTGGTACTGAAAATTCTGGACCTGTGTCATTAACATCATTGTAACATGACGATTTTGGTATCAGCAGACCGGTAATGACAGGTATGCTATATCTGAGTATTTAGCGTCATATTCGAGTGACGGGATCACTCTAATATTAACGATTCCCTTGTGAACCCTCGGGTTCCATTTTGTGTACGGCAGCCATTTTGTGGTTGCCCTCACATAAGGCAATGTCTCAAGCCAAAACGCGCCTTAGGGGACACGTACACTTTCAGTGACCTGGGCAAGCTGACTCCACTGTCCAGAGCCAGAACCTGTTCGGCCAGTTTTAGTTCCCAGTGGCCGATCGAGATTAGGGGCCCAGGTGCAGCATGCCATAAACCCTTCATTGCACACATCTATATCTAAATCTTATTCACACCTGTCACCGCTCTTTCTTTATGACCTGCTTTACGAGGAGGAGGTGCCCGGTTTTATTAGGGGTCCAGATTATATCTGTTGCAGGTGTTGGGCCTCACTGGGTATTTGGTTGTGGGCTGGACAAACTGAAAATGGGCTTGTCATCATGAATCTGTCTTTGTTTTGTTGTAAGAAATATGTGAATGACCCACTGTAAAAATAAGGAATGTTTGCCTAAAGCATAATATTCTGTATAAAAGAGATAGCTGGTTTCCATGAAAAAGAGCAGTCTCCTGAGAACATACACATTGTTGTACTTCTAGGATACCTGTTGCTGGCTGCAGCCAATAAATTGATCTTTGAAGCCACCAAGAAGACTCTGTGTTTCTGTAGTCTGAGACAGGAAGAACTCGAGGTCATTGGGTGTGTTCCCTGGCACCGCTGGGTCCAATAAAACCCAGTACTTCATGCTGACCCCATCCTGGCTTGGCTGTTCGGGCTGGACTGTTCCCATGAGGCACAGGGTCAAGACTGATTTGCACTTAGCTGGGTCTGAACTGGGGTGGCGAAGTGAGCTAAAGAACGATGATGGATTCAACCCAGATCTGTGACTGGGGGTGAGTGTCTGAAAAGTTTCAGCGCTCCGTCCATCATCTACTTGTGTTTGCTTTGTTCACCCTAAGTTGGCAGGGTATGCCCAGACGTTGGTCCTTTGCTCACTTTGCCACTGGATTCAAGCTAGCCTAGCTGATGAGGGGTGTTACCTTGAAACCAGTCCCAGAATGCTTGTTTCCGGTCCAGGGAAGACCTGGCTTGGCAGTTTGAGCTGCAATGTTCCCATGAGGCACAGGGTCAAGATTGATTTGCATATGGCTGGGTCTGAACTGGGGTGGCGAAGTGAGCTAAAGAATGATGATGGATTCAACCCAGATCTGTGACTGGGGGTGAGTGTCTGAAAAGCTTCAGCGCTCCGCCCATCATCTCCGTGTGTTTGCTATACTCTACTGACTAAAATTCCCTGACCTTCCCTGAGATTAATGAAGGACACCACCTGGGATTGATGGCTATATACGAATAAGACACATTACACCAATTAGCGACTCAACCTAGGATCTAGGCACATGTCAACAATATGAGGCCCAGATGGCCACTATTAACATATGTACATATAATTTACACACTACCCACTCTCAATGACAATCATCGGTTGTCAAGGGTTAGGAAAGAGATAATGCATACTACACTTTATAGAGAGATCATTTTCTTTTAAGTGGTTGGAATCATACTCATTATACTTGCCCAGTGAGTACCAATACCGAAATAGCCTCCGCATATACATTACATTCCAGTGGCCGTGATTGTGTAATACGCTTAAGTAATGATATATAAAGCATATCTCACCATGTGGCAAGATTCTTCTTATCCTAGCTAACATGATCCCATATTACACAATCTAAACATTTCTCTGCACATACCAAGATGGCAGCCAAACATAAACACATATAAGTTGCCGTGGGCGCGTTAGCATTGCCTCTGGCCTCCACCACGTGACCCACTTCTGGGTCCTGGGCCAGAGCGTATGCACTGCACCTGCGACAATGGACCAATTAAAATCCTCACCCGCACTCCGCACAGTTGACTTCTAGGAAGGCAGGGAGTGGGGTAGATCTGCCGCGATCCTCCGCGTGCAAGACAGTGAGTATGACACACTGGCCATGGACCCGACGGGTACGTTGGTACGCTGGTCGTACCATCCCTGTTCCTACCATTATAAGTTGAGTGCCATTATTTTACATTTTCAGATAAAACCTAAGGCGCACATTGGCCTGTTGTATAGGGTAAGTGATATCCCTACCCTTATCTGAGCTATACCGATGGGAGCATGAGTGTCTGAAATCGCGAAAAATTGTCATACATGTGTTTGTCACTTTATATGTTCAAAAACCGTTTTTTACACATGGTGATGTCACTGACAAATATTGGTTTTGGTGGCACTCACCAGTAGCAGAGAAGTGCGTGATGCTCCAAACACAGCATGACACTGCACGATGCAATTGCCTACGATATGTTGTCGCCGGGCCCTCGTGACCCCGTCGACCGCATTATTCTGCTTTGCAGTATACACTGTTCTGTTTCTCTTTTCTCTTTCCCTTACCCTCTAGGTTGGAATATGGAAACATGATAGGGTGAGCAATACTTAGGTACTTTTTCACTTTGTGCTTCACCACTACTGAGTGTTACATATAACTGAATTCCAACACCCGCCCTGATTAAGGGTAGGATATCTATTTATTCCTTGTCTTGAAGAAATGTTGCGGATCCCTCCTGGACCAGCAAGGCATCAGTCATGTTGACCTAAAGTTCTTATACATCACATACTAGATAGCCATGCTTCATAACTCCGGCTGACTATCCACACTTCATTGTTTTTAACCCTACCAAAGAGACCCTTGAATAAATATATCGCTGGACACCCTTTAGGTACTTTTAGACCACTTGCACATCTCACCACGAGTTTACACTATCTCCACACACCTACACACTTCATCATGGCTGATATATAAAAAGATCTCCGCTAAAGAGCCCTCTTGCGGGGCCCGTTGGGCAGTGCAGCACCAGCCCCACGAGGAGCAAGAGCCCAATGAAGAAGCGTCACATTCATATGGGTGTGTGAGGGAGGCACTTCCTAATAAGTAAGATCCCCTCAAAGCAGTCTACTTCAACCTTTCTTCATCCCTTTTCTGCATAGGAACAGCTACCCCATTCTGTTGATATATTTAACAACTAAGGTGCATTGGTACTGGACCTTGATCTTGCTCCTTGCCCCCTTTCTTATGTGATTAGTGATGTATTGCACCAGTATTCAGGTTTGGTTCTCTAAACTCTAAAATTACAGCCAAAACTAACTTATGTGGGTGGCCATCTGGAGGTCTGACAGTTTGAGTAAGAGCCTCACTGGACTGCAAAATAAAAAGAATTGAGATAGACTCTCCAGATATTCTAGGGCTACGCCTGAGCACTTCTAAGAATCATATTGTTGAAATCTATAATATTTACATGAGGGGGAACAAGGTGGGATACTTTCCGACACAATACAAAAATTTAAAAGTTTTTGGGAGTCCAGAAATCTTCTGACATATGCTATTGTGGCAGGTGATTTTAATACTACATTTGAACCACTGGAAAGAGATGATGTTAAGCTGATAGGTGAGGAGGATGAAAAATGGGCTTTTCACCATCTTGATCTACCTCCTGTTAAACAGTGGACCCAAGCAGCTTTGCAGTTAAAAGCTCTTACTTTAGAATATGGCCTGTAGGATGCTACCTCTCTATATAGTGCACTAAAATAGAGTACACCGTGCAGAGAGTCCAGTGGATCCCCAATAGGTGCGCAGAGGTAAAAGCAGATCATTTTAATGTTCTTGTTGTGGTAGTGTTGGTGAGCAGTTAGGCTTATCAGAGGGTAGTGCTAAGCATTTTTTGTCACACACAGAGGCAATAAATGAGACACACTCTCAAGAATAAATCCAAGACCAATTATGAAAAATAAACTTGTATCTTTACATATATTTAAAAACCAACAGTTAATAAATGCTTCAAATGTTGATAGTTCACCAAATGCAATTCAAGACTAAGGGGCAGATGTACGACCATTTTTTGCGGTCGCAAACGGGAATTCGGCCCGTTTGCGACCGCAAAATTGGTCTGCCCCATGCACAAACCATATTTTGCGAGTCGGTGACCTATTACCGACTCGCAAAATATTGTTTGCGACTCGCTATTAAGAAGGGGTGTGCCAAGGGCGTCCCTTCCTAATAGCAAGTCTAACAGCAATGTACGATTGTTTTGCGACCGCATTTGTAGTTGCAAAACACTCGCAGTTTACCACCTACTTCAAGTAGGTGGTAAACTACTCGCAAACAGGAAGGGGTCCCCAGGAGACCCCTTTCACTTTGTGAATGGGTGCGAAAACATTTTTTAAGAGCAGGCAGTGGTCCCAGGGACCACTGCCTGCCCTTAAAAAATGAAACTGAAAAATTTCATTTTTCTTTTTTAAATGCATCCCGTTTTCCTTTAAAGAAAATGGGCTGCATTTTTTTTTAAAAACTGCTTTATTTAAAAAGCAGTCACAGACATGGTGGTCTGCTGACCCCAGCAGGCCACCATCCCTGGGAGTGCTAGCCATTCCCAATGTGGTCGCAAATTGCGCTTGCCTCATGAATATTAATGAGGCATGCAATTTGCGACCCCATTTGGAATCGCAAACAGTGTCTGAGACACTGTTGTACATTCACGATTGCAAGTCGCAAATTGCGAGTCGCAATTCAATGCAATTTGCGACTCGCAAAAGTGAATGGTCGTTCATCTGGCCCATAGATGTTTACAGGTTTCAAACAACAGGGGTCAATACTGGCAGGCAGATACCGTCGCGGTCAAAGGGGAAAAAAAGCAAGGGGTTAGATAGCGGAGTCCTGCCAAAACATTTACCATTGCGGTTGCTGGTCGCAACACTCTGCCATGGAGTTTTGGGGGACAACGGTCCCCCACAGTTCAGGAGAAGTTCTACTTCAGAGGAGTTAGAGTTTTGGAAGTTTCAGGGCTCAGCCACAGCAGGCAGTTGTGGGTTACCTGGATGGGAGATGCCAGAGGTCTTGGGATGCAGAATTGGTTCTTCACCGGTGGCGTTCAGCTACAGGAGTTGGGAGGGCAGTCCGGCGCGGTCATGCCCAAGTTGCTGCTTTCACGTAGTCAATGCCACCTGAAAGTGGGTACAGGCTCAAAGGAGCGGGGCTGTTTCCAGCATCGGTCACAGGTACTGAGAGGATTCCTCAGGCTGGAGGAAGCGTTGAAGGGGTGGGTTACTGGACTGGTGACCAACATGTCTTGGCTCCTGCAACTTTTGGGTGAAGAGGTGAATCACATCTACACAGTCCGTGGCACTTACCTGCCTTGATTGTGAGGCCAGCTCTCTGCAGAGCATGCAGAACCTTTTCTTTTTTTTTTGGTTTTCAAAACCTTTATTGAAAATAAGCCAGAAAACAAAATACAAGAAGGCATGTTGCATGTAATAGATACATCGGTAGCAGTAAATGTATCTGCGCTTACATATAGAGTCGGCATTACATAGTAAGCAGGTGATTAAATGTTGACATGACTCATTCACATATTAAACTATAATATGACAATGGCATTACGAAGAAGGAGTCAGAGATGTCGGGTCTGGTAAGTGAGTCGAGTCCAGGGAGTCAGTGTCGGCAAGTGAGGAGACAGCAGGGAGGGAGTCAGTCGCAACATCGTTAGAGGCGGCTTGCCGTTGGAGGTAGGACGTGAGCGGACCCCAAATGTCAGGAGGTCTACTAGCTGCCGGCATCAGATCCCAGAATTCGCCGAGGAGCGTCTAACAGTGGGCAGCATCATCCAGCCAGCCTTTGACTTGGGGTACTGACTTACGGCCCCAGTGGATGGCCACCCGTCGCTTAGCGAGTACCAAAAGCATTGCAGAGAATTTGCGATTGGTGTCTGAAATATGCCCAACATAACCCAAGAGGCACAACAGGGGATCGGGAACGATGCGTTCAAGAGTAATGTCACTAATGACAGTGCACACCTCCACCCAGAAAGATGAAACCCCGGGGCACAGCCAGGCCAGGTGCGTGAAGTCTGCGCCGGGGGCCGAGCAACGCATGCATCTGTCGGTGTCCCTTAACTTAAGCCCATCTTGTGTAGTGACGCAGGGGTACGGTAGAGCCTGTGGAGGTACTTGACGTGGATAAGGCGAAGCCGGTAGTTGGGGGAAAGACGTTTAATTTGACTGCAACAGTAGTGCCAGTGCTCGGGAGAGAGGTCGGTACCCAAGTCAGCACTCCACGCGTCACGAGCGCGTTCCGTGCCAAAGGGGGAGGCAGCCAGAGTGATGGCATAGAGTTTCGTGACCAGTTTCCGTGGAGTGCTAGATAAGTGAACATATTCAAGCGCCGCAGGGTTATCACTTCTGCAAGTCGCCCTGATCTGATAGTAGAGAAGCCTGTCTAGCGGGAGTGCGAAGAAGTTGTTATCAGGGTAGATATCTGCGTTGGTATGGATGCCCACGCCAGCCGCGCGGGGGGCCATGCCAGCCGTCTGCAGTGGAGGAAAAGACAAGTTGCTGGTGAGCCGCATGGACGGCGCGAAGAGGACGTCAGCACCAACATATCTGCGCAACCCATCCCAGGCCCAGCGCAGACATTCAACCATGTCCACCTCACCGCAAGGGGCTTTGTACGGCAGAAAGAGAGCAGTCTGCAATGGCTAAGGGGAGGCGAGGTCTGCGTCGACAGCCACATGGGGTTGGAAGGGCGTGGGGTGAATCCAGAAGTGGAGAAAACTGGCTTGGGCGCTGTTAGACTTGGCATCTTTTGGCGTGTTTCCCCTGACTTTTTGCTTTCTGACCTCCCGGTTTTGACTCTGTTTTTGTTGGTGTAATGATTCTGCGCACTTTCCTCACTGCGGTCCAGTGGGAAAGTGCAAGTGCTCCTGTATAAAATATGTTATGGATTGGTGTTTCCATGATTGGCCTATTTGGTTTATGTGTCAGTCCCTTGTAAAGTGCACTGCGAGTGCCAGGGCCTATAGACCAAATGCTGTTGGTGGGCTGCAGCACTGGATTGTGCCACCCACGCAAACAGCCCGTAAAGTTTAACTCGGGCCTGCCATCGCAGAGCCTGTGCGCAGCCTGGGGCTGCCATGTCGACTTGGCAAGTGCACACACTTGCAAGTCCCTAAACCTTCCCTTTGCTACATGTTAGTCACCCCTAAGGTAGGCCCAAAGTACCCCTGTGGGCAGGGTGCGTTGTATGCGAAAGGTAGGACATGCCCGGGTGTGTGCGGCATGTCCTGATAGTGAATTACAGCCTAGTTCGTTTTTCACTATTGCAAGGCTACCTGTTCCCCCTAGGCCAGAGCGGGCAGTTTGGATTGTTACAGCTTATAATCCTAACTGACCCCGGGAACATGGTAGAAATTCGAGTTTAGTATGCCTGGACTCAGAATGATAAAATGCATCTTTTAGTGAAGTTGGTTTTAACATTCTGTGTTTGAAAATACCACTTTTAGAAAGTGGGTATTTTCTTGTCTAACCATCCAAGCCTGCCTCTGCGAGGTTGTGTATTCCTTGTCTGGAGTGTGAGTGACAGGGGCTGGGGGATGCCAGGAGACAGGGTGAGTCAGCACAGGGCTGAATAGCAAGATCTACATGTAGATGGGTGGGAGAGGTCGCACCTGGGCCCTGAATAGGACAGTGCCTTCCCTCCACAATGCTGGCTCCACCTCCTGTGGTGCGTCTGATGTCCCTGGCCTACTCACTGAAAGAAGGGACGGAGACTTGTCAACAAAGTGCTCCAGAACTGGTTTGGACTAGGCAAAGGCCTCTCTGCCTTCAGAGAACAAAGGAATTTGGGATATAAATATTGGGGCCCTGACCCCATGAATTTAGATCTCGCTGGAATCAAGGAACCTGCCAAGACGAAGAGCTGGAAGAGCTGCCAGGAGGAGTACTGCCCCTTTGCTGTGTTGTTGCTTTGTGGGTTGGCCTGCAGCTGCTGCTTCTGCCTTGGGCAGTGAAAGGACTGGACTGAACTTTCTACAAACTTGTGCTGAGTATCTCCAAGGGCCAGGAACCGAGCTGGCCTCCTGTTAAGAAGTCTCAGGGACTACAAAGACTTCACAAGCCTCTGGGTACCGCTTCTGGAATGCTGTTTCAGTTGCCACAGAGGAAGGGAACTGCAACCGACTCCGTCAACCGAATCCATCCCTGGCCGGTGACCTGTTTGCACCGCAGACCGCATCGCCCCGCTTCGCATCGCAACCCTGGTCTCACCGTGGGCGACGTCCGACGCCGCCAACATCGAGCCGCTGCTTGCACCGTGACCTGTGGGCACCGCAGTTCGCATCGCATCGCTTCACTGAACCAACCGGACCCGACCGACGAGGTCGCTGCAACTGGCTCAAGAGTCGAGACCGCACCGCATTTGGGGCACCGCTCGCACGTCTGCGACGCACCGCTCCGACTCGCACCGCTGTCCGACGCCAGCTCCCGCATCCCGGCTTGGTCGCCTGCATCGCAACCTGTCAGCACCGCATCGAGCATCGTCTCACCCTGCATCGCACGCCTTGGACTCACCGACTCCGTCTGCACGACGCTCATCGAGCCGCTGCCTGCACCGCATCGAGGGACACCGCACCTTGCATCGCTCCGTCTTGCACCGCAACCGCGACGAACGCCGACCGGCTCGTACACTCCGTACCAGCCACAACGAGAAAGGTACTGTAACCGAGTCTGTTCATGACTCTGCTGGCCCGTATCGACGCGGTCGGCTGGAACTGTTAGACTCTGTGGTTTTCAGCATCGCGGTAGGCTCGGACGGAGCTACCGACTCGTACGAACTTTGCTTTTGTGCTATTCCTGCAAAGAAGAAGTTACCGTATCAAGTATTCATTCGTAAAGTATAATATTGTGGATTTTTGTCGTAATTGGTCTTGTCTTGAGTATATAAAATATTGGGTATTTTTCTAAACTGGTGTGGTGTCCGTTTGTAGTGCTTACACTGTATTACTGTTGGTTATGTGCAAATGCTTTACACACTGCCTCTGAATTAAGCCTGACTGCTCGTGCCAAGCTACCACGAGGGTGAGCAGGGGTTACTTCACGAGTGTAACACCCTTACCCTGACTAGGAAGAAGGGTCCCTACTTGGACAAAGGTGCGAGCCCTTGCCAACTAGAGATCCCATTTCTAACATTGGTTGGCAGCGGTGAGGATAGGACTTGTGTTTGCACTTGACTTACAGTGATTGGTGTGCACTACTACCATATCGCAGACCATTACGTACCACATACTGGTTATTTTTCTTTTGGCCTATTTTTGATCTCGCCAGTTTTCAACTCACGACTTTTGTCATGCCTGAATCAATTGCATCATCCGTTGCATCTCTGGAAGTTATCTTTGAGGAGGACAGGTTGGAATCCTACGCCGTAAAGGAGTTACGAGCGATTTGTAAAAACCTGAAAGTCCAAATTAAAGGCCTCACAAGGAAGGAGGAGCTACAGAAGGCGCTGAGGGCCTGGGTAGCAGCCAGACATGCCAATGGGCAGCCTGGTGATCTCAGTGAGGAGGTGGAGGAGCCTATTTCCAGGGTGGACGTGCTTTTGGGTAGGGGGGAACCCCCCAGGTCAGGCAGCAGCAGTCTGTCCCCAGAGGAGCTGGAGGACAGGCGGGAGGCAAGGCAGTTTGAGCTGCAGAAGCTCAGGCTGGAGAGTGAGCGGGAGGAGAAGAGATTGGCCATAGAGGAGAGGAAGATGCTCTTAGAGCATGAGAGAGAACTGAAGGAGCTAGAACTTAGGAGTAAGTCAGGCTCAGATGGTGGCAGCAATTCGTCCAGAAAGGCAGACAGGATTGTGCACATTCCCAAGAACGTAGGCAAGGAGTTCAAGAAGGGGGATGACATACAAAGGTGGTTTCAGGGTTATGAGGCAGCCATACACATGAATGGGGTCCCTGAGGAGAATTGGGGAGCAGGATTGTGGCCACTTTTCCCGGAAGAAGCAAGGGATGCTCTGATAGCTTTGGGTAAGGGGTATCACCTCACCTATGCTGACATGAAGGATGCCCTTCTCACGAAGTATGGTCTTACTCCTGAAAAGTACAGGGATCAGTTCAGGTCCAGTAAGAAGTCTGATGCCAACACTTGGTTGGAATGTGTGGATGTGTTCTGCAGGTCTCTGGATGGTTGGGTGAAGGGCAGTAGTGTAACAGATTTTCAGGGGCTCTACTACTTGATTGCATGGGAGCACTTGTCTAGTCTATGTTTTGCAGATCTGCGCCAGCACCTAGTTGATAGTAAGCTAACTGACCCCAGGAAGCTTGCTATGGAAGCGGACCGCTGGGTGAGTACCAGGGTCCACAAGAAAGCGTTTGGGGGAGACTCAGCCAAAGGTGGGCAGGGTCCCCAGCAGAAAGGTGGGGGGACAAGGGTAAAGCACAGGAGTTCTCTAAAGGGCCCCAAACTAGTACCCAGGGTAAAGGTTCCCAGCCCCCGGTGATAAGAAGAAAGGGGTCTCTACAGGGAAGCCTGTTGAGACCGGCCCCCGCAAGTGTTATGCATGTGACCAGGTAGGTCACTTTAAGGGGGACCCCAAGTGCCCGAAGGGGACACAGCCACCCACCGTTGGACAGTCCAAAGTGTTGGCTAGTGTAGCGCTCGGGGAGGAGGGGTGCCCACAGGAGGGTGGGGATCCCGCAGAAATGACCCTTGTCTCACTAGGGGACAGTGAGATG
Source organism: Calotriton arnoldi (assembly GCA_963921515.1). NCBI lineage: Eukaryota > Metazoa > Chordata > Amphibia > Caudata > Salamandridae > Calotriton > Calotriton arnoldi. The sequence continues at coordinate 949,252 of CAWUFW010005444.1, forward strand.
GTCCCAGGAAACCAGGTGCCCCCTAACACAAAGAAATATAGCACCTGGGTGACCATTAATGGGAACAGGGTAGAGGCTCTCAGAGATACTGGAGCCAGTGTGACCTCAGTCCGGTGTCACCTGGTGTCTGAGAAGCAAGTAGTCCCAGGAGCATTCCACAAAGTAGTTGCTGTCGACAACTCTGAGCGCCAGTGTATGGTGGCGCAGGTTCCCTTTGAATGGAGGGGGGTCTCAGGTCCCTTGAGGGTGGTTGTGAGCCCTACCATGCCTGTAGATTGTCTGCTAGGAAACGACCTGGAGCAGTCCTCGTGGAAGGAGGTTGAGCTCAGGTCGCACTTGGAGATGCTTGGGTTGCCAGAGTGGGCATGCGTGTCTACTCGGTCAATGGCAGCCAGAAAGGGTGATCAAGAGGACTTGGAGCCTGAAACAGTGGCCCAAGTCCCTGCCAAGAGAAAGGGCAGGGGGCGCGGGAAACCGGCCCCCGAAGTTCCCACGGACCGGGAGGAGGCGGACCTCGAGGGGGACGCCCGGTGCCTACAGGGGAGCAGGTAGCCGAACTGGGAGACATCTCTGAGCTGACCCATTGGCAGCAAGAAGGGGGTCCCACCAGGGAGGAGTTCTGCAGGGAGCAGAACGAGTGCCCTACTCTGGAGGGTCTGCGGCGGCAGGCTGCAGACCAGGCAGCTGGTAATCAGTCCGGGTCACATCTGATCTACTGGGAGAGCGGTCTCCTATACAGTGAGCCTAAGGTTGCTGAGCCTGGGTCAGCCCGTGTGCTGGTGGTACCCCAGCGCTTCAGGACCTTCCTACTGGGTCTGGCTCATGACGTGCCTTTGGCAGGACATTTGGGGCAGGACAAGACCTTTGACAGGCTTGTCACCCACTTCTTTGGCCCCAAATGCGAAGGCAGTCAGATGCACACTGTAGGTCTTGCCAAACTTGCCAGGCAAGTGGTAAGAGTGGGAGGAAGGTCAAAGCTCCTCTCCAACCTTTTCCTGTTGTTGGTACACCCTTTGAAAGGGTAGGGATGGATATTGTGGGGCCACTGGATCCCAAGACAGCCATGGGCAACAGGTACATCCTGGTCTTGGTGGACCATGCCACCTGGTACCCCGAGGCAATCCTCTCAGGACAACGACGGCGCCAGTGGTGGGCCGGGCGTTAATGGGGATCTTTTCCCGTGTGGGATTCCCCAGAGAGGTGGTTTCTGATAGGGGGACCAATTTCATATCGAAGTATATGACATCCCTGTGGAAGGAGTGTGGTGTAACCTACAAGTTCACCACTCCTTACCACCCACAAGGAAACGGTCTGGTGGAGAGATTCAACCAGACCTTGAAAGGCATGATCAAGGGTCTAACAGAACCCATGAGGCGTAAGTGGGACGTCCTCTTGCCATGCCTACTCTTTGCATACAGGGAGGTGCCTCAGAAGTCTCTTGGGTACAGCCCCTTTGAGCTCCTGTATGGCCACCCTGTCAGAGGACCTCTGAGTTTGGTAAAGGAAGGCTGGGAGGCGGCTCCCAGGAAAACTCCCCAGGATGTATTTAGCTACATGCTGGCCTTTAGAAACCAAACTGCCCGCTTCAGGAAACTCGCTCAGGCGAACCTAGAAGCAAGACAGGAAGAAATGAAGAGATGGTATGACCAGAATGCCACTCTGGTCGAATTTCAACCTGGGCAGAAAGTGTGGGTCATGGCCCCAGTGGCACCTTGTGCCTTGCAGGACAAGTGGACTGGGCCATATGAGGTAAAGGAGCGCAGAAGTGACGTCACCTACCTGGTGGATTTGCAGGCTCCAAGGAACCCTTTGAGGGTCCTTCACGTGAACCGCCTCAAGCCCCACTTCGAGAGGTCCGAAGTGAGTATGCTCTTGGCGACAGATGATGGGGTGGAAGAGGAGAGCGAGCCTCTCCCTGACCTCCTGTCTAGCAAGGAGCATGATGGGTCAGTAGAGGGTGTGATCCTCTCCCCTACTCTGACTCAGGAGCAGCAGGGGGACTGTCGCCAGTTGTTGGGACAGTTCGCCCCACTGTTCTCTCTGTCCCCCGGTGTTACTCACTTGTGTAAACATGACGTGGACACCGGTGACAGCCCTCCTGTGAAGCACAAGATTTACAGGTTGACTGACCGGGTCAGAGCCAGCATCAAGGAGGAGGTCTCTAAGATGTTGGCGTTAGGGGTGATTGAGCCCTCCCACAGTCCTTGGGCCAGCCCAGTGGTCTTGGTCCCAAAGGCTGCGGCGCCCGGTGCCACTCCAGAACTCCGGTTTTGTGTGGACTACCGTGGGCTCAATGCCGTCACCAGGACTGACGCGCACCCCATCCCCAGAGCTGATGAGCTCATTGATCGGTTGGGAGCTGCCCGGTTCCTCAGCACGTTTGATTTGACGTCTGGGTACTGGCAGATTGCCTTAACCGATGGGGCCAAGGAGAGATCAGCATTCTCAACCCCAGAAGGTCATTACCAATTCCGGGTGATGCCCTTTGGGTTGAAGAATGCCCCTGCCACCTTTCAGAGGTTGGTCAATCAGGTGTTGGCTGGGCTGGAGGATTTCAGTGCCGCCTACCTGGATGACATTGCTGTGTTCAGTTCCAGCTGGGAAGAACATTTACAGCACCTTGAGAAAGTGTTGAGGGCTCTGCAAGGTGCAGGCCTCACGATCAAGGCCAGTAAGTGCCAGATCGGGCAGGGTTCTGTGGTGTACTTGGGACACCAGGTAGGAAGCGGCCAGGTGGCGCCCCTACAACCCAAGATTGACACCATTCTGGCTTGGGAACCCCCCAAGACCCAGACAGAGGTGAGGGCCTTCTTAGGTCTCACCGGCTACTATAGGAGATTTGTTAAGGGCTATGGCACCATCGTTGCCCCCTTAACAGAGCTGACCTCTAAGAGACAGCCCAGGAAAGTGATCTGGACTGAGTCCTGCTGTTGTAGTGAGCCTCAGCAAGGCCTACCAGTGCTTAGGGGTTCTCCCTTCTCTGCACAGAGTCCTCAGACACTTAGGAAAAAGTTGGCACAGAAACTGGAAATAGAAAAGACAGAGTTTATTAAACCTCATGAGGTGGAGCTAACATTCGCACATCACCCTTCAGTAATGCATGAAGTAGCACACTGAATGGAAGGATCCTGGTCCTTTTATACCCACACAGGGGCTCAAATGAAGGCGGTACTAACACAAATGCTGGTTTTAGGCACATATAAGGTCATACAGAGAATGCACAGTCGACAAGTGGGTGGAGCTAACAGTTTCTACTTTTAGCAGACACATCCTGACATTTATAAACTCGGAACAGCTGCAAGCTCAACTGAGCATGTGCAAAGCAAGAGGAACTAAATATAACTTGTCTCTAGGCAGATTTCAAGAGCAGTTGACAGGAAGGTAGGACAGAGCACATGGCGAGCACATGGTAGCACATGGCAGCCAAAATGGCTGCCAGAAATACAAAATGGATTCCACAAAGCGGACAATTTAGCCTCTAAATACAGGCTGTCTTCAGTTAATGCTTAACTTAAATGCTGCCAAATTACAACAGACGACCCTTTCAGCATTGGCTGAAGACATTCGTTTATCTGGGGTAATCTAGATATTCATCCCGTACATCTATTAACATTATTTCGGCCACTTCTTTATTCAACATTTGTTGGGCCTTTGTTTCAGCAACGTTCCCTCTGGCAGGTATACAAGCAGAGATGCAAATGGAGCAAAGCATTGGACCACATTGGATACATACGCAGCATATAAAAAATATTGTAATTATTACACACAGGATAGTCAGTAGCTTCCAGCCCCAAGCAGAAACAAGAGTCCAAAACCATCCAGCAAAAGTCCAAGTTCCAGTCTCTGGATGAATTTCTGCAGCAATCTTATGCAATTTTGATATTGCGTCATATACTGAAGGTGAGTGATCTGGTATGAATACACAACAGCTGCTACCGATGATGCGACATGCACCACCTCGATCAGCCAAAATTACGTCTAGCACCATCCTATTCTGGAGTGCTACAATCCTTGCAATCTGTAGTTCCTCTGTAATGTTCCCAAGTGCCATAGCTGTCTGATTAGTAACAGCTTCCACAACACGAGTCAGTCGTCGGACTTTCCTGCTGTTTAATGCAGCACCCACAAAGAAAAATAAGCCCAAGTTGAAATCAACATATTGTTGTAGGGTAGTGTCGGTTTGGTCAACTTCATCCATACTTATTGTCCTCTTATTTCTGTTTGTGGAAATGTCATTGTACAGTTTAAAATCACGGTGATACAATGCAGGTGCCAGAAACACAGGGGGCAACAGAAAAGATACATAGCAGATTCCTGACCACCCAACAGGTAATTGATAATATCCATTATTTCCGCACACAAAATACGTATTATGCGAGGCTGTGAAAGTGCTCTTATTGGCACCTTCAATGGTCAGGATTACAGTACACTCGCTCCTCCCCACTGGAATTCTTCCAACACTACAAATACACAAATCTGCTTTAGCTTTTGTCACAGAAATCACAAAAGGTCCAATGTTCTTTATTATTCTCACATTTGTGAAAACATATGGTGTTGAAATATTGTCCGGTTGATACTCTTCCCATTCCCATTTAGTCCCTTTGGCTTGTGGATAACCTTCTTTATTTTGATAACATACTTTATTAAGTTGAAAAATAATCCCACCTACTGAAGGCTTTCCATATGCAAACAAAAGCGCATACCAAGCTTGACAAGAACCATTGTGAGAAAATGGAAGAGGAATAAAAGGTGTTCCTCCTTTCTTTTGATGTGCAGGTATCATCCCACACACCCAACAGTTGGTAGTATTCGTAGCATTGTGAGTATGGTGCAACATCTGGATAAAAGTATTATTTAGGTAGGATTGTCGATGCTTTTGCTCATGGTAAGGAAGAGTAAAGTAGTGGTGTTCCACGGGTACTGGCGTAGTGGCAACAAAAAGCTGTCGAACAGGAGCCACCTTCTCGATGTACCATGTAATTGCTGCCATAGCCACCATAGCAACAACAAACCCTACAGCACAAATGATTTGTTTTTTCATTTTAGCAGCAGTAATGATTGATCTTTCTGAAAACTTGTTGAAAACAGTCGTTGGAGCTCTTCTCCCTGGGCAGCCGCTGATTTCTTCACCATGGGCCAAAGTGGGTGTCACTACACTAATACAGGGCTGATCCCCCTCCCCTTGCCACAATGGCTCTCCGTTTCACTAACCCAGGGTGGTAGCTCAACCAGTCTTTTTCAAAACTGCAGATCCTTTCCTCGGTCTCAATTGATATCGGGATACTCCAGTGATCGTGTGGTCCGGGAAGACTTCCGCAGATTCGTCAGGTGAGATAGCTTGGCCTTTCTCCGTCTCCAGAATCTCTCGATGGTCGGTCAACACAGCAGGTTCCACCAAGGCAGGCGACACGCGTTTGCAGTGTGTGCTGTGGATCCAATTCTTTCTGTTTGTCACTCGAACTGCTGTTCTTGTCGCAAGGAGCACCTGCTCTGGTCCTCGCCACCTTGGCTCCAAGCTGTTCGATCTGTCAAAGACCTTGACCATTACATGGTCACCAGGACGGAGTTCGTGGGCCTCACCTGTAGATCTGTCAGGAAGAGCTTCTCGAACCTGTTGATGAATAGAAATCAAACTGTCAGTTAACTGTGCCAAATAATCATTCATCAGAACACAAGGAACATCATGTATGGGGCGTGGCTTAGGAATTCCCCAAATGTTCATCGGTCTCCCAAACACCACCTCATAGGGGGTAAGACCTGATCGTGAATGTGGCACCGATCTTATGGATAGTAATGCCAAAGGTAGTGCATCTGGCCACTTTAGAGACGTGGAAGCCAGTATTTTCGCCAACTTTGTTTTTAAAGTAGCGTTATACCTTTCCACCAAACCTGCTGATTGCGGGTGGAAAACTGTATGGAATTTCTGTTTGATCCCTAATCCTTTCAGGACATGCTCAACAACTTGCCCAATAAAATGAGGTCCATTGTCACTCCACAAAAGTTTACAAACACCGTATCTAGGGAAAAACTCCTTTAGAAGCACCTTTGCTGTGGTGAGAGCAGTATTATCCTTCGTAGGGTATGCCTCTATCCATTTGCTAAAGGCACATACCACCACTAGGACATATTTCAGATTATTGCAGCGTTCGAGTTGGATGTAATCCATCTGCAAAACTTCAAAAGGTGCAGTTGGTGTAGCAAACCCTCCTGTAGGAGTTCGTGTCCCTTTTCCAGGATTAAACTGCCAACAGATCAAACAGGACTGTACTACCCTTTTGGCTGTGCTAGCAATTTCAGGATGCTCCCAAACTTGTGTAAGCAATGTAGTTATTGCTAGAGCTCCAACATGTGCCAGCCCATGTGCCATTTGAACCATAGGTTGTAAATAGGCCGCAGGCAATTTCCACTTATTCATTTCTTTGTTACGCCAACAACCCTCATCATCTATTATTCCTTCTTTAGACCATTGCTCAAGCTCTTCCACAGAAGCAGATCTCTGTATATCCAATACTTCCTCTCTAGCATCATGCCAACGCTCAGCTTGTGATTTTACTACGTACATGGGTGTAGTGCTTCGCTGCATCGCAGTCTCACGGGCTACGCGGTCTGCAAAGGCATTGCCTTGTCCTATTTTGTCAGTCACTTTCTTGTGTGCGCTACATTTCATAATAGCAACTTTCTTTGGGTATGTAAGTGCAGTCAAGAGATTATGCACTAACTCTCCGTGCATTATCTGCATCCCATGGGATGTAAGAAAGCCTCTTTCCTTCCAGAGTAGGCCAAAATCATGAACCACTCCAAAAGCATAGCGGCTATCCGAGTAAATGTTCACACACAAGTCAGTGCTAAGCTCACATGCTCGTGTCAAAGCTATTAGTTCAGCTGCTTGAGCCGACTTCTGAGGTATGCGAGCTGTTTCCACTACTGTCTCAAGCGTGGTAATTGCATAAGCAGCTGAAGTCGTGCCATCTGGTAACTTCAAACAGGACCCATCAACCCACAGTTCCCCATCTACATCTGGAAGGGGCGTATCTTGCAAATCGATGCGACCCTTTGTCTGTTCCTCAGTAAGGAATATACAATCGTGAGGCTCCTTTGACTGAGACTGAGTCGCAGGATATGGCAACAAAGTGGCTGGGTTCAGTGTCGCACATCTTTTCAAGGTAATATGAGGTGCTAGCAGTGTCAATTCGTATCCTGTCAAACGAGCACTAGTTAAGTGCTGAGTCTTAGTCTGATTCAAAAGGGCATCTACTGCATGGGGTACTAGCACCAACAGTTTGTGTGACAAAACTATCCCTTCACTCTGACGTATGGACACAGCCGTCGCTGCAACTGAACGGAAACACCCAGGCAATGCACGAGCAACAGGGTCAAGAACTGCAGAAAGGTATGCACAAGGACGCTGTTTGTCCCCGTGTGTCTGTACTAAAACTGACAATGCACATCCTTCTTTCTCATGTACATAGAGTGTAAAAGCCTTCGTGTAATCTGGTGTGCCTAACACTGGTGCAGAGCAAAGAGCTTGTCTCAACTGACAAAAAGCATTTTGACATTCATCTGTCCATGGAAGGGGGATCGGAGTGTTTTTAGTCAAAAGTGCTAGCAAGGGTTTAACAATGTGTGAAAAACCCAATATCCATTGCCTGCAAAACGAAGTCAGACCAATGAATGCACGGACATCTTTCTGCGTGGAAGGTACTGGGGTGTCTAAAATTGCTTGAATGCGATCTGGTGTCAGTGCACGGCCCTCCTTAGACAGAAGGTGTCCTAAATAGGTCACCTTCGGTCTACAATATTGCAATTTCTTTCGTGATACTTTATGGTGGTGTGTAGCAAGAAAAGAAAGCAAAGACAAAGTGCATTTCTCACACTGCTCAGGTGTATCGGCTGCCAACAAGATGTCATCGACATATTGTATGAGAGCCACTCCTTTAGGCAAGGTAAAGGAATCAAGCTGTCTCTTCAATGCTTGACTGTAAATACTAGGACTCTCAGTATAGCCTTGAGGAACTCTACAAAATCTGTATGATCTATTATTCAAAGTGAAACCGAACAAATATCGGCTATCAGGATGAATAGGAATCGAGAAGAAAGCGTTCTTCAGATCAATTACAGAAAATGTAGTTGCTGTTGGAGGGACCAAGGTAAGCAATGTCGTTATGTCAGATACTACAGGGTACTGTGGTACTACAATCTTGTTGACTTCTCTCAAATCGATAATAAATCTATAAATCCTAGTGTCAGTATCTTTTTTCAAAATGGGAAGAATCGGACTATTGCAAATATTGTAAGGAACTTCTTCCACAACCCCCACCTTAATTAAATCATGTACAATAAGTGTGAGTGCTTCTTCTCCTTCTCGAGAAATTTTATACTGAGGCAGTCTTGGCAATAAAGCGCCCTCCTTGACACTAATATGTACTGGTGGAATAACCATTTGCCCTACATCAGTATCCGAAGTAGCCCACAAAGTACTAGGGAGTGAGGCTAGTGCAATGTCCTCTTTAACAATACAAGATCTCTCAATCATAGGGTAGTTGTCATTCAAAATAACCCGTACTCCTTCCGGAGAACACCGTATCGTAGCCCTAAAATATTTAAGCATATCAAGACCCACAATATTGTCTGGTGTGTTTGGAGAAAGCAAAAACGGACATGGAGCAGTAAACTTATCAATATCAAATGCAAGTGGTTGTGACAATGGGCTAAGGGAAGGTGTTCCATCGAAACCTATCGATGTAATGGTTAAGCCAGACAGGGGAGCCCTTGGAACCAATTGTTTAGACAAGGCGCTACGAGTAGCTCCTGTATCGACCAGAAACTGATCAGTAGAACCCAAAACATGTGCTGTAACATAGGGACCCCTCTGATCTACTGGAACTTCAACTGATTCCTTACCCCATCCTAGGCAATCCTATGCATAAGCAGAATCTTGAAAATCAGAGGGCACATAGTCAGACATTTGATATTGGTTCCTTCTATCAAAAGTGTTAAACCCATTCTGCCCACGTGTATTAGCATCAAACCGAGCACGATCATTCGCGCTTCCTCTAGGCCCTTGATATCCTGAACGATTTCTCATTTGTCCCCGACCACGTAGATTCTGCTGAGCACGCAGCACTGGACAATCAGAAAGCCAATGTCCAAATTTTTTGCAGTACGCACACTGATCAACAGACAAATTCGAACGGGCAGAGGAAGGAAAGGACGAACCATAAGATCCACGTCCACCTCTATCATTACCTCTAGAAGGCGGACCATAAGCTTGAGCCAACATAACCTTTGTTTTCAACTCTTTAGACTTTTTGTCCTCATTACCTTTGGCTTCTAATTCTTGCCGCTCATAATACTGGGCCATAGTTAAAAGAGAAACCGGAGAAGATGTAGTCCATGAACTCTCACTGGCCTTTAAGCGACTAGCTATTCCTGGCAAAAGGTTTGCGACATATTTATCGACAAACAGATGCCTACCTGTGTCATCTGTCAATGACTGGCCACTAAAATCGTGAAATGCTTCTTCAAAGCGTGTGAAGAAGTCAGAAACTGATTCATCTACCTTTTGCTTGCAAGACGCTAGCACTGTCCAATCTATCTTTTTAGGGGGAATGATCGTCTTTAACTTAACTAATATAGCTGCTGGAAGATTTAAAATTAACTGACACGGTTTCTGTGCAGGTTCTCTATCTTCATCTAACCGCTCTAAATCTTTCCACAATGCTCCAAATGTCGCATTATCATCTATTTTGCGCACAGTTCTCCACATATCAGGTGGTAATATTAATCCAAAAAACAAATCAATATCAGACAGAGTCATAGTACAAGAGCTGATTGCACCCTCAACTTCCTCATAAAAGGCTGCTGGATTCTTTCGCGGGTCAGGCAATGCATTTTTAAGGGCCATAACATCTGCTCTATTCCAAGGAGTGTAAACCCAATTATAAATAAAGTACCCTTTCGCATTAAGAGAAGTCTTATCATCCTTCTGTACCCGTTCCTTTAGGAGGAACATATAAAGCGCGGCTTCCCGCATGGGTTTCACATGAATTACAGCATTCTTATCTGTTTCAGGAGTAGAAGTTCGTGCCATGCTGATCTGAGATGCTAGTGCAGCTGCTTCTGCTGCCTTTTTCTCCTCTTGCAAACGGGCTGCTTCAACACGCAGTTTAACCAAGCGTCTGATTGTGTCAGCCACCTGGGAGAAGACAAAAAGACCGTCACGTAATTGTTTACAGTTAGTTGCTACATCATCGGGCTCCACTTCTACCGAATACTTCCTAAATCGTTCAATAACCTCTGCAGCAAATGTATCGGTAAAATATATTTGCTCCCTTTCCTGCCATCCTTTTATACTATCTAAAAGTTCAGAAGCACTGGTAGTACTACGAACGGCTTTACGCGCAGTAGATCTGATGTCAGATGCACGCTCAGCAGATAACATGGAACGAGTTTCTCGAGCTTTGTCCTGGTCTGAAAAGAGTCCTCATCTGACTCATGAGGAGCAGAAGAAAAAATATACGGAGGTGGAGAACGATCTAATAACAGGAAATCATCTTGCGGTTTATTAAGGATAGGATAAAGGGGCTGCCTAACAGCATATTGGCCAGTTACCTGTAAATGGCGTTCCCTATCTTCCCTCTCTTTAATTTCTCTCATCTCCTTGTTTTTTAACTCTAATGCTTTCGCATAAATGGTCTTTCGCTGTTCTTTATCAATCAAGGCTTGTTCACGCTTCATTCGCTCACGCACTTCTTTCTCCCACATTCGCACACAATCAAACATATCTTGCCTAGTCTTTCGTTTAAACATACATTGTTCCACATACTGAATTTTTCGCAAATCAAATGACCCATACATAGGCCAACGCAACTCAGGATCTTTACTAGTATATTTGTTCCATAACGTGCAGTACATTATAGAAGAAATACCATACTTAATATACATATCCCTATTAGGCGTCCCCTCCGGGAGGCTGGTTGTGCTTCGTCAAGTCTCAAATTGGTACCACTACAAAAGCAACACATCCTACGAAGTGTGCTGAAAACAGGCATGCCAAAAAATAGTGCAAAATATGCAGTATTATAATCAAAGTAGCGCTTAAGGTACTTTTCGTACGTTGCGCTGTTCAAACAATTTCAAATAGAGAAAAATCTCCTCATTACCTGCCTATATGAATTGCAATGCATATATAACTTACAAAACAAATTCCAAAATTGGCCAATCATACAAACAAAGCCACAGTAAGTGTTACTAAAACTACCTTACCAATCAAAGGCATCAAACCAACAGCAAGTGCCGCAAAACGGCTCTTACCAATCAAATGGTGTCCAGGTTCCAACTGCCAAGTTCTCAAATCGACCAAATGGTCACTGCACGGCGAATCAACAGAAGAGATCTCAGTCAAGGACCGGCGCCGCCGGGATGGTCAGATCAGAAAGAAAGGAAAAACGCCGTGGGTGCCAAGACTCTGGTCTCCTCAGGCAGCGATCGCGTCCAAAAGCGAGATTCCAATCCTTCGTCGCGACCAGTCCTTCGGGCATCCGAGTCGCTGATGAGTCCCACGTTGGAAGCGCCAATTTGTTGTAGTGAGCCTCAGCAAGGCCTACCAGTGCTTAGGGGTTCTCCCTTCTCTGCACAGAGTCCTCAGACACTTAGGAAAAAGTTGGCACAGAAACTGGAAATAGAAAAGACAGAGTTTATTAAACCTCATGAGGTGGAGCTAACATTCGCACATCACCCTTCAGTAATGCATGAAGTAGCACACTGAATGGAAGGATCCTGGTCCTTTTATACCCACACAGGGGCTCAAATGAAGGCGGTACTAACACAAATGCTGGTTTTAGGCACATATAAGGTCATACAGAGAATGCACAGTCGACAAGTGGGTGGAGCTAACAGTTTCTACTTTTAGCAGACACATCCTGACATTTATAAACTCGGAACAGCTGCAAGCTCAACTGAGCATGTGCAAAGCAAGAGGAACTAAATATAACTTGTCTCTAGGCAGATTTCAAGAGCAGTTGACAGGAAGGTAGGACAGAGCACATGGCGAGCACATGGTAGCACATGGCAGCCAAAATGGCTGCCAGAAATACAAAATGGATTCCACAAAGCGGACAATTTAGCCTCTAAATACAGGCTGTCTTCAGTTAATGCTTAACTTAAATGCTGCCAAATTACAACACTGCCAGAAAGCTTTTGATGCCCTGAAGGCAGCCATGTGCACGGCGCCCGTGCTCAAGGCACCTGACTTCTCCAAAGAATTTGTCGTGCAGACTGACGCTTCAGAGCATGGTGTGGGAGCGGTGCTCTCACAACTGAACGAAGAGGGCCTGGATCAGCCTGTAGTCTTCCTTAGCAGGAGACTACTTCCCAGGGAACAGAGGTGGAGTGCCATAGAAAGGGAAGCTTTTGCTGTGGTCTGGGCACTGAAGAAGTTGAGACCATACCTGTTTGGGACTCACTTCCGGGTTCAGACAGACCACAGGCCCCTCAGATGGTTGATGCAAATGAGGGGTGAGAATCCAAAACTGCTGAGGTGGTCCATCTCCCTACAGGGAATGGACTTTACGGTGGAACACCGTCCTGGTACAGAACACGCCAACGCAGATGGTCTGTCCAGGTTCTTCCGCCTTAGTGAAGAGAACTTCAATGGGGTTGGGTAGTTCTCCCTACTTTCAGCTGGAGGGGACATGTGTTAGACTTGGCATCTTTTGGCGTGTTTCCCCTGACTTTTTGCTTTCTGACCTCCCGGTTTTGACTCTGTTTTTGCTGGTGTAATGATTCTGCGCACTTTCCTCACTGCGGTCCAGTGGGAAAGTGCAAGTGCGCTCTGTATAAAATATGTTATGGATTGGTGTTTCCATGATTGGCCTATTTGGTTTATGTGTCAGTCCCTTGTAAAGTGCACTGCGAGTGCCAGGGCCTATAGACCAAATGCTGTTGGTGGGCTGCAGCACTGGATTGTGCCACCCACGCAAACAGCCCGTAAAGTGTAACTCGGGCCTGCCATCGCAGAGCCTGTGCGCAGCCTGGGGCTGCCAAGTCGACTTAGCAAGTGCACACACTTGCAAGTCCCTAAACCTTCCCTTTGCTACATGTTAGTCACCCCTAAGGTAGGCCCAAGGTACCCCTGTGGGCAGGGTGCGTTGTATGCGAAAGGTAGGACATGCCCGGGTGTGTGCGGCATGTCCTGAAAGTGAATTACAGCCTAGTTCGTTTTTCACTATTGCAAGGCTACCTGTTCCCCCTAGGCCAGAGCGGGCAGTTTGGATTGTTACAGCTTATAATCCTAACTGACCCCGGGAACATGGTAGAAATTCGAGTTTAGTATGCCTGGACTCAGAATGATAAAATGCATCTTTTAGTGAAGTTGGTTTTAACATTCTGTGTTTGAAAATACCACTTTTAGAAAGTGGGTATTTTCTTGTCTAACCATCCAAGCCTGCCTCTGCGAGGTTGTGTATTCCTTGTCTGGAGTATGAGTGACAGGGGCTGGGGGATGCCAGGAGACAGGGTGAGTCAACACAGGGCTGAATAGCAAGATCTACATGTAGATGGGTGGGAGAGGTCGCACCTGAGCCCTGAATAGGACAGTGCCTTCCCTCCACAATGCTGGCTCCACCTCCTGTGGTGCGTCTGATGTCCCTGGCCTACTCACTGAAAGAAGGGACGGAGACTTGTCAACAAAGTGCTCCAGAACTGGTTTGGACTAGGCAAAGGCCTCTCTGCCTTCAGAGAACAAAGGAATTTGGGATATAAATATTGGGGCCCTGACCCCATGAATTTAGATCTCGCTGGAATCAAGGAACCTGCCAAGACGAAGAGCTGGAAGAGCTGCCAGGAGGAGTACTGCCCCTTTGCTGTGTTGTTGCTTTGTGGGTTGGCCTGCAGCTGCTGCTTCTGCCTTGGGCAGTGAAAGGACTGGACTGAACTTTCTACAAACTTGTGCTGAGTATCTCCAAGGGCCAGGAACCGAGCTGGCCTCCTGTTAAGAAGTCTCAGGGACTACAAAGACTTCACAAGTCTCTGGGTACCGCTTCTGGAACGCTGTTTCAGTTGCCACAGAGGAAGGGAACTGCAACCGACTCCGTCAACCGAATCCATCCCTGGCCGGTGACCTGTTTGCACCGCAGACCGCATCGCCCGCTTCGCATCGCAACCCTGGTCTCACCGTGGGCGACGTCTGACGCCGCCAACATCGAGCCGCTGCTTGCACCGTGACCTGTGGGCACCGCAGTTCGCATCGCATCGCTTCACTGAACCAACCGGACCCGACCGACGAGGTCGCTGCAACTGGCTCAAGAGTCGAGACCGCACCGCATTTGGGGCACCGCTCGCACGTCTGCGACGCACCGCTCCGACTCGCACCGCTGTCCGACGCCAGCTCCCGCATTCCGGCTTGGTCGCCTGCATCGCAACCTGTCAGCACCGCATCGAGCATCGTCTCACCCTGCACCGCACGCCTTGGACACACCGACTCCGTCTGCACGACGCTCATCGAGCCGCTGCCTGCACCGCATCGAGGGACACCGCACCTTGCATCGCTCCGTCTTGCACCGCAACCGCGACGAACGCCGACCGGCTCGTACACTCCGTACCAGCCACAACGAGAAAGGTACTGTAACCGAGTCTGTTCATGACTCTGCTGGCCCGTATCGACGCGGTCGGCTGGAACTGTTAGACTCTGTGGTTTTCAGCATCGCAGTAGGCTCGGACGGAGCTACCGACTCGTACGAACTTTGCTTTTGTGCTATTCCTGCAAAGAAGAAGTTACCGTATCAAGTATTCATTCATAAAGTATAGTATTGTGGATTTTTGTCGTAATTGGTCTTGTCTTGAGTATATAAAATATTGGGTATTTTTCTAAACTGGTGTGGTGTCCGTTTGTAGTGCTTACACTGTATTACTGTTGGTTATGTGCAAATGCTTTACACACTGCCTCTGAATTAAGCCTGACTGCTCGTGCCAAGCTACCACGAGGGTGAGCAGGGGTTACTTCACGAGTGTAACACCCTTACCCTGACTAGGAAGAAGGGTCCCTACTTGGACAAAGGTGCGAGCCCTTGCCAACTAGAGATCCCATTTCTAACATTGGTTGGCAGCGGTGAGGATAGGACTTGCCCCACGCTAGGGGAAGTGTTGATATGTCGTAAGGGATTCTGGGCTGACGCCCGGCCCAGATTAATGCGATGATGTTGGAGCGTAGCCTCGAAAAAAATTGCGAAGTAAGAGGTATAGGGATATTTAAAAAGAGATACAGGAATTTTGGGAGCACCACCATTTTAGCGATGCGCCCAGCGAGTGATAGGGGGAGTTTTTGCCACGCGCTGATCTTGGCTTCGAGCCAGTCCATAGCTCTGCCGAAATTGGACTTCCATAGTTCCTCTATGCTTCTGCTTAGCCAGATGCCCAAGTATCGAATAGGGCCCGTTGCCCAAACTAAAGGGTAGTCAGGCGTAAACGGAGTGGTCGCATCTGTGAGTGGGAAGAGGACTGATTTACTCCAGTTAACCTGGATGCCCGAGATGCCACCGAACCGAACGACCTCCCTGCTCATGGGTGCAAGATTCTCCTGAAGCTCGTGGATGTAGATCGTGATGTCATCCGCGTACATTGAGGTAACAAGGGCACGAGCCGAGAAGCCTTTACCCTGCTGAGTGTGGTGTTGCCACAGCTCCATGGCTATGGCGAAGAGCATGGGGGGGATGGGACATCCCTGCCTGGCACCCCTCGAGATCATGATGGGGTCAGTAACCAGTCCGTTTACCCAGATGCACGCCGTGGGGAGTGTGTATAGCAGTTGTATCTTGCGCACAAAACCCGGGCTGATACCTAAGCGAGGGAGAAGATAGAAAAGGGAAGGCCATTCTAAGGTGTCAAAGGCCTTGGTGGCGTCTAATAGAGCGGCTACGGCAGGCAGAGAGGGGTTAATCTGGTGGAGGACCGAGAAGATGGTGCATAAATTAGGAGAGGTAGCACGACCCGGGATAAAGCCTGATTGGTCAGGCTTAGCGATCAGTGTCATGAGCCGGAGGAGGCGGGTGGCCAAAAGTTTTGCGCAAATTTTGTTGTCAGTGTTGATTAAAGATAAGGGCCGATAGGAATCGCAGCTCTCGGGTGGTTTATCAGGTTTTAAGAGGAGAGTGAGAATGGCCTTGTTGAGGGACAGATGCGGGACAAGGAGGGGCGCTTATTGTTTATAAAAAGCAGGAGCAGGAGTGAGCCTGTCGGAGCCAGGAGCCGTGTCTCCAGGAAGTCCAGCAATGACTGTGAAAATCTCCTCATGAGTGAAGGGCTCATCTAGATATTCCCGGTGACTATTCCCAAGCCATAACAGTTCAATAGTGTTGATGTATTGATCCAGAATTTCCCGCGGGGCCACCGCTCCAGCAGTGTACAGTTGGGAGTAGAAAGAAGAGATCCGAGCAAGGATCTTGGTAGGAGAGGTAGTCCTGCTCACGGCGTCTTCACTCAAGGCATTGATATAAGAAGACGCAAATGGCTTCCAAAGGAGAGACGCCAGGGTCTTGCCAGGGCGGTCACCCTCACCATAACTACGAGCACAGGCTTCTTTATTAAGGAAAGCGACCTCTCTGTCGGCCGCCTCGTGAAATTCAGTGAGTTTGGCTCTAAACTCAGTGAGTGTGGCAGCGCTGGGGTCTTGAGATTGATGAAGGTCCAAAGCCCTGAGGTTGCTCTCCAACTGGTCAAGGGTACCCCTGATGGATTTCAGCACCCCAGATTGCCGAGCAATACATCCCCCCCGAATGAAGACCTTAAAGACCTCCCAGAGGGTTGAGGGCAAATCAACAGAGTCCACATTATGCTCAAAATAAGCAATAATGGCACTGTGTATTTCCTCACGAAAGGCAGCGTCTCGGAGGGTATTTGGAGGGAGGCGCCACGCGCGATGAGGCGCGAGTGGGAGCTGCAGGCTTAGACGTACAGGGGCATGATCGGATAGAGAAGGAGCCTCGTGGCGTATATATGTGGTCCAGGAAGTGATGTCTCGAGTCGTGATCCAGAGATCGAGACAGGACCAAGAACCTCACGAGCCTGTGACGCAAGTCCCCTCACGTCTACCGGGGTGGGCATGCCACCAGGCATCCAGCAGGGAATGATCAGTCATGATGGAGTGGAGGAGAGTGGTGGCTTGCGGGTGCTGAGTGCGGTCCCCAGAGCGGTCTAGATCCTGCAAGGGGGCTATATTGAAGTCACCCCCCAGATGAGAGGATAGGGTCCCAAGGCAGATATGAGTTACCAGACATGTGTGAGAAAGTCGGGGTTATCGAGAATAGGGCCATAAATTGCCGCTAATATCAACAGTTGATTGTAGAGTGTGCCAGCGAGGATCACGTAGCGGCCCTCCGGGTCAATGTGAGAGTGAGTGTTGTGCCAGGGTAGGCCCCTTCTGAAAAGTATGGAGACGCCACGCAAATAGTTAGAATAGAAGGAAGAGTAGGAGTCGCCTCAGTGATAAGATGATAGTCTGGAGGAGGTGGTGGGGAGGAGGTGTACCTCCTGAAGGAAGCAAACGTCCACTTGATGTCTGAGGAGCTGTGCGTGCATGAGGCGTGCCTTACAGTAATCATTCAGACCCCTGATGTTCCAGGTCCAGAACGTTGTGTCAGTCATGTAGCAGCAGAAAGAGGGTAAGTATCGTAATGCCAACGGACCATGGAGTCAGGATCGAGTGCAAGTGCAGCAATGTACAGAACACTGCAGAATACATAGCACGTTAACATGCCTAACTTTAAGCAGAACAGAGAACAATGCAAACCTTTTGCAAAAGGCACCGAGTACGGAGCCCCGCGAAACAAAACCCAGACCCACCCACCGCCCACTCCAACCCCCCAAATGTTATGTTATACGCATTTATATCGCGCGCGGCGACTCAGGAGTGTCCCGGCGTGGTACCTTGCTAGAGAGTGGGAGTCAGACAGAGGAGTTTATGCAAAGAGCAAATAGGTTGAGCAACCAACCCCCCACCCCCGGGAACCCAAACTGGGAGAAATAGGTAAAAAAATGGGACTCATCCCTGCGGGGTGTGTGGGCACAGCCAAACCCCCGAGCTGTGTGGGCAGGGTGGCCGAGCATGGTAGAGCTCAGGGGGAGGCCAGTTAGTTAGAGCATGTTGCGTTCGTGATGGTGCTTCATGAGAGCCACCAGCTGGGGATGAGGTGCCAAGTGACCAGGGGAACCCAAGCCCGGAGGGCCGAAATACGACTGTCCATTGAGGAAACCCAAGGTGATGGGTAGATTGTGGGCACCTGCTCATGGCGCTGGAAGGAAGGGATCAAAGTGCACCGGGGTCAATTCATGGTAGGAATGGGTGGGTGCCGCCTGGGAGACCCACGAAGACCCAAAGAGCAGTACGCCCCACTTCACCACTCAAAGTATACAAGGCACAAGTACTGTACAAAGGCATGAGATTAACAGAACTTATGAAAAATACAACGTGAAGTTGCTGAATGGCAACACTGAGGCGAACAGCCAGGCATAAATGGGATCAGTCATTATCACTGGTGTGGCCTACCTTGGAGGCTGCGCGGCGGCCGCGTGGCGAGGATTTCTGCAACTGTTTAGCAAAAGCAAGAGCAGACTTTGCGTCAGTGTAGAATTTCGGTTTATCCCCAACATCGACACGAAGTTTGGAGGGGTAGAGCATTGCATAAGAGATGTGGAGCTGTTGCAGGATGCGCTTAGCGGGGAGAAACTCCCTGCGGGCCGCCTGACCATCAGAGTAAAGTCAGGGTAAAAAGACAGCGTGTTCCCCTGATAGTTCACCTCGCCCAGCTCCCGGGCCCTGCTTAGAATGGAGTCTCGGTCCCGGTAATTCAACAAACGGGCAATTATTGGGCGGGCAGGGGCTCCTGGAGGGGGCCGAGGGCCATGCGACCTGTGTGCCCGCTCAACAATAAAGTGGGTGGAGAGAACCGGGCCGAAGAGGTCCCGAAGCAGGGACTCAAGAAAGTCCTCCATCTTTCCAGTCGCGGTGGATTCCGGAAGACCCACGACTCGAATGTTGTTCCTCCTGGAGCACGCCTCCAAGTCCTCATTTTTGGCACGGATGATTTCCAGGATTTTGTCCATTTGTAGAAACTTCTGTGCTCCAGAGGCGCCGGTATTCTCAGCGTCCAAAACTCTTGCATCAAGCTGGACCAGGCACGTATCGTGCGAGTCTACCCTGTGTTTCACCTGGTGAAGGTGGAGAGGTGGTCGAGCTTCGTGTCAATATTCTTCAAGCTGGACTTCACCTCTAGGAGGATGGCTCTTAGGCTGTTGTCGTCTTCCTCATGGGGGTCAGTCTGAGTAGACCGTTCACCCGTGCCAGGAGGGGCCTCGCCTACCCGTGCCGCGCCCGGAGAAGGTGAGCTTGGACTTCCTGGTATCCGTCTTCCCCATGGCAGCACGCAGAGTGGCGGTAGAGGGCACAGTGGGCGATGTGTACCGGGACACAGATCCAGTGGCCACCGCAGCAGGGGGGGGCACATCAAGAGGCAGCAGAAGCACCCTCAGCGGATATCCCTAGGCCCCTGCGGGTCCTGATGGAAGTGCTGTACAAATACAGCGGCGGCGGGGATATGGCTCAGCTTCAGAGCGGGCCACAGGTGCAGATGGGAGGCCCACTTGCCATGTTGTCAGGGCGGACTCAGAGCCCTGTTGGCTGCAGTCAACGTCCTCAGCACAGGCCGCCGCCGCTGTCAGAGGCACACCGCAGGGACCCCCCTGGCAGAGGAACAAAGCAGGGCGAGGTGACGGGGGAGAGCGCGCAGTTACAGGCTCCCCCCTGCGCGGGCGGACCAGGATGGCAGGCAAGGGAGCGCCCGGTGTGGACCGGAGTGAGGCAGACCCAGGGAGAAGCCAGGAGAGCAGGAGCAGCATCCCAAACCCCAGGGGGCAAAGTGAAATGGAGCGGCAACCGGCCTCCGCCGAAGCAGCCCAGTGGAGCCACTGGTCAAGGTGCAGAACGGCTCCCCGCACTCAGGGCGATCTTACTTGGCAGCTGGAGGGTGTTGTAGATCTCGGCACCGCAGTCGCACGTCCCAGGTGGCCTCCGAAGCTGGTCCGGCAGCAGGGCAGGTAAGCGAGACTCTGCAGCTTCCACGGATCTTCAAGGCCAGGGCAATCCCCAGCCGCCATCGGGCCATGCCACCCAATCAGCAGGGAGGCCAGGCCGCGACGTCAAAGCAGCTCCATCGTAGAGCAGGCGGCAACAGCAGAATGCCTGTCAGGTTCGGTGTGGATCACCTCCCGAGCAGCAAGCCGTGCAGTCACAGGCGTAGGGATCCCAGCCGGCAGGGAAGATCAATGCAGGCCCCGGGGCCTCGTGGTGCAGCCAGGCAGTCAGGCCGCAGCGCGAAAAGTGATCCGATGTCAATTCTTTTTGGCCACCGGCGTCCCAGCGGCAACAGATGATGGCAGGAAGCACTTTTATAAATGGATTAGCTCCCACAGATGACGGATAATGCCGGATTGTCTGGCTCGGCTGGCAGAGCTCGCTCAGCGCGCAGCCATCTTGCCGCTGGCGAGACCACGCACCTCCGAGCATGCAGAACCTTTTGGAGGTGGATCAGGTGATCCTGCCAGGTGGAGCTAAAGACAGAAATATCGTCAAGATCGGCTGAACTATAGGCCTCCAATCAAGCAATGACTTTGTTCACCAACCTTTGAAAGGTGGCAGGGGCATTCTTCAAACCAAAGGGCATCACAGTAAACTGGAAGTGCCCATCTGGAGTGGGAAAATGCTGAATTTTCTTTGGCTCCAGGGATCAGACCTATCTGCCGGTACCCTGATGTGAGATCAAAGGTACTCAGATATGTGGCTGCCGCTAACCTGCCAATAAGCTCGTCAGCTTTTCAGTTTGGGTGTGCATCTGTTTTCGTGACTGCATTGAGGCCCCAATAGTCCAAATGAAGGCACATTTCTTTCTTTCCACCGTGGGAATGAGGCTTGGGGACTAACACAACTGGGCTGGCCCAGGGGCTCTCTTAGGGTTCAATGACACCCAACTTCAGCATCTTGCTTACTTCAGCTTTGATGCTTTCTTGACATGGTCAGACTGCCTGTATATTTTGTTTTTGACAGGTCGGCTGTCACCAGTGTCCACGTCATGTGTATACCAGTTAGTCTGACAAGGCGTCAAGGAAAAGAGTTCAGCAAACTGGTTGAGGACCTGCAGGCAATCAGTCTGCTGTTGGGCAGTGAAGGTGACTGAAAAGACCACTCCATCAACTGACCCCTCATTAGGGTTGTGAGAAAGAAGATCAGGGAGTGTCTCACTCTCAGCCTCCTGGTCCTCATTTGTGACCCTGAGCATGGTCACATCAGCCCTGTCATTGTAGGTTTTCAGGTGATTTACTTGTATCATTCTCTTGGGGTTTCTTCGTGTGCCAAGGTCAACTAAGTAGGTGTCCTCCCCTTTTGTCTCAAGGATTGAAAGGGCCCACTCCATTTGTCCTGGAGGATCGTAAGTGCGGCAGGCTCCAAAATCCTCACCTTTTGTCCGCCATGGTAGCCTTTCGGTCATACCACAGCTTCTGGAGCTTTTGGCTGGCCTCAAGATTTTTGTTTGTTCTTTTCGTGTACTCAGCCATCCTGGAACGAAGGACAAGTACATAATCCACAATGGGCTATTTTGGTTCCTGAAAGGGTCTCTCCCATACTTCCTTGACAAGACAGAAGGGTCCTCTTACAGGGTGTTCAAACAAAAGTTCAATGGAGGGAAACCCCACTCCCTTTTGTGGCACCTCACTGAAAGTAAAAAGCAGGCAATGTAGTAGAAAATCCCATCTCCTTCTGAATTTTTCAGGGAGTCCAGCAATCATGCCTTTTAGGGTCTTGTTAGATCTTTCAACAAGCCCATTTGTTCATGGGTGGTATGGTGTAGTGAACCTATAGGTCACCCCACATGGGTTTCAAGTATGCAGACTTGAAGTTGGTACATCTGTTTGATACTACCTCCTTAGGAAAGCCAACCCAACCCTAGTAAAAAAACACCAAGGAGGGCCTTGGCCATTTCAGGTGCAGTGGTGATCCTTAGGGTAAAGGCTTCAGCATGCCTGGTGGCATGATCCACTACCATCAGAATATATGTATTCCCTGATGCTGTTGGAGGGTAAAGGGGACCAACAATGTCAATCCCTACCCTTTAGAAGGGTACCCCAACCACTTGTAGTGGATTTAAGGAGGCCTTCCGGTGGCTACCTGTCTTGCCACTGGCTTGACAGGTGGCATGTGAGTTGCAAAATTCCTTCACCTTCTGGGACATTCCTGGCCAGCAGAAGTGGCTGACTAACCGACTCCAAGATGGCCAGCTAGGGGAATGTCATAGGAAAATCTTAGGGGAAACTCTCTAAACGTCTGAGGCATTACCACTCTCCTAGTGGCACCAGGTTTGGGGTCTCTGGCCTCAGTGTATAGAAGTCCCTCCTCCTAATAGGTCCTGTGGGAACCACTGACAATTCCCTTTTCCTGTTCACCAGCTTGCTGTCTCAGGCTTTCAAGAGACGGACAGGTGTTTTTGTTCTTGGTACAGAGCTTCCCTAGAGGGATCCCCTGGTCCTAAGAGTTCTGCCATGTAATGCCCAAGCTCCTGAGGCTCAGTTCCCTCTGGGGCTGACAAGTCTTCTCCCTGAGGAGAGGGGACTTCATCTGGTGTCTGTTTTGAAGCTGGTCCCTCAGTCTTCCTGCCTTTTCTCTTGGAAGTTTGAGCCATCTTTTCAGGCTCCGAAACTTCTTTTTCACCTTGGGTTTTGCTTTGTGCCCTTGTTTTTACACACACCCATTCAGGTATTCTCAGCATTGCTGCATGGGTTTTCTTCTCTACCTCAGCCCATGCTGAGTACTCCAAAACGTTTTCAAGCAGACACTGTACAGAGATAGTAGAAGACACCACTACCCTTTTGAGGCCACTAACCCCTTCCCAATATAAGGTCACCAAAGCCATTGGATATTGCTTAGCCTGATTATCAGCATTGAGGACTGTATAGGTCTGTCATAGGAGATATTGGTCTGGGAACACCAAAGGCTTAGCCATCATGGTGATGCTGGCACCAGTGTCCCTGAGGGCTTCCACCCTAATCCCATTAATATTTGGCTCTTGTCTGTAACGCTCCAGGATACTGGGCCAGACAACCAGTGTAGCTACATCCACCCCTCCCTCTGAAACTAGAGTTGACTCAGTGAGCACCTTGACCTGGTCATGGCTCACCTGTGATCCCATCTGGAGACTCACATCTGCATTTGCTGCAGGTGGACGAGCGGCATTCTTTTTGTTTTTACAGCTAATGTCTCCAGTTAGGTGTTCAGTTGCAATCAAAACACAAAGCCTTCTTGGGAATCCCAGTGTTTACCCTGGTACCCACTGTTGGGTTGTGATGAGTTTCGGGGCTCACCCTCCTTAGCAGGTTTTTGGGGGGGCCTGAGAAAGACTATTTTTTGTTTTTTCATTTTGGTCACCATCTTTCCATTGGGGGGTCTTTTTGGCCTCTTTCGTTTGGTCACCCCCACCAGTGGTAGTTTTGGTCACCCTTGTTTTGACCCAGTGGATCTACCTTCTTCCCCAACTCTAGAGAAGAAAGTGGACCTAGGTCTACCAGATGCTGATGTAACTTCTCATTGTATCAATTACTCAAAAGATGTTCCTTCATAATTAAATCGTAAAGCCCTTCAAAGTCATTCACATTGTTACCTGTTAACCAGCCACCTAGTGTTTTCACTGAAAAGTTAACAAATTCCACCCAGGACTGACTCTGGGTTTTTCGAGTCTCCCTGAATCGCATTCTATACTCCTCAGTGGTGAGTCCAAAGCCCTCAATCAGGGTACCCTTCATTAGGTTGTAAGACTCTGCATATTTTTCAGGCAATGTCAGGAGTCTATCCCTGCATTTTCCTGAGAATAGTTTCCACAAGAGGATAACCCAATTTCATCTGGCTTCTTTTCTACATATGCAGGCTCTCTTGAATGCAGTGAACCATTTGGTGATGTCATCACCATCTGTATATTTAGGGACAATCCCTTTGTGGAGTTTAGAGTCATAAAAACCTTCACCTTTCCTCTTTATTTGTATGCTGCCACCAGAGATAGGTCCTAGGCTCATCTCTTTCCTTTGTTGTTCTACTTTCAGGAGCTGAGCTTCTAAGTTCAGTCTCCTGGTCAACCTTTCCAGCATGAGGTCCTCGTCTGAGAGACTCACAGCTGTGTTTAAGGGTACTGACTCAAGTCCATCCTCCCCACCATTATCATTGATATTGTCTGCATCCTCAGACTGGTCTACCAGTTCTGGGTGATCTCTTTCCAACGGAGTTATCAGTTCTCTGAGATATTTCTTTTTAGGGCTTTGGCCTGGTTTGATTCTATAGCTCTTACAAAGGCCTCTCAGATGAGCATGGCTCAGGTCCATGTAAGGGGTCAGGTCGAACTCCTGAACATAGCTACTTGTTTCAGGCATTATTTTATTAAAGTTGGGACCTTTTTAGGAAGTTAAGAAAAATAACTATACGTTAGAATACTTTGTCCTAACTAAAGTAATAGATGTTTAAATATCTAAACAGTTTGTTTCAGGGGCTTAACCAAGGCCCTATCTGTTAATTCTAGAAATTTTGAAAAATAGACCAATCAAAAATTTGACTAGCTAATGATAATTTTTAGATTTACTCATGTGGCCAAATATTGACACAGTGGTTCCAGCAAATGCAAAGTCTTCTATCCCACCACTGAACCAACAAATGTAGTATGCTGGCTCTCTATATAGTGCACTAAAATCAAGTACACTGTGCAGAGAGTCCAGTAGATCCCCAGCAGGTGTGCAGAGGTAAAAGCAGGTAATTCTAATGCTCTTTTGTGGTAGTGTGGGTGAGCAGTAAGTATTATCAGAGGGTAGTGCTAAGCATTTGTTTTCCCACAGAGGCAATAAATGAGACACACACTCAAGAATAAATCTGAAACCAATTAGGAAAAATTTACTTGTATCTATATATATTTAAAAAACAAGAACTTCTTTCAACAACAATAAATGCTTTGAATGTCGATATTTCACCAAATGCAATTCAAGACACAGATGCTTTTAGCTTTTAAGCGACAGGCGGTTAATACCGTCAGGCAGAGACCATCACTGTCAAGGGGAATAAAGCATAGGGTTAGATAGCGGAGTACCGCCAACACATTTACCGTCACAGTCGGTGGTCGCAACACTCCACCGCAAAGTTTTGGGCGACAACGGTCGCATAGAGTTCAGGAGAAGTTCGGCCCCAAGGGAGTTAGAGTTTTGGAAGTTCCAGGGCTTGGACACAGCAGGCAGTTCCGGTTTACCTGTATTGGAGGCACTGGAGGTCTTAGGATGCAGAATTGGTTCTTTATTGGCCGCGTTCAGCTGCAGGTGTAGTAAGGGCAGTCCATCGCGGTTAGGGCAGTCATGCCCATGTTGCTGCTTTCACACAGGTGAGGCTACCAGAAAGCGGGTACAGGCTCACAGGAGTGGGCTATTTCCAGCATTGGTCGCAGGTACTGTGATGATTCCTCAGACAGGTGGATGCGTTGAAGGAGTCAGTTACCGGACTGGTGACCAACAGGCCTTGGCTGCTGCTACTTTTGGATGGTGAGGTAAATCGCATCAATACAGTCTGTGCTGGTCTTCACCTCGTGGCAATCTAGCTCCGGGTTCTTGGAGGCTACACAGGTTTCAGGTAGGGACGGGAGATCACAGTTTTCGAGTCCTTTTGCAGTTGGCAGGGTTTGGCCCCTGTTTCTTCTACAACAGAGCTCAGTACCTGGATCAGCAGCATGTCTTCTTCTTTTGTCTTCTTTAGGTCCATGGAATCTGAAGTCAAGGTCCCGGGGAGTCGCCTAAATACTGAATTTAGGGGTGTTGCAAGGGGAGACAGGTAGTAGCCAATGGGGCTAGTTACCTTTACGGTTCCTTCACCCTCTAGTGACTATATCCTGTGGGAAGAGGTGCTACTCTAGTCATGATTGGAGGTTTACTCACCATCTCAAGATGGTGGAATTTCAGGAGAGGGGTTCACAACACCTGCCCGCCCTAGGGGTGGTGTAGGCTGAGGGGGGACCCTCCTCCTCATCTAACTAATTTTCCTGCCTTTGCTCCCACCAAATCTAGAGCAGGAAAGGAGCTTGTCCTCCCCCACTATCTGGGGATTCCTGGTTTGGATTTCATAGGTGGCATCGCCTTTAAAGCATCCTGCCCAGGAAGACCATCCTGTCGTGGAGTAGGTGTGAAACACTGATGCCCAGAGCAGGAATTGTTTCTGCCCTCTGAGAGCGCTGGCTCTCACCCCATGAGGCTAGGAACATGTCTGGTGGTGGCAGGCTGGTATAAAAACAGCCAGAGACACCACTAGTGTTTGATTAGGTTTCAGGGGACCCTCTAAAAGGGTCTCCTGTGTGAATATACTAATAAATCCAACACTGGCATCATTGTCACTGCTCTCCCCCGCACAGATCCATCACTAAGTAGCTGCCCCCAGAGTGTGCTCTGCCCTTTTGTATGAGGTGTTTGAAGCCCTCCTCCACTCGCAGTCTCCTGCCTACGCCTCATCCCTGGTGGTCCACTGGGAGAGCATTTTGATCTTCTGATGTTCTGCCCCCTGTCACTCTGCTGCTTCTGTCTTTTCTTTGTTCTCTCTTTTTTCTTTCCTCCTACTCTGTACCTTTTTTCTCTTCCTGCCTTTTTCTCTGTTTTTTACTTCTGCCTCTTTACTCTTATTTGCCTCGTTTTCTTGATCTCCAGCGCTTTCCCGTTTCCCCACTGCTGCTGAGCCCTGGGGCCCCTCCCCCTCCAGTGCACCATTTTTCCCACTCCCTACTTCCCGCCTCCCAGCTGACCAGCCCTCCTCCCCTCTCACTACTTAATGGCGACCGCTGAGCGGCAAGGAGAGCAAGCCCACTGACCTGGTCAGTGTCACAGCTCTCCCCAGTGCAGCTCCACTACTAAGTAGCTGACCCCTGACGGTGCTCTGACCTTTCAGGGTCGGGTGTTTGAGGCTCTCCTCCACCCGCAGGCTCCACATCACTGGTTGTCCAGTGGGAGAACATTCTGCTCTTCTGCTGTTCTGCCCTCTGTCCCTCTGCTGCTTCTGTCTTTTCTTTGCGCTCTCTTTTTTTTTCTTTCCTCCTACTCTTTGTGCCTTTTTTCTCTTCTTTCCTTTTTCTCTGTTTTTTCCTTTTGCCTCTTTATTCTTGTTGCCTCTTTTTCTTACCCTCCAGTGCTTTCCCGTTTTGCCTGCGCTGCTGACCCCCGCGGCCCCTCCCCCTCCAGCATGCCATTTTTCCCGCTCCCTGCTTCCCGCCATCCAAGCTGCCCAGCCCTTCTCCCTCACACTACTTAATGGTGGCCGCCGTGTGGCAAGGAGAGCAAGCCTACTGACCTGGTCAGAATCACTGCTCTCCCCCAAGCAGCTCCACCACTAAGTAGCTGCCCACTGAGTGCACTGACACCGTTCTAGGTCGGGTGATCGAGGCCCTCCTACAACCACAGCCTCCTGCCTGCACCTCATCCCTGGTGGTCCAGTGGGAGAACATTCTGGTCTTCTGCTGTTCTGCCCTCTGTCCCTCTGCTGCTTCTGTCTTTTCTTTGCTCTCTCTTTTTTCTTTCCTCCATCTCGTTGTGCCTTTTTCTCTTTTTGCCTTTTGCTCAGTTTTTTTCCTTTTACCTCTTTACTTTTGTTGCCTCTTTTTGTTGGCCCCAGCGCTTTCCTGTTTTCCCGCCGCTGCTGACCCCCGCGGCTCCTCCGCTGTCCAGGGTGCCATTTTTCTCGCTCCCTGCTTCCCGCCTCCCAGCTGACCAGCCCTCACCCCTCACACTACTTAATGGAGGCCGCCGTGCGTCCATGCAGCGGGCACGCAGCTGCCACGCCAAAGGCAAGCCTGTCTGTGTCTGTCTGTGACCCAAACGTGGCCAGCGCCATGGACCCTGGTCCTCCGACTCACCACCAATATGACACCAGCATCCTCCACGATCTCAACCCCTGATGCAACAACAACTGCCAGCTCTCGATGCTGACCAACACCCACGGCCCGCTCTCCTGACTTCACTGCTGCCTCACCTTCACCCACCTCTGTACCCCAGCTCCCTCACTCAACCTACAGACCCACACTCTACCCAAGCCTCTCAAGTGCATTCTCCTCAACGTACAACCCTCCACAAACACGCCACAGAGATTTGGGACCTCCTCGACACATCCTCGCCCAACATCACCTTCCTACCGGAAACTTGGATGTACTCCAGCTCAGAGCCAGACATCGCCACCGCCATCCCTGATGGCTAAAAGATCATCCCAAAGGATCGTCCAATCCGGTAAGGAGGAGGCAACGCCATCATCTACAAAAGCTCCCTCCACCTGACCACCTACTCAGACGAACCAACGACCCACATTGAACACCTCCACCTCCACTTCCAGATCCAGACCAACCTGAAAACCACCCTCCAGAGCACCCTCGTCTACAGACCACCCGGTCCCCGCACCTCTTTCACCTTCGCAATCGTCGTTCTCATTGCACCCCAGGCTATGCATCCACCGACTATATCCTACTCGGAGACCTCAACTTCCATCTGGACATACAAAACAATCCGAACACTTTCTCCCTCCTTGAGAACATCGCCAACATAGGACTTAAACAGCTAGTCACCTCTCCCACGCACACAGCAGGACACAAACTTGACCCCGTCTTTACCGTAGAAAACAGCATCTCCTACAGCCATACCACCAAAACCTCTAGACCAACCACTACTGCATCCACTTCTCTTTCAACAAACCCACCGCACACCAGCATGCCCACCGTTTACCCCGCAGAAGCTTGAACAGAGTCACAGAAGATCAACTCACTGCCTTCCTCAATGACACATCACCACCGACATCCTCAGATGTCAACACCACAGCACGCAACCTCCACCAATGGATCGCAAACTGCACTGACACCCTTGCCCCCTCAAGAAAGCCACTGGCAAACAACATGTTAAGAAAGCAAGCTGTTTCCCCCACTTGCTTCAAGAGTCCAGACGCACCTGTAAACGGCTCAAGAAGACATGGAGGAACAACAAAACCCTGAAGCCCATGCCGCCTTCAAAGCAGCCCCAACGATAAACACCACCACCTCATCAAAACCACAAGGAAGAAGACCCTCCAAGACAGAATTAACAACAACGCACACGATAGCATAGAACTCTTAAGCATCATCAAGGAGTTCGCCAAACCCAATAGCGAGGCCACAGACGTCCCACCTTCCCAAAACCTTTGCAACAGACTCAGCACCCTCTTCTAACACTAGATCAAGACTATCTACGACAGCTTCGACACCCAGGACCACCTCACCACACCAGCAACCACCACAACTGATGCCGACCACCCGACTGTCTCTGCACAGCTGGTCCCCACTCACCATGGACGACATCATAAAGACCATGAAAAGCATTCACTCCAGAGCATCTTCGGACCCCTGCCCGCACCGCATCTTCCACAGAGCCGCCTCCGCCATCGCACTCGAACTGTGCCAAACCATCAACTGCTCCCTCGAGACTGCCACCTTCCCCAATGACTCGAAACACACCGAGATCAACCCCCTCCTGAAGAAACGCTCTGCAGACCTGATGGACCTCAAGAACATTAGGCCCATCTCCCTGCTCCCCTTCCCAGCCAAAGTCATCGAAAGAGCCATCAACGCCCAGCTTGCCAACTTTATCGAAACCAGCCAGGTCCTGGACATCTCCCAATACGGATTCTGAAGCAATCATAGCACCAAGACTGCCCTCTTCACCGCCACCGATGACATCCGCTCCCTCTTCAACCAGGGCAAAACCGCTGTCCTCGTCCTACTGGGCCTCTTGGTGGCCTTCAACACCGCATCCCACCACACCCTAGCCACAAGACTCCATGACGCTGGTATCCGAGAGAAGGCCCTCAACTGGATCCGCTCCTTCCTCACTGACAGAACACAACAAGTTAGACTCCCACATTAACTCTTGAAACTGACAGAGATCAGCTGCTGAGTACCCCAGTCTCCTCCCTTAGCACCACCCTCTTCAACGTCTACATGGCCCCCCTCGCAGCCATCGCCAGGAACCATGGGCTCAACATCGTCTCCTACGCCGACGACACCCAGCTGATCCTCTCCCTCACCAAAGAACCCACTGTCACCAGGAACAACTTCCACAAAGGAATCAAAGCTGTTGCCGCCTGGATGAAGGACAGCTGCCTGAAGCTCAACTCGGACAAGACAGAAGTCCTCATCCTTGCAGCCTCCCCCTCCACTTGGAATGACTCCTGGTGGCCCTCTGCTCTAGGAAGTCCCCCGACCCCCACGAAACACGCAGGAAAACTCAGCATCGTACTGGACTCCTCACTCACAATGGACCGCCAGATAAACACAGTCTCCTCAGCCTGCTTCAACACACTCCGTCTGCTTTGAAAGACCTTCAGATGGATCCCCAAAGAATCGAGGAAGACAGTCACCCATGCCCTCATCAGCAGCAGACTTCGCTACGGCAACGCACTCTAAGCCGGCGTCACCCAGAAACTCCTCCAAATTCTCCAGAATGCCGCAGCAAGACTTATCCTCAACATCCCCCGTCGCAGCCACATCACTCAACACCTCTGCGACCTCCACTGGCTCCGAGTCGACAGAAGAATTACCTACAAACTCCTCACCCATGCATGCAAGGCCCTTCACACCGCCGCACCCGCATACCTGAATCACTGACTCACATTCCACGTACCCAACAGACACCTCCGGCTACCGTCCCACGTATCCGCAAGACCAGAACAGGAGGAATGTCCTTTCCCTACTTCACCTCCAAGACATGGAACACCCTGCCCAGCCACCTCAGGAAATCACCCTCGCTAACGCAATTCAGAAAAGACCTCACGACCTTGCTTTTCGGATGAACTCAGCACTTAGTCTGATCTGCTGCCGTCCCCCCCCCAGCACGTTGAGACCCTAACGGGTGGGTAGCTGCGCTTTACGAACCCTTATGGATTGATTGAGGATTTATTAAGTCAAGATGTTTGTTACCAAACACCTTAGGAATCAATGAAGCCATCATGGAGCTAGGAAACTTGTGTTCATGAGTATCCAGCCCATGTACTCTTTATGGCTTCCCGGTTGGTTCACTAACAACATCACAGAGTAGACTGGACATTGTAGGGGCCTACTTGCTCATACAGCTAGGCCCACACATAGGATATAGTGCACCCTGCCTTAGGGCTGAAGGCCTGCAGTAGAGGTGGCTTACTTATATCTTTTGCAGTACATGGGAGGCATGGCACACGGAGCTGTGTGGCATGTCGACTCTTCAGATTTTCCGGCACCAAGACACACAGCCTGCAGTGGAAGTGTACATAGCCTTGGTGCGGGGCCCAGGGGTGGCACAATCAGTGCTGCAGCCCCAGATGACCCTCTTCAGTGGCCATGTCCTGGGTACCAGGGTTACCATTTACTAGAGACTTATAGGGGTGACTGAAGTTGTGCCAATCATGGTACAGTTTTGGGGAAAGAGATCTGGCACTGGGAACCTGGTTAGTGGGGACCCAGTGAACTCACACCAGGCATCAGGCAAATTGTAGGGATAACCATGCAAAAAAAAATCATTTTCTTACATGGCCTTAGGGCCATAAATGGAAGAACACACTCAGACAGCAAAGAAACAGCCACATATAATAGACTCCATCATGAGAGCCATATTGATTATGTACTGATCAATTTAAGATTGTCTCAAAGCATTAAGGACATGGTTGTGAAGAGTAGAATTGAAAGTGATCATAACCCCCTATGCCTATATATGCGTCCATACTGGGGGAACCTTTCTGCCGGCCATCAACTGTGTTGTGTTACTAAGGAAGTCCACTTAGCTAATAACAGACGCAATCTTAAATGGTTTCGGCTAAAAACTTGACAGGACATCCTGTCCTCCATTGGGTCTGATTTATCAAAAGCACTAACACAATTAGAAGCTACTGTGGTTACTCAGGACAACCTGCAGGAAGTAACAAACATTCATTTAACTTTCTTTTATCAGCTAATTGCACACTTTCTGTTACCTAATGAACACAATAGAAGAAAACATCATAAAACCATTACCTGGTTTAACAAATTGTGTAGGAAAACCCGAAGCCAGCTAGTAATAGCTATCAAGAATAAAAATCGGAAGTCAAATAAGTACCCTGCAGAAGGCTAAGAAACAAACCCAATATAAAGCTAAAAAGGATTGGGAGGTGAAAGGTGGCGAGACCTTCTAATCACTTGCAATGAGATAGATATGACAACGTTTTGGTCTCTAGTTGCTTGGGTGAGAAATGAGACAGCTTCACATCCAGTAAATCGTATTGCCCATTTGCCCACCTAGCCTGGGTTAACCACTTCACGTCCTTGTATAATGATGATTCTCTTGTGAGTTCAATAGAGGATCAGAATTTCATTGTTACTGACTACACAGTGTGCACACAGACATTTGATCTTTGCAATGTAGATATCTCATTAGGTGCAATAGTCCATGGGAAAACCCCTTGGCCAGATGGGATTCTGGGTGATATCTTTATTTCTGACAAATCAAAATGGTCTTATTATATCCTACTCTTGAGCAACACTATAGACAAGGGAGCACCCATCCCCAGCTCATGGAAAGGCACTGATGTGATACCCATTTATAAAAAAGGGGACCGTAGCCTGCCTCTGAATTACAGACTGATAAGTTTGACAGAAAGTTTTCTTGTCGAGTAGCTCTAGATAAAATCCATGCATGGATTGAAGAAAGTAAAATGCTTACTCCATATTGATCCCGCACAACCCCTAACTCACGAACCAGGGACCAAGAGAAATCTTTTCACACATAAATTGCTTATCAAACAACGGGGCCCATCACACATTACCCATAAATGATCCCTGAGGACAGGCGCTGGATTTGGGGGGTTTAATTTGTCAGTTTTATTATGCACAATACTACCCTTCACATTAATAACATTTGTATATATTCCTAACTATTCGTAATCTCAACTGTCTTCTTCCTTTGGTCGATGGACCTTTAGTTGAAGAGTTGATGGTGACTATGATTAACTAAACAGTTTAATACTTCAACTAAATAACCACAGAGTCATTTATCCAGTTAATGATTTTATCTTATTAAATGATCATATTTCAGATCGTCAGTGCACACACAAGATTACATATAAGAGAACAAATTATCAAGCAATGTAATCAAAATGAATCATTTGTATCGATATCAAAGCGTGCATAGGAATGGGGGAAGAGAAGGTACAGCATAAATACTCGCAGACATATATTGTTATGTTATGTTATGTTATGTTAAAACCACTTTTATAGCGCACGATTAAAGCAATTAAGGAGGGTGATACCCACCAAAGAATCAAGAAAACCACTTCCTTGGCCGAGGTTGTGGCAAGAGGTCCTCAGAGATAGGCTCAGAGGACAAAGTTAACAGGACAGATACAGCTAAGTTTGCCATAGACTAACAACCAAAATTAATCTCCCAATCAATCTACCTTGATCTAGTTCTCCTCGGACGCAGTCTCCTCCCAAGCACTCCCGCAACGTTCTCGTACCTAAAGTGTTCTCGGTCTTAGTGCTGGTCTGCTCTCTCTGTCTTGGTGCACTTCTCTGTGCGTTCTGATAGTCTCTTCTCTCTGATCTGCCACACTGGACTGCACTGCTATACCGGACCACACTGAACCGCCACACCCCAATTGGGATATCAATTATACCCTACTGTCTAGCTCACTATCTTACAATGTTGCTGTATCAGTAGAAACTCGGTCTGTGATTGGTTGTCATAAATCATACTAGGGTCGCCTCATCCAGTTCTCCTCACAAATCCATCCTATACCGGTTTTAACAAAGGAAGGATTGAAGACCAATACATTCGTATACCACTAACATTCATAGTTATACATTTTGCAACAATTGTACATTATGATATCCGCTTCACATTCAAATTGCACGTAGTGATGGCTGTTCCCGCAGTCGCTGTCGCGTCTTGGCACATAAACAATAGGACACAGGTCAACATGGCCTTCACACGGATTACATCAGATAGTACACTCTGCAGTCTGCAAGCAGGCAACCCATCTTTGTGCATGTGTTCTCTGTACCGACCAAGACAACCACATGCTGGTTCAAACAAGAGGCCATTTTCATGCAGGCCCAATCTCGTACTAAAGTAAATAAACACAAAAGAATATTAATTCATGAAATAAAACCCATTATGGTTACCTCCCACCATACTAATACCCTATATTAATTAATTCCTAGCGAAAGCTATTAATTTAAAGCATCCTTTTCATTATTTGTGCACAACATGCAAAATGTGCAATGTACAACATAGCATAAACATGCATTAGTGCGATTTTACAAAGCGCAAACAGTTAATACGTACTCATGCCAACATGGATTAGTATATTATATAAATTGCGTTTGCGCCCCCTATGTGAATGTATGCATTCAGGGTTGGTTAGTCCATGCAGTCAATACATTATTATGGGGTTACTTAATTTCATGAGGATGTATTTTACAAACCTCACTCCATCAATCCCCCCTTTGATGGTTTACCATCATAAAATCCCTAAACATACGGTTTACCAAGTTTTATAGCTGTTATTTTGTCTTTTGGCCCTTGCTCCTTACATTTTTCTTACAATTTTTCTTTAAAACCTTCCAATTCTATCTCATCTATCTCTTTTTTCCTTTCCTTACGTTCCTTACTTAATTTCCTTTCTTTCTTTTCTTTGCAACTTTTCTTCACACAAACATAGGTCATTCGTATCATGAGTATCATAACAGCTACAGAAACTATTGGTACTATTATTTTTCCTACTAAGGAACTACCTATAGAAGAAAACCAATTGCTTATAATAGAGAAACTCTTACTTAGTCTCTCCCAGACCCCATCAACCTCTAGTTGGGTTACTTCCTTATGCAAATCAGTGATATTCTGAATGTATCCTTCCAGATTCTTACTTTTGTCGGGAATGTAAGTGCAACAATGTTGAACTTTCAGCATTCCACAGACTCCACCCTCTTTTGCCAACAATATATCAAGGGCAAGTCGATTTTGCATAACCATAGATCTCATGGCAATCATTTCAGTGTCAATTATCAGGAATCCTCCAGCAGTATCCGTTGATAAACGATCAACCACTGTGGACAATTGTCGAATTTTGTATGCATTCAGTATAACCCCAACTCCAGGTATCAATGCTCCGAATATATCACCTACAATTTCTGAAAAACTTTCTCTTTTTACATGTTTTAGTCCTTGCTTTACTTCATCGATTCCATTTGTACTTTTGTCTACATGGTAGACTTTTGGAAAGACAATCCCAAGATAACAAGTTCCATACCAGTGATCTGGCAGCCGATAATAGGCTTTCCTCCCACAGACATAATATATGCCTGGCAAGACAGGGTCAGTTCCTCCCTTTAATCCCCAACCCCCAATAATTTTATAGGTATCTTCACATTCACTGGAACCGATGAAGTAATTGTTGTAATTAGTCTTTTCCCTACGTAAACATAACTTTCCCTTCTGCGACCAATCCAGAGCCATTGCAGCATAAGTCTCGCCTTTGTCATAGTTGCCTTCTCTGAAAACCCAAGGTGGTGTTTTTAGTTTCTCTTCAACATCTTTTCTCTGAAACTTAGCCCTTCTCTCTTCTACCATCTCCAAAAGATTTTCTCTTCCTTTTTCAATTTACATGTTAGATTATTTGTATTAGCGTATTCTATATCTAAAGGCTTGGTTGTCAGGAAAAAATCTCCCATGACATTTGCATGTGCTATCTTATTCAACTCAGGTATTACAGGGACTTTAGAAAAGATTGTATCTACATTGGAATAATAATAAACTAGTTTACCTGTTCTATACAACAAACTTGATAAGACACTACAGGTCACACCATAAGTCAAAGGAAGGTGATGATAGGTCACACCATCTGAAACAGACAATGGCAACTGTATACACACATAGCAGTCACTCACATCCATTGTTTCTACATATTAGTAGAGTAATTTAGTGAAAACATTCAAGGAAAAATTAGTAACTGATCTATCAGGATGCAAACTACTAGCATCTATCTGTTTCAAGTGAGTAATAGGAATTTGCTTAATGTCAGTGTCTACCCTTGGACCTGTCAAATTGTTAGGACGAGGTGTATCTTCTTTAATCAAATGTAAAGGTATTATAATTGTTAATATTATCCAGAATACTATCAGTATACAAAATTAACATAAACAAGCTTTATAACACCTATGCATAAAACTACATCTAGGTCTTGTTACTTGTGTATCTGCCATAGTAATATTAATCCTTATAAAATTCTAAATGGATTTTCTAAATCTATCTCAAATACATTCTATGAAAAATTAAAAATTAAAAAATGTAGTGTGATCCCACACTTCAAAAGCTTTCTTCTTTACGCCTTCTTTTATTTGAACTAATCCAAATTTTCAGGACGTCTTCAGAAAATTTTCTTCAGTTGTTAACGTGACACCTTAATTTGTTTGCAGTCTCTTAAGGTGGATTTAGATCACACTTTTCTTCTTGCTCGTGGTCAGTGCTGTTTCTTTCTTTGTTTAAATCTTCTTCTTCAATTTCCTCCAACACTATGTAAATACAGTCAGGTGACTTGAACTTTTTGTTTGGTTTTCTCA
Source organism: Calotriton arnoldi (assembly GCA_963921515.1). NCBI lineage: Eukaryota > Metazoa > Chordata > Amphibia > Caudata > Salamandridae > Calotriton > Calotriton arnoldi. The sequence continues at coordinate 985,926 of CAWUFW010005444.1, forward strand.
CTCTCTTTGGTCGCAGCACTGATTCGTCATCTGACTCTCCTTGTTCTATTTCACCTGGAACTTCATTTATCTGTTCTGGCCTGCTCTCGGGTCTTCCTTTCACCACCCTGTATTTCAGTCTTTTAACTCCGCTTGGCCACTGATTGTCTTTCTTTGCCCTCTTTGGTTGAACTTCTTCTTCTTCTTTGTTCAATTCATACCTTCGTTTCTTTCCACCTACTTTGAGTTTATTTTCTTCTTCTTTTTCTTTTTCTTTATTTCTTTCACCTATTTCTTTTCTATCCTTTCCCTCTCCATCGAAGAGTTGTCTTTCTTCTTGTTCAACAGCAGTTTCTTCAGTCCCAGTAGCTGGTACCCACTTTACTTGACTTGTGCTAAGCAATTCCTCATCAAGCTGCTCTTCAGAGTCCTTTGGTTTATGTTCACCAGTTTCAGAGTCTATTGCTCTAGCTTCACCAATTTCTTGTACTTCAGCCTCTGATTCAGAGCTCGGACTTGAAATCTCAAGATGCCGCTCTACTCATGGTTCAAGTGGATTTGGGACTCGCTGAGTGTGGCTGGCATGGATCCAATTTGATAAACCAGCACACTTTACTGCTGTAGTCGTCACCAATATGACCTGATATGGTCCTTCCCAGCGGGGCTCTAGGCAGGTTTTTCTTCTATGCCTTTTCACGTGAACCCACTCACCAGGGCTCAGGTCATGCGCTTGAGCCTGCTGTGTTGTGGTCGCGTCCACTCCAACCTGATGAAACACAGAACGTACTACATCAGCCAATCCTTTGCAATAGTCAAGGATGAGATCATCAGATATATTTATCAATTTGTTGGCAGGTATAAATGCTTGTCTCATTGCTCTTCCCATCAAGATCTCATGTGGACTCAATCCTGTCTTTTTGTCAGGATTGCTTCTGAGACTCATCAAAACTAGGGGTAAAGCGTCAGACCAATTCAGTGCTGTGGATTTACACACTTTCCCTAACCTGTTCTTAATTGTGCCATTTATCTGCTCTACTATTCCAGAAGCCTCTGGACGATAAGCACAATTAAGTTTTGGTTGAATGCTTAATACCTCACAAATCAGTTTGATCGTTTCACTAGTAAAGTGTGTTCCTCTATCTGTTTCCATAGTGACTGGGAAACCATATCTAGGAATGTATTCCCTCAACAAAAGTTTTGCCACCGTCAAACTGTCATTCCTCCTTGTGGGATAAGCTTCTACCCAACGGGAAAACAAACACACAATTACTAACAGATATTTGAGCTTGTTACATGGAGGCAACTCAATAAAATCGAGTTGTAGTCTAGTAAAAGGACCTCCTGCCCTCCCTGTTGTTCCCAGACTAACTCTTGTCTTTCTTCTCGGTTTTTGCTGTTGGCACGTCAAGCATTTCTGACAAAGACTCTCTGCAATAGTCCTGAATTTAGTATTAAACCACGTTTGTTTGAATGATCTGACCATGGCGTCTCAGCCAATATGTGTCATTCCATGGTACATCCTTGCCATATGAGAAAGTAAACTATCTGGCATGACTGGTCTTCCATCAATGTATACCCATACATCATCATCTTCTCGTCTCCTACATCCTACCCTTTCCCATTCCTGTTTCTCTTCATCACCTGCCTCTTCCTGCAATTGTCTCACTTCATCCCATGTTTCAATGGTGTTAGTAAACATAAGTTGACAAACCGTATGTTCTTTTGTTTTTCCCCGATTTATGGAAGTCTCACTCTTTGCACAATACTGTGCTACTTGGTCAGCAAATCTGTTGCCTTGAGTCACATAATCATCTCCTGACTTATGTGCGGCACATTTGACCACTGCAATTCGTTTTGGCAATTGTAATGCTTCAAGCAATTCCTTTACAAATTGACTATTCCTGATGGGGGACCTCGAAGAGGTCAGGAATCCCCTCTGTATCCATAGTTCTCCAAAATCATGCACAATGCCAAAGCCATATTGACTATCAGTGACTATAGTCACCTTCTGACTTTTTCCCAATTTACAAGCCCGAATTAGAGCTATCAATTCAGCAACTTGTGCAGATTTTACCCCTTTCAGACAGGATGCTTCCAGGATTGCTGCTACAGTACAGACAGCATAAGCAGAACTCAACACACCTGTTCCAGTTCGCAGACAAGAACCATCAACAAACATCACACAATCAGATTCTTCAAGAGGAACATCCTTATTATCAGGACGGGGCTTGGTGCAAAATTCAGTCACATCCAAACAATCATGTTCTGCTTCATTCCTCACTTCTTCCTCCCAAGCATCTGGCAATAAGGTAGAAGGATTCACATTTGTACATCTCACTATTGTCACATTTTCTGCACCCACAATCACTCTCTCATACCTAGTCAGCCGACTATAGGTAAGTTGCGGTATCCTTGTTCTTGTTAAGAGGATTTCAACTGAATGTGGCACATACACTCTCACAGGATAACCCATTATGATTCCTTCACTCTGTTCCAGACTCAAACAAGTAGCAGCTACTGCTTTCAAACATCCAGGTAAGGTGGCAGCTACTGAATCTAAAGTAGTGGAAAAATATGCTACTGGTCGTCTTGCCATTCCATGCCTCTGTGTTAAAACAGCAAGCGCACACCCATCTCTTTTACTGCAATACAATGCAAAATCCTTTGAATAATCAGGCATTCCCAATGCCGGAGCCTGACACAGACTATCTTTCAGTTTAACAAAAGCTTCCATACTTTCTTCATCCAATCTAACTGGGTCTTTCACATCATTCCTCGTCAACCACTGTAGAGGTTTTGCCATCAGTGAAAATCCACCGATCCACTGTCTACAATATCCAACCACTCCCAAAAACATTTGCACTTCTCTTTGTATTGTTGGTGGTTTCATGTCCTTAATCACTCGAATACGCTCTGATGTTACTTTTCTGACTCCCTTCTCAATCTTATGACCTAAGTATTGGACTTCCCGCAGACAGAATTGTAATTTATGTCCACCTTCTGCCAAATGGTTCAGTAAAGCAACTGTGTCTGCAACACGGGCTTCTCGAGTCTTTGATGCCACCAGTAGGTCATCAATGTACTGAGCCAGAACTGATCCTTCAGACATTCTCAAATTTTCCAAACATTTTTTCAAGATCTGGTTAAAAATGGAAGGACTCTCAGTATACCCTTGAGGAACTCGGCACCATGCCAAAACACGGTCCCCAAACCGGAAAGCAAATAAATACTGGCTATCCGGATGCAGGGGAATCGAAAAGAATGCATGACACAAATCAATCACTGTATACCAATCTGCATCATGTGGGATTTGGTAGAGAATCACTGCTGGGTTTGGCACAACTGTACAACAAGGCACAACAATTTTGTTTACCTTTCTCAAATCTTGTACTATTCTATAGGTTCCGTTTGGCTTTTTCAATCCCATAATAGGTGAATTACAAGGACTACTCATTATTTCTTTTAAAATTCCTTGTTCAATCATTTGATCAATTACAGGAGTTATTCCTGCTATAACTTCTGGTTTTATTTTATACTGTGGTGTATTTGGATAGTCAACACCATCTTTCACTGTAATTCTAATCGGATCCAATTTCTTCATCAACCCAATCTCCTGTCCTGTGAAATCCCACACCTCTGAATTCACTACCTTCATCAATTCTTCAGGCACACTTTTGTCTGTAAGAAGCTAAAATAACTCATTCACTGCTGTTCCTTGCTTTGCTAGCACCATTTTAAAAGCGACATCCTCATCAGGTGTCTGAAATGCAATACTATCCGGTTTGCAGTAAATTGTGCAATTCATTTTGCACAACAAATCTCTTCCTAACAAATTCACTGGACTCGAGTCACACACTACGAACTGATGCATGTCTTTAAAGGGGTCAATATGCACTTCAATTGGTTTAGTAACTGGAGTATTAATCTGTTTATTTGAGACTCCTACTACCTGGATAGTTTCTCCTGAGAGGGGTAGGTTTGGAATTTCTTCTGCTCTCACAGTAGAACGGGTAGCACCAGTGTCCACAAGAAAGGTGATATCATTACCTTCCACTTTTCCATCAACAAATGGACCTGACTGATCTACCTCTAGAGTAGCGCCAAGCATGCACTCTTCCTCTCCCCTCAGGCAGCGTCATTGATTTGACCCAACATCACCTCCATCACATTGCATCCAAAATTGGGGAAACTAACATTTGCATTAGTATTTTTACCAACCTGGTCTCCTCCATGGAACCCTGTATCCGCACTGTATCTTTGAGCATTTACATTATGTGGCAACGGTGGTTGCAGGACCTGATACTGGGTAGTAACTACCTGCTGCTGCGGTGGCTGTTGCACACCTACCTCACTCTGCACCTGTGGGGTTAAAATTTGATTTCCTCCATTAGTCCTCTGCACTGATCTACACTTATTCTTCCAGTGTCCATACTTTCCGCACCCATGACAAGGAAATTTCTTTTTCGCCTCTTCCCTGCTCATTTGTCCCCTACCTCTACCTCCACTGGGTCTTTGAGCATTCTGACTAACTCCTTCCATTTGGTTTATAGACTGAGAATTCAACTGAGTTTCTTGCTGCTCTGCTACCTTTACTTGCGCCCACATCATCTTTTCTTTTAATTTGCGATGGCGAGACTCGATGTCATCGCTGCAGAATTTTGACACTTCAAAATTTCATCAATCGTTTTGGCCTGCCAACACAACATGTGTTGCTGTATCATCTGACTAATCTCAGGTCTTAATCCATACACAAACCTATACACAAAATGACCCATATCTTTGTCTCCAATATTCTCAAAACCACTATACTTGTAATAACCTCACATAATATGCATGCACAGACCCTTTCGGCTCTTGGGTTGTTCTATCGATTTTTACCCAATCAGTTTCCTTAGGGGAAATTTTGCTTTTCAAGAAAGTAATCACCTGATGGTACTTTTTAATCACCTCATCAGAAGGTGCTCCTGTTTTGGAATCCCTAGGATATTCATCTTTTGGCCAATCAACTGTAATCTTACATTCAGTCCATAAATCTGCAGGGACAACAATTTAAAATAATCCATCTAAATCTTTTAACAATACTTTTGAAACTTTCACAAACCTCTCAACTTGTTTATACCATTCCACTGGCTTTTCTCTCAACCTGGGAAACTCATTGGTAAAAAACAATATATCCTGTCTAGACCACGGAACATGCACACAACCTCCTCCTGGAACTTCTCTCAAGGGACATTCCAGAGCTACATTTTCTACTTCTCTTACTGGACGTAAATATATTTCTTTAGCAGCCATTTCTTCTTTCTTCCTCATCCATCTACCCTTCCATCTTTCCACGTCTCCCCATTTTCTCAAAACAACCATTAACTCTTTTATCTGCAATCGTCTACCAGATGTATTCATATTTTCTATATCCTTTTCAGTAAAATCCACTCTATATGTCTTTTGCAACACTTTTGATCTCCCCATGTCTACTCCTAATTCATTCGCAGCTTCCACTAAATTTTCATGAAGATTTTGCGCTTTCCAAGTAATACTCTTACACAGATACATCAATTCATCATCCTGATAAGTCTTTAGCCTGTCTGGACTTATGGTCCCAATGATCATTTCTTCCAGATCTACTCTCAACTTACATACATCTATAGGCTGTGGCTGTGTTTTTCTCCTTTGTAACCCTGTCACCCAATCATCTAACTCTTCAGTTGTTGGACCTACTGAAACTTCACTTCTGGGAATTTCTTCCCACTCTATTCTTTTTGGCTGTAACTGCATTATCTCCCTAGGTGTTTCAATTATTGTTAGATTAGTCGGAGGTGTTGACCTACTAACTGTAGTGGGCTGTTCACTTTGGACACTTACAGCATTAATTCTACTACTAGCTGATGTTATAGCAGAATTTATTGGGACAGTCAAGGAAGGTTCATGGATAAGTCTATTTTCAAATACTAGTATTGCTGGACCTATAGTTACTGGCACAGTTATTGCGTCTATTTTCATATTCATCTGATTCAATTTTTCAACGAATTCTTTGGTTTTTATGTCCAATTCTGCCTCTCCTTCCTGCTCTACATCGCTTACAGTTGGAACTGGTGTCATTTGAGGTGTCAATGGTGTTTTCATTGACGGTGCATTTGGTGTCACCATCGCTGAATTCTCCTGATAAGGTGGTGGTCGTTTAACTAATATATCATCCAGCAGCTCATCATCAGATTCATTCGGGTTAAATCCCAAACCAAATTGCTTTAAATGTCTCCTTTTCTCCTTGCATTTGCTTCCTGCAGTCTCTCCTACCATTAAAACTGGATACAATCCTTCAGTTATCTCTCCATTTCTCCATCTCTTCATTCTGTCTTCATGCCTTTCATCATGAAACCTTCCAAACATAAATCTATTAACTCTACCACCTCTATGTCTTTCCCTTTCATACATTTCATCTTCCCATTCTACTAATGCTTCAAACTGTGTAGGTCTAGCTCTTGGGTCTAATGCCATCATCTTTTCTCTCAAATTACGCAATACTGCCAAATTAAAAGAACCATGCTCTGGAAAAGCTAGCACACCATCATTCTTCGTATATCCTACCCAATTTTCTAGCCAAACACATGTGTGATATGCATATTTCAACATCATATAAGACGCTGGTGTCTTTGGTGGAAGGATAGGAACTCCTTATCTCGTTATTACAGGATTGTCATTTTTAAAGAATCTTTTAATTTTGCCAAACAAAGTCAATTTCTCCTGTTTTGGTTGTTCGAAATACTTTTTTGCTAATTGTCAACAATTTTACTCGAACCAAATCTTTGCCCACGCAATTCACTATAATACACCAATCAAACTCCTTTGCCTCACTAGATACCTGACCAATGTCAGCGCGACACACTCTAACTCTTCCAATCAGAGCTTTCCACGTCTCCGCTAACCTGTCCAATACCAGCGCGGCTCACACCAACCAGCCAATGTGAGCTTACCTTGTCTTTGCAGTCTGACCAATGCCAGCACGGCTTTTTGTGACGTCAGCCTCTCCTCCTACTGCTGACCCTCCCTTTACAAAATTATCGGCACTTTTCTAAGTCCGTTTTCTTTACAATAACTCGTTAGTTACAACATAAAACAATACCACACTGTCTGTTTACTAAATAAAGAGATAGTTTTTCACTTTCAAGAATGTTCCTTTCAACACGGGCAAGTATAACAATTCCGCTATCTTTCCCTTCATCCAAGCTAGGGGAGGACCTGTTACTTCTTTAGGGATAAGGTCAAAGTTTCACAGAGGACCTTTTGTTGGAAAGGAGGTCTCGCTAGTCTTCTGGGGATAAGGCCTAAGTTTCACAAGTGGACCCTTCGCTATCTCACTCTTTTTCTACATACACGCTAAATAGTCCCTAAAATAACACATACGTGTTACCACTAGTTTAAACAGACAATGCACCTATTCCCGTGTGATTTCACTTTTCCTCTGCCTTATTTCAGGCTAACTTTTACTTTGCCGGCTTCCCAGATACCCTTCTGTACCTGTGTTCCAAAGACTACATAGAAACGCGATACTAACTCACTTTACATGGAATGTTAAACATTTAATCAATAACCAATAAATCACCAAACTAATCAATAATAACCATCATTCTGCTACCAGAAAAAAACTGATCCAGCACAACCCCTAACTCATGAACCAGGGACCAAGAGAAATCTCTTCACACATAAATTGCTTATCAAACAACGGGGCCCATCACACATTACCCATAAATGATCCCTGAGGACAGGCGCTGGATTTGGGGGATTTAATTTGTCAGTTTTATTATGCACAATACTACCCTTCACATTAATAACATTTGTATATATTCCTAACTATTCGTAATCTCAACTGTCTTCTTCCTTTGGTCAATGGACCATTAGTTGAAGAGTTGATGGTGACTATGATTAACTAAACAGTTTAATACTTCAACTAAATAACCACAGAGTCATTTATCCAGTTAATGATTTTATCTTATTAAATGCTCATATTTCAGATCGTCAGTGCGCACACAAGATTACATATAAGAGAACAAATTATCAAGCAATGTAATCAAAATGAATCATTTGTATCGATATCAAAGCGTGCATAGGAATGGGGGAAGAGAAGGTACAGCATAAATAATTGCAGACATATATTGCTAAATTAAAGCAATTAAGGAGGGTGATACCCACCAAAGAATCAAGAAAACCACTTCATTGGCCGAGGTTGTGGCAAGAGGTCCTCAGAGATAGGCTCGGAGGAAAAAGTTAACAGGACAGATACAGCTAAGTTTGCCATAGACTAACAACCAAAATGAATCTCCCAATCAATCTACCTTGATCTAGTTCTCCTCGGACGCAGTCTCCTCCCAAGCACTCCCGCAACGTTCTCGTACCTAAAGTGTTCTCGGTCTTAGTGCTGGTCTGCTCTCTCTGTCTTGGTGCGCTTCTCTGTGCATTCTGATCGTCTCTTCTCTCTGATCTGCCACACCGGACTGCACTGCTATACCGGACCGCACTGAACCGCCACACCCCAATTGGGATATCAATTATACCCTACAGTCTAGCTCACTATCTTACAATGTTGCTGTATCAGTAGAAACTTGGTCTGTGATTGGTTGTCATAAATCATACCACGGTCGCCTCATCCAGTTCTCCTCACAAATCCATCCTATACCGGTTTTAACAAAGGAAGGATTTAAGACCAATACATTCGTATACCACTAACATTCATAGTTATACATTTTGCAACAATTGTACATTATGATATCCGCTTCACATTCAAATTGCACGTAGTGATGGCTGTTCCCACAGTAGCTGTCGCGTCTTGGCACATAACCAATAGGACACAGGTCAACATGGCCTTCACACGGATTACATCAGCTGGTACACTCTGCAGTCTGCAAGCAGGCAATCCATCTTTGCACATGCGTTCTCCGTACCGACCAAGACAACCACATGCTGGTTCAAACAAGAGGCCATTTTCATGCAGGCCCAATCGCGTACTAAAGTAAATAAACACAAAAGAATATTAATTCATGAAATAAAACCCATTATGGTTACCTCCCACCATACTAATACCCTATATTAATTAATTCCTAGCGAAAGCTATTAATTTAAAGCAAATTTTTCGTTATTTGTGCACAACATGCAAAATGTGCAATGTACAACATAGCATAAACATGCATTAGTACGGTTTTTCAAAGCGCAAGCAGTTAATACGTACTCATGCCAACATGGTTTAGTATATTATATAAATTGCGTTTGCCCCCTGTGTGAATGTATGCATTCAGGGTTGGTTAGTCCATGCAGTCAATACATTATTATGGGGTTACTTAATTTCATGAGGGTGTATTTTACAAACCTCACTCCATCAATATCAAGCAGGCTTCAGGAAAAAAAACGAGCACTTTCAATCATGTTTTTCATTTTCTGCTACTTCACTGGAAAACATTGCGGCAAGGGTCACTTATACGTGGCCTCTGTCGATTTAAAGTTTTCTTTTGACTTGGTTCCCCAACAAAAGCTTTGGCAAGTGCTTTTAGAGATGGGAATGCCCCCAAATATTTTAGCAATTATTTTTCGGCTCCATGAAGGTAAATTTGCCAGAGTTTGTTGGGAGGTGCCAGCTTTCAAACCAAATCCCTTTTAGAAAGGGTGTCCGACAGAGATGCATTCTCACTCCTACCCTGTTTTCTTTATACATGAATGAGGAAGTGCATTTTCTTTCAATCCTACCCTTGGATGCCCCAACCCTGGGCCAAGCGAAGGTATTTACGTTGCTATTCGCAGATGACACCCTATTAGTACCTCAAACTCGCAAAGGGCTCCAATCCTCCCTGTCTCGTTTTGAGGAGTTCTGCCTAGCACGAGATTTAGAGGTTGTTAAACCTGTCATCCTTAGGGTGGTCTACCGCCAAATATTTTGCCTGCTTACCTCCTCTTTTTGCTGCATCTTTTGGCTTTAGAATTCTGAGCACTTTGCCGCTGCTGACAAGTGTTAAAGTGCATGTGCTTCTCCCCTAAACATGGTAACATTGGTGTATAAACAATTGGCAAATGTAATTTACTTGCAAGTCTTTTGTAAAGTAGTATACCATATTCCCAGGGCCTGTAACCTAAATGCTACTAGTGTTAATGTTAATGTTATAGGAACTTATAAAGCGCAGCGGTTACCCGGAGGTGTCCTCGCGCTAGTTATCATCCCCTGAGTAAAGAACGGTAAACCGCAATTACAGGTTAAAAAGCCAGGGGGCATATTATCAAGGATGTGGGATAATTATCGCAAAGCACACTTAGCGCTTATTTTTTTATCGCCGGCTATCGCTGGATTATATCGCGGAGATAACGCGTTATTATCAACGCTTATCTCCAAGGCGATCGAAAATCCGGCGATAGCGGCGAAATCCAGCAATAACGCGCGAAATCCAGCGATAAATTCCACGCGCTAATGAAAAGCTTGCTAATAGGCAGGTGAGGACTTAACCTCACAATCCACCTCCCATTGACTAGAATGGTTAAGTCAAGTTTTAAAGAGGTGTTAGATTTCAGCGATAATCGCGGTTAGCGCGAATTATTTTATCGCTTCGCGGGCCTTGCTAATAGGGGGAAGTTGTGTTTGCGACTGTGTTCAGTCGCTTGTAGTTGGGAACGCCTACTTTGCATGTCATTAGCGATAATTATCGCTGACATGCAAGGCGGCCAGGAAACGGTCACTTTCGCCATAAAGCTGTCGCTAACAGCTGTTAGCGACAGCTTGCTAATAGGGCGATAAAAATATCGCCGCTTTAGCGGCAAAAAGTGCCGCTAAAGTGGCGATACTGCCCTTGATAATATGCCCCCAGGTCTTTAGTCCCTTCCTAAATGTCAGGAGATCTGTGGTGTTTCTCAGGAAAAAAGGAAGGTCATTCCAGGCTTTTGCAGCGCGCACGATAAAGCTTCTTCCACCCCAAGAGACTTTTTTTGTAAGTGGTACTTTCACCAGCTTGGCTTCCATAGAACGCAGGGTTCTTTTAGGCCGGTACCATTGTATATGCTGTTTCAGATAATCTGGACCTGTGCCTTGGAGAGCCTTGAAAACTGTACAAAGGGCTTTGAAGCGCACACGTTTCCTGACAGGCAGCCAGTGAAGTTTTTTAATTTCCTTGGAGATGGACTCAATTTAGGTGTGCCCGAAAGCAGCCTCGCTGCCGCGTTTTGCAGCAGTTGGAGTTTGTTCATGAAGCGTTCCTGTAGGCTCAGATAGAGGCCATTACAATAATCGAGCCTAGACAGGATAAGCGTCGTGACCACTGTCCTCTGGCTGTCAGCCGGTAGAAAGGGGAGATTTTTCTTGATCATTCTAAGCACATAGAAAGTGGCGGATGACATTGCATTAATCTGATCGCCAAAATTAAGCTTGTCATCAACCATAATACCTACATTTTTTACTTTCCTTGAAGGTATAGGAAGAGTGTTCATTGTTATTGGCCACAAGTTGGGGGTCCAAAAGTTGGCATAATTCCCGAAAAGGATGACTTCTGTCTTGCCTGAATTTAATTTTAGGCAGTTTTGTGACATCCACCTCCCCACAGCTTCCATACAGTCGTGAAACTAATTTTCTGATTCAGTTCCCTGACCAGGCCATAGCGCCACGACTATCTGTCTGTCATCAGCATAGGAAGTCAGGTTAAAACCAAAGGAGCTGATTAGTGAGGCAAGGGATGAGACGTACACATTAAAGAGTAAGGGGCTGAGCGAAGACCCCTGTGGCAATCCACAAGGCAGGGAGAAAGGTTTAGAATGAAATTCATCCAGTGCCACTATTTGTGATCGCCCAGATAAAAACGATTTTAGGAGCTTCCACGCTTTACCTTGAACCCCGCATGCCAACAGAAGGTCGATCAATAGATCCTGATGGACCGTATCAAAGGCCGCCGACAGGTCGAGCAGAACCAAGGCGGCCTTACCTCCCTTATCCAGAGCTTCCCTAATCTCTTCCGTGGATTTAATAAGTGCAGACTCAGTGCTGTGACCTTCTCTGAAACCGTATTGTGTAGGGTCTAACACTTGATTTTCACGTCAGAAGGCACTGAGTTGCAAGTTCATTGACTTCTCAATCATTTTCGCTGGTAGCGGAAGGCGAGATATCGGTCGAAAATTGTTAGGATCCTTAGGATCAAGGCTCGGCTTCTTTAACAAGGGTAGTATGGAAGCAATTTTCCACAGTTTTGGGAAATGCCCTGTTTTGAAAATTGCATTAAAGAGGGAGGTGAGTGCAAGGGCTACGGGTGCCTGGGCGCGTTTGATCACCGAGACCGGGCAGGGATCAAAGGGGGAACCTGATCTCGCTGCGATGAGGAGTCTCTTAGTATCCGTTAAGGATATTTCGACAAATTTGTCAAAGACACGGGGAGGGTCCTTAGCTGGCCTACTTTTCTCCAGCGAAACCTCGGTCTCTGCGGAACTAGGGGGGCTAAATGCTGAAAAAATGACCTCCACCTTATTCAGGAAGAACCTCGCGATGTCCTCGCATAGTTCCTGATTTGACTCAATTTTTGCTGGATGGGGGGAGACCAAACCTGATACTGTTTTAAAGATTTCTTTCGCCAAATTTTTTGCTAAACTGATTTGATTTGCGAAGAAAGTTTTCTTAGCATTAAATATCAGTAGTTTGTAGGAGGCAAGACTCTGTTTGTATATCTTTTTATTAGATTCCTCATATTTTTTCCTCCAATTCCGCTCCAAGGTTTTGCAAGTAAGTTTCTGTTTCCTCAGCTCCTCCGTATACCAGGGAGCTGTTGGGTGAGATCCTTTGGGAAATCGGAATTTTACTGGGGCTAGTTTATTGCACGCTGTTCCCACCCAGTCTGTGTAAAAGGTGGTCGCCTCATCTATTCCTGTAGGTAACGGACCAGCAGTTGCTGTAAGCGCCACCTCTAAGTCATTGCCCTCAATTTTATTCCATGCCCTGCTATCAATCTGACTCTTAGTGCCCCCCCTGGCGACTCCGTGAGCGGGACGGGTCAGTTCGAATAATACAGCTGCATGATCAGTCCATGTGAGGGGCAGCACATCCGTACAGGTGAGTTGTGGATGGTTTGAAAAGATACCATCCAAAGTGTGCCCTGCTAGGTGAGTGGGTCCTGTCACCTGTTGAATAAGGTCCCCGCTCTTCATCATATCTACAAGAGCCCATGTGTCAGGTTCCATGAGTGCTTCCAGGTGATAGTTGAAATCACCCAAGATCGTGAAGGAGTCAGTACATAGCCCTACTTCCAACAGATTCCCAATAGAGGCTAGGAAGTTGTTTCTGGGCCCAGGGGGTCTGTATAGTAGAATGCCCTTAAAAGTGTGGTGATCGGAAAGAGAGAAGCTAAAGGAGAGTGCCTCACAGGCTGAGTTTGAAGCTGCGCAAAAACCCGCCTTCAGTGAGCTATGATAGATAATAGCTACGCCCCCTCCTTTCCTAAGTGGTCTGTTTAAGGTGTGACATTGGAACCCTGGAGGGGTGGCCTTAACAATGTCAGGACCTGAGGCTTCGTCAGTCCATGTTTATGTAATAAACGCCATTTTGATGTCTCTTTCCTCAATTAGGTCCGCACACTCTATGCTGTGCTTCACTAAAGATCTGGCGTTAAGCATCATACATTTAATCACTGTATTCGCCAGACCCCTACATTTTTGCTTTTTAGAGGTTATGGAGCTAACAGTTCTGTACATGAGCTTGGGCAACGTGCAGTAGCAAATGGTGCAGGTGACCAGGGGAGAGGGAGGACTTGAATCCAGCGTGAGACATACACACCCAGTGGATTTACTAGTTGGCCTCAAATCTAGTAGCTGTGCTTTTGTGTAACTTACGATGGAGGCAACTCCTGGTTTAAAATGCACAGAGGGACTGGCGCTGAGCGCGATCCGAGCGCGGACGGGCGCAGACGGGCTTGCCTTTAGCGCGCCTTTGGGTCGCCAGTGGCGCGCCCGCTGCGCGTGGCCGCGCAGCTGCCGCGTCAGCATGCGCATTTGTAGTTTGGCAGGGCAAGGAACTAGCCCGCTAACCTACACTATCTCCAAGATGGCGGTTCTGTTCAGCCCTCCGGAACCGTCACAATCTTAGCGTGTAACCCCCAGGCGAGATGCCTCACCGCAACTGAGAGTGCAGCGGCGATCCCACAGAGTCCCAGGTGCGTTTTTAAAATAGTAATTAAGAACACAGTATACACCGTTTAAAATCAGGGAAATGTCCTTTTTAAAAATAGCAATTAAGAGCACAGTATACACAGTTTAAAAAAATCAGGGAAATGTCATCAAATAGTGCAAATCGTGCAAGAAATCGCGCTACTAAGTGTCTCCCGGCTCAAGCCTCAGGAGATAATAACTCAGTGCGGTCGCGTAGTGGGCTTTTAGCACTGATTGTAACACCCACGCAAGTAGCCTTTCAAACCTGTCTCAGGCCTGCCACTTCGACTTGGCATCTAAAACTCCTTGCCAAGACTTAAACTCACCTTTTATTACAAATAAGCCACCCCAAAGGTAGGCCCTAGCAAGCCCCTAGGGCAGGGTGCAGTGTAATTGAAAGTTAGGACATGTACTGTTAGGTTTTGCATGTCCTTGTAGTGACAAACACCCAAATTCATTTTTCACTAGTGGGAGGCCTACTCCTCTCATAGGCTAGCATTGGGTATGCCTTAAAAACCTGTTAAGCTGTAATTCCTGATCAGAAAGGAGTAGTGTAGTAGAAGATAAGCGGCAGACATGATAAATGCGTTAGAGATCCTTTATTAGAAGCGCAGAGGGAAAGACAAGAGCGGACTCTTCCAAGCAGGAGCCAAGCGAGTAACTCTCTTGGAACAGAACCCTAAGTCAAGAGCAAACATAGAATAGGAATGTGGGTACATTCTCATGAAGACATTACAGTCTGTGAAAGACTAGAACAGTAACATGTACTACAAGTAGCTGCATCATGTTTTATGTATTTGGAATGGTAATGATAAATCCTCTTTAATGGCAATCGGATTTAACATTTCTATTTTAGAAATGCCCCTTTTAGAAAGTGGTACTTTCTCTGCTCTTGCTGCTCTGTGTGCCTGCAGCCTATCTCCAATATACGTCCGGGGTGAGTGACAGCTACACTTTGAGCATTCCCTCTAGACACTCACAAACACAGGAAGGGTGGGTGTGACAGAGAATCCATCTGCTTTCTTCTGAATTATGATAGCTCTTCCTGGGCAGGAAGAGAGAGGTGACACCTACACCTGAACAGGCAGTGTCTTGTTTCCCACACAAAGGGCTGATTACCCACCACTGATAGTCTGGAGCCAGGGCTGGGAAGGACCTCTGTGCACGTTAACGACCCTTCTTTAAAAGTCACCCCCACATCAAAGGCACAACTGGTTATAAGTATTGGAGCTCTGACCCAACCAAGACAGTGCACTACTGGACCTGTGATTATCTCTGCCAGAAGTAAAGACTACTGTGCTACAAGGATTGCCACTCTGGTTACCTGCTGCTCTGAAGACATTACATTCTGTGAAAGACTAGAACAGTAACATGACCTACACATCTTCTCCCTTTCCAAAGGCAAGGTAACAAAAGCAAGGTGAATGTCGTAAAGAGGAAAGAAAGAAGAGAAAAAAAAAACCTAACAAATAAAGTCTTTGAGATACATTGGTGGTCTGCGGAACCTGAGGGAGCGAGATAAACTTGGGCTGTCAGGACCCGAGGCTGAAATGTCCAAAGAGGAATCCTGAGGCATGAGGGAGTCACCCCCACCGAGGGCCACACATGGCAACCCAGAAGGAGAAACGTCCTCGGGATTCTGGGCTAAGACATAGCCACTGCTGCTTAAAGAACTGACAGACTTACTTTGTTTGGTGTTCACATCTCCCCTTTGATATAAAGCAACACGTCTGAAATTCCAACACTCTCCATTGTTTAGGATGATGCAATGATCAAGAACTTTTTTGACACTGAAGGGACGTTTAAATTTCGAAAGGCCTCTCCCCACTCTGCCACTCTTGATCTTGACTTGGTCACCCACCTTGAAGCGACAGGGAAAATCCACTGTTTCAAGTTGGGTGGTCCGTCCTCCTTGTAAGGTGACCAGCTGTTTCATCCACGAGGGAACAAGTTTCGAGCCTGGTGCCCTGCCTCTCATCAACTCGAAAGGCAAACTCTCACCGTCGACAAGGGGAGTGGTCCGGTAGGCCCAGAGCAACTCATTAACCATCTTACGTACCACTGAGCCATTGGCGGAGGCCATTTGAATGATCCCCTTCACCACTCTATTGGCCCTCTCACACAGACCATTGCCTTGAGGATTATAGCGGGAGGTGCGGTGGTGAGAGATTCCGCAATCCCTCAAGAAGGTCTGCATCTCCCTCGACACTAACTGAGTGCCGTTGTCTGTAATGAGGACGGAGGGGATGCCCTCATCCCTGAACAACCTGCCCAAAAACTTGATGGTACTCTTGGTGGTGACATCATTTGTGAACTCCACCACAAGCCATTTGGAAAAAACATCTACTACTACAATGCCAAACCTGTCTTTCTCGTGCAGTTCCCCCATGGGGCCAATGAAATCTAAGCAAATGCTGTGCCAGGGCAAACCCGGATTCTGGATGTGAGCGCTGTTGGACTTGCAACCCACCTTAAGTCTCTTCTCACCTTCTTTGCATACTGGGCAGTTTTCCACCCACTGCACTACTTGGGCATCTAGGCCAGGCCACCAGAAATGATTTTTTAGGTGACGTTGTGTGAGGGTTTGGCCGAGGTGAACTTCATGAGCTAAGGCCAAGAGCTTCCTCCTGATGCCAAAGGGGGGAACAAATTTCTCTCCTTTGACTAAGACATTGTTGTTGCCTAGTGAAAGTTCATCAAGGATCTTAACATAGGGACGGACAGAGACTGGGAGGCAACTTTCTCTCCTAGGACCGGACTTTAACGGTTTGGCTACTACCTGTAAGGTGTGGTCATTCATCATCTCACACTCCCAATCACTGGCATCAAACACACCTTTGCCCACAAAGACCTCATCCTCTAAGGAAGACACAGCAATGTCGTCATCAAATTCAGAGGTGCAGGGATCAAGAACAGACCGCCAATCAAGTGACATTCTGGAGAGGCAGTCGGCTTGGATGTTCCTCCACCCTTGAATGTACTCCACCTGATATTATTATTATTACATTAATTATTAAATTAAATTTATAAGGCGCACAGCTACCCGGAGGTTTCCCGGCGCCATCGGACACAGTGCGAAAGAAAGAAATAACATCTACTGGTTGAATAGCCAAGTTTTTAGGCCCTTACGAAAAATTTTATAACTGGTTTCGTGCCGGAGCGGCATGGGGAGTGAATTCCACAATGAAGGGGCCAGATAAGAGAAAGACCGGCCACCCATACGTGTTCGTTTGAACCTGGGAACAGGAAATTTGGCCTGAGTCGAGGATCGAAGCAAGCCTGTTGGAAGATATGAATGGGCTAAGGCATTCAGATATTGAGGTGCTGTGCCCAGCTTGATCTTATGCATATAAAATAGGGCCTTAAATTTAGTACGATTCTCTATCCTAAGCCAATGGAGGTCACGGAGAGAACCTGAAATGGAGGACTTTTTAGGCACATGGCAGAGCAGTCTAGCCGCCGAGTTCTGAACTACTTGCAGTTTTCGAACCACCTCCTTATTTGCTCCTAAGTACAGGACATTGCCATAGTCCAGCCTGGACATAATCAATGCCTGGATCACTGTTCTTTGTGTGGGACTAGGCAACATCCAAAGTACTTTTTGGAGCCATTTTAGGATGGTGAAGCAGGTTGGGGCGACCTTGACTGCTTGCTGCCTCATAGATAGCTGGTCATCTATGACTACGCCTAGATTACGTGCTGTTTGCACCGGTTGAGGCAGACTGCCCATTTGAGGAGGCCAATGACGGGGGCCCCAAAGATCTTTGATTTTCCCCAGGATCAGAACCTCAGTCTTTCCACCGTTTAATTTTAACCAATTAGTGTGCATCCAGTTAGCTATCTTTTGCAGCCCTACCTAGAGAGATGAGACCATGGATGTCTCATTAGTGGACAAGGAGAAGATTAGCTGGGTATCATCAGCATACGAGAAGATAGACAACTCAGCCTCTTCCGCTATTGTGGCTAGAGGGCTAACATAGATATTAAACAACAATGGGCTGAGGATCGAGCCCTGCGGTACTCCATAAGGAGAAGCGTGGGACTTAGAGCTAGTAGACGGCGAAAAAACCTGAAAAGTCCGGCCAGTCAAAATATCCTTAATCCATTTAAAAGCTGAACCGACTATACCCAGGGATTGAAGTACTTTTAATAGGGCAGTGTGTGACACAGTGTCAAAAGCGGCACTCAATCAACCAGTATGAGTGCCACCGTTTTATCCCTGTCAAGATGTTGGCGCAGTACTTCAGTAACTCCCAGGAGCGTGGTTTCTGTGGAGTACCCTGCTCTAAAGCCCGATTGTGACACATGTAAGATTTTTTGGGATTCCACAAACTGCGTAAGTTGTTGATTAACGTGCTTTTCTAAAATTTTTGAAAATGCAGGAAGTAATGAAATCGGGCGGAAGTTTGAGGGTTCAGCCGGATCAGCATTGGGTTTTTTCAGAAGGGGAAGGACCATGGCATGTTTCCACGCGTATGGTAAGATTGCTTCCCTCAATGACGCATTGAGTAACTCCAGGATGAGTTTAAGTGAAGTAGGTTCTAGTTTTTGGAGAATGGGAATGGGAAGAGGATTATTAGGTGAACCAGATTTAAGACTATTTAAGATGAGGCTGAAGGACGGGATGTCCAGCGGCAGCCAATTTTTTAACATGTTAGTTGGCACCGTGCTATGGGTCCCTTGTGGAGTAACACAACCTGACGTGGAGGAGGCGCTCTTAGTTTGCTGCTCCGCATTAGTTGTTACTGCATTTAGTTCTGAGTAGATCTTCTCTACTTTGCCAATGAAGAACATTGCCAAGTCGTCACATTGAACTTCATCGAGCAACGGTGGTGCCGGTTGGCAAGTTGCTCCTGAAAGCTCCTTAACTATTTTAAACAGAACTTTGGAATTATTATGTGCCAATGTAATAGTGTTATTAACATATTCCGCACGAGCAGCATTGCACAAGGAGTGGTAGTCCCTTTTGGCAAGTTTGTAAGTATGTCTGGATTCTAGCACATAGTCCTTCCTCCAACGTCTTTCCAATGCTTTACATTTGGTTTTTTCAACTTTTAGTTTTTCCATGAACCAAGGGGCAGGGGGACGATAATTATTCATTTTTTTGATAGACGTTGGAAGACATTTATTAACGGATGTCACGATCCAAGTATGGATGGTGTCCAAATCCGATGTCTTAATGGAAGAAATGGCAGGAATATTATTCACAAGATGTTGATTGAAAGAATCTATATCTAGATTCTTCCAATTTCTAAACATAGATCTGGTGGTTGGAATGAGTGTATTATCCCACCGCAGATCAAGCCGCACCTTAAAACCCACCAAAAAATGGTCCAACCAAAGTATAGGAAGGGGTGTCTGGCATGCGATGTTAGGTAAGTTAGAGAAGATAGGATCTAACAAATATCCTGCCCTATGGGTGGGGCCTGAGTTGCAGAGAAAAACATTCATAGCTTCCAAATCGGCTATCAAGGCAGTACTCATAGTACATTCTGGGTCGTTAAAATGAATGTTTAAATCTCCCAGGATAGTAAAATTGGCCGCATCTAACAGAAAAGGGGCAATGAGAACCGGAAACCTCGCCGCCCACAGCCCTGCTGGTCCCGGCGGACGATACACCAAGATCCCAGAAAGCGTAAATTTAGGTGAAAGGAGGAGTCTAAAAGAACTAGCTTCACAGCCCTCAAAGGGTAAATTCTCCCATTTGCAGGTAAAATCCTTTTTAAAAATTACCGCAATGCCACCACCAATTTTATCCTCACGATCCTTTCTGATGATCGTGTAGTTGGGTGGTAGGGTGGCTGCAACATCGGGGCCGGAGCTTTCATGTAACCATGTTTCCGTAAGGAAGATTGCATCAGGCTGTATATTCTGTAAGAGGTCATAGATGTCCTCCTTGTGCTTGGAAAGCGATCCACAATTTATATTAAAAAAGGTAAAGTCTTTTAGAGAAGCTACTTCATTCTTAACGGGGGCGGGGAGCTGCTTGATAGAACTCGTGGAGGTAGTGGTGTTAGGAGTATGTATCCTATTAAGTGAAGTGGTACAAGTAAAACCACAGCAGGGACAGGGCAAAAGAGGATATCCTAGTTTAAAAGAAATACATTTTTCTTGAGATTTTAGGCATAGTCCATGTAGCACATTAGAAGAGTAGTTCCTTATATCCTTTAAAAAAGGGGCAGGGGTTGTGGCCCCTGGCCCCGGTCAGGCATGGACGGGCGCAGACGGGCTTGCCTTTGGCGCGCCTGCTGCGCGCATCCGCTGCGCGAAGTGTGAGGCATCGATTAATATCCTGTTCAGCAGCTGGTCTGCTGACGTCAAATCACCGCCTCCCCCCGCCTCCTACCCGGAAATTGATGAATCTGCGGCTCCCTCCAACAACAAGCGGGAAAACCCGTGGTGGACCGGGGAGCAATGCGGAAAGAAATGAAGTACAGGTAAGAGCAGTGCCCAACAAAGTTAGTTCCAATCAGTTTGAAAACAATTTTAAAAGGTGCAAAAACGACCAGCAGCAGCAAAGCGCAGTGTCAAACTTTCAATCGCGCGTCCGCTCCGCGAAGTGTGAGGCATCGATTTATATCCTGACGGCAAATCACCGCCTCCCCCCGCCTCCTACCCGAAAAATTGATGAATCCGCGGCTCCCTCCACAACAAGCGGGAAAACCCGTGATGGACCGGGGAGCAATGCGGAAAGAAATGAAGTACAGGTAAGAGCAGTGCCCAACAAAGTCAGTTCCAATCAGTTTAAAAACAATTTTAAAAGCTGCAAAAACGTCCAGTAGCAGTGAAGCGCAGTGTCAAAATTTCAATCGCGCGTCCGCTGCGCGAAGTGTGAGGCATCGATTTATATCCTGTTCAGCAGCTGGTCTGCTGACGGCAAATCACCACCTCCCCCGCCTCCTACCCGGAAATTGATGAATCCGCGCTCCCTCCACAACAAGCGGGAAAACCCGTGGTGGACCGGGGAGCAATGCGGAAAGAAATGAAGTACAGGTAAGAGCAGTGCTCAACAAAGTTATTTCCAATCAGTTTAAAAACAATTTTAAAAGGTACAAAAACGACCAGCAGCAGCGAAGCGCAGTGTCAAACTTTCAATCGCGCTTCCCTCTTGGAGTTTGGATGCTAATTTGGCGAGTCTCACGGACCCTTTCCCGGTACCCCCAGGGGAGAGGACTTTGATCAAGGGCTTGTAATCAGTTCTGAGGAGGAAGTTGGTACCCCACAAGTAGGTCCGAAAGTATTCTACGGCCCAAGACGCAGCCAGGGCCTCCCTTTCGATGACCGAATAGTTCTTTTTGGCATCGGTTAATGTCCTTGAGGCAAAGGCTACGGTCCTCTCGGACCCATTCTTGCATTGGGATAACATTGCCCCCAAGCCCGTGGTGCTGGCATCCACTGTAAAATGGATTTTTTGTTGACATCAAAGGGGGCTAGGACATTAGCATTACAAATCTCATTCTTGATGAGATTAAAACACTCTTGGTGTTGGGCAGCCCAAACGAAACACACACCCTTCTTAAGCAAGGAACGCATACATACAGTTTTGTCAGAGAAGTTCTTAACAAATTTCGAATAATATTCTATGAGACCCATGAAGGAACGCAGCTGATCTTTGTCAGTGGGAGGTGGGGCCTGATCAATGGCATTGCACAAGTCTCTCTTGGGTTTAACACCTGAAGCATTGATAGTGTATCCTAGGTAGTCGATCTGATCGACAAGAAATTTACACTTATCTTTACGGAGGGTAAGCCCTGCTTCAGATAACCTGTCTAAGACTATCTTGAGGGTAGTGTTGTGCTGTTCTACTGACTGGCCATATACTAAGATGTCATCTTGGAAGTAGATGGTGTTTCCCACCCCTTTGAAGATGCTGGTGACCATGCGTTAAAAAACGCTGGCGGCCGAATTAAGGCCAAAAGGCAGGCGTGTGAACTTGTAAGTGCCCTCTGGGGTGATAAATGCAGTGAGGTGTTTGGAATCTTTGTGCAAGTTTATTTGATGGTACGCACTTCTGAGGTCGAGTTTGGAGAAGACCCTGGTGTCCTTGAGGATGGTGACTAGCTCAGTGATGTTGGGGAGGGGAAATGTGTCGGCTACTATGCACTGGTTTAGAGATCTCAAGTCGACACAGAATCTCAGCTTGCCATCGGCTTTTTTTGTGATAACGATGGGAGAAATCCATGGGGAAGCTTCTACAGGCTCAATGACTCCCACCTTGAGCATTTCTTTGATAAGGCCTTTCACTTCTTCCTTGACTACTATGGGCACATGCCTAACTTTATGTTGGACAGGGACGGAGTCCTTCTTGATGAGTATGTGATGTACATAACCCTTGAGCTGGCCAAGATCTTCCCTGAAAACTTTGCTGACTTCCCTGAGGATGTCGTCTAAGCCCGCATCTTCAATGACCATGACTTGCATGGGCGCCCTTGGATTGACAATGATGCGCAAATCATATTGGTGCACCCATCCAAGTATGGCTGGACCATGTTCTGCCACATAAACTTTCCCTTGAATGTTTCTGTGAGAGAAGGTGATGTGTGCTTCGAAATACCCTAGAATGTCTATTGCCTCCCCTTGGTAACCACCCGGAGAAATGTCTTTTGGGAAGAGCTGCCTTGTACCCCACTTCTCATGAAAAAGATATTTTGGGATGATGGTGAACTTTGAGCCAGTATCAACCATCAGACATACTTCTTGGCCATCGATCGAAAACATAGCCTTAGGTCTGTTCCTTCTCTTGTCACCCTCTTGTGAGGCCTCATCAGACTGAATGACTAAAAGTTTATCACTATCAGTGTCATCGACTTCTACAGTATTCTGAACACTGGCTACACTTGAGCGAAATTTGCTTCTACACACATGGGCGTAATGCCCCATACGACCACATTTTAAACATTCCTGTTTGGAAGCAAAACAAAACTTAGAGTCTGAGGTGTGTGCTGCACTCCCACACCTATTGCACATTTTGACACTCGTATGCCTGGAGTTGAAGGGTTTCTTCTGAAACTTCCCCCTATTTTTAATGGCGGCAATGACGCTTGGGACATCCTCGCACTGATTAATGTCTCGTGACTCCTGGGTGGAAACTTCATTCACATCATGGTTGAGAGTTCTCTTTTCAAGTCCCTTCATGCAGCCTTCCGACTGCTCCACAACTTTAGCTAGATCTATAGCTGTCTTGAGATTGGAATTCTTAGCTGCCCATAGTCGCTCTTGTATTTTTTTGTTGTTGCACTGGACAATGAGCTGGTCTCTAATCAGCTCGTCTGACATTGCTCCGAATTTGCATTTGATGGAAATTTCTCTAAGCCTGGAAATAAATTCATCAATAGACTCCCCAGTCTTTTGATGTTGAGTGTAGAATTTGTACCTGTTCATGACTAGGTTTTCTTCTTTAGCATACCTTTCTTCCAGTCAGCAGATGGCCTCTTTATACTCATCAGGCAAGGCTTGACCATTTGCTTGAAGTGCTTGGGGAAGGTAGCGGAATATTTGCTGTCCCTCCTTGCCTAGAGTGCTTAGAAGGAGGGCTTTCTTTCTCTTCGCTGAAAAATCCTGACCATCTAATGCATCTAAGTAATTTTCAAACATGAGGATCCAATCCTCCCAGGGGATACTTGGTGGGCCAGGTTGCCCCAAATAATTAGGTGGTAGAACCACCGATATATGTGCAGAAGCCATGATGTGGCAGGCAATGGCAGTAGGAGCAACTGTTAGAAAGTGCACAAGAGCGCAAAATGCAACTATATAAAAAATGCAAAGCCCTTGGCGAAGTGCGCACAGGAGTAAGACAATATACAATGGCGTGTATATCGCCGAGGACAGTACACCTGTGAAGGCGGGGTAGGACGAAAAGGCTTGTGGAGGTGGCAGTCAAAGTGGTAAGCGCGATATACTAGAGGCGTGTATATCGCCGTGAGGAGCAGTTAAGTTAGAGACTCTTGGGCAGAGCGATATACGGGCATGTATATCGCCGCAGAGAAGAAACGAAAATGTTTTAAATACCTGTGGAGCGGCTGGAGTACAGGGACATACCTCAGGCGTGTATGTCGCCAAGTGATTCCAAACGTGCCTGACAGCCTCCGGACAGCGAGAAGCGTCACGTTGGGTTACTATAGTAACTGAAGGAAGGGCCAAAGAAAATGGCCGCCGACGAACTGACACTGGCGTCTTGCGTCCCGACGTTGCGTGCTGACGTTCCACATTGCGGGAGCAAGGTGAAGTGCGTCAGGGCAGCGATGACTTTGCTAGTAGACGTTCGTAGGCTGGACGTCAGCGTTGCTAAGCAGGAAGCGTCACCAGCAACGGCTGGGCCAACACGTCATCAGGAGGCCAATACATCCGAAGAAACTCCGGACTTCTTCTAAAATTTGCTCGGCGTGTAGGAAACAGGTTGAGAAGAGCTGCAGCAGCTGTCCGCTCTTGTCGTGGAGTCTGGGTCCGTGGCTCTGAAGGTAGGATGACGCTCTGGTGGGAGAGCGAAAATCAGAGGAAAAGAACAAAATTCTGTTGCTGTGCACACTGGATCCGCTTGAAATCGTCGCCAAGTTGTAGTAGAGGATAAGCAGCAGACACGATAATTGCGTTAGAGATCCTTTATTAGAAGCGCAGAGGGAAAGACAAGAGCGGACTCTTCCAAGCAGGAGCCAAGTGAGTAACTCCCTTGGAACAGAACGCTAAGTCTAGAGCAAACATAGAATAGGAATGTGGGTACATTCTCATGAAGACATTACATTCTGTGAAAGACTAGAACAGTAACATGTACTACAAGTAGCTGCATCATGTTTTATGTATTTGGAATGGTAATGATAAATCCTCTTTAATGGCAATATCGGATTTAACATTTCTATTTTAGAAATGCCCCTTTTAGAAAGGGGTACTTTCTCTGCTCTTACTGCTCTGTGTGCCTGCAGTCTATCTCCAATATACATCCGGGGTGAGTGACAGCTACACTTTGTGCATTCCCTCTAGACACTCACAAACACAGGAAGGGTGGGTGTGACAGAGAATCCATCTGCTTTCATCTGAATTATGATAGCTCTTCCTGGGCAGGAAGAGAGAGGTGACACTTACACCTGAACAGGCAGTGTCTTGTTTCCCACACAAAGGGCTGATTACCCACCACTGATAGTCTAGAGCCAGGGTTGGGAAGGACCTCTGTGCACTTTAACGACCCTTCTTTAAAAGTCACCCCTACATCAAAGGCACAACTGGGTATACGTACTGGAGCTCTGACCCAACCAAGACAGTGCACTACTGGACCTGTGATTATCTCTGCCAGAAGTAAAGACTACTGTGCTACAAGGATTGCCACTCTGCTTGACTGCTGCTCTGGAAGAACTGTTTTTCTTCTTTGCTTTGCTGCCCTGCTGCCTGCTGATCTCTGCCCTGCTGAGTACAAGGACTGGACCCATCTCACTTCAACCCAGAGTGACTCCAAGAGCTTGCCGACTTACCCCCTGTTCTGAAGTCTTAGGGCCATCAAAGACTTCTGTCAACCATGCAATAGCATCTGGACTCTGCCATCTGTGAGTCCTGCCCTGCAAAGTAGTGCCAAATCAGTTCTGGGCCCTTGAAAGTGAGCTTCTGCTTTTCAGAACCTTCAAAATCGACATAGTGCCGACTTTGCGCCAATTGGAACTGATGCATTGCTCTTCGAATCCAACGCAGGAACTTGTCGATGACATTGCTTCGATGGACTGAGCAGCTCAATTACGACAGATGGCACAGCTCCATGATGCATCTCCTACATCGTAAAGGGATTCGTCGACGAAGCCTTCATTGCCTGTGCGGATCAGAACCGATGCAGTGAGTCTTTGGTGTTGATGCTTCCTCCATCCAAGGTACCTTTTCAGCAGGACTTGCGTGAGTCCTGTAGCAGGTCTGCCCTCCATTGCGGTCAGCATGAACTTTGGATTTATCCTGGTCCAGTGCGACCTCAAGTAACCCCTAAGCACTATTTGCTTCCAAGCACTACATTTTGGTTCATTCTTTAAAAATTCATAACTCCGGTTTTACTTATTGGATTTTTGTCATTGTGGTCTTGTTAAACTCATAAACATATATGATCTGTTTTTCTAACCCTGTGTGGAGCATTTGTGTGGTGTTATCATTGTGGTATTGTGTGTGTGTTGCACAAATACTTTACATATTGCCTGGTAGCTCTGTGCCAAGCTACCAGAGAGTGAGCACATCTTATATTTTAGTGTGTGTTTAGCTTACCCTGACTAGAGTGGTGGTTCCTTCTTGTACAGGGTGCATATTCTGACAAACAGAATCCCCGTTTCTAACAGAGGTCAATGCAGCCAAGACAAAGGTTATGTCTATTAACCAGCATAAATCATTTAGAGGGAAAGTGTTTATGGGCGGTGAGGAGCTTGAAAGACTGGATACATTTGAGTGTTTTGGAATCAAATTAATAGCTAGCATTTCATGGTAATACCATGTAGCTAAAGCATCGCTTCAACTCAAACAGAAAACTGGTGCCATTCTAAAAGAGCATCATGCTTTACATAGTAAACCAACTGCTCCTCCCTTTCAGACTTACAACTCTAAAGCTGTGGCTGCAGCACTGTATGGTGCAGAACTCTGGGGGTTTTACAATCTATTAGATATGACCGAAACTGAACAAAGGTTCATCAGAACTCTGGCCTTTCTCCATATTAGTACACCATCTTACCCGTTGGACCTCGACATAGGCAGAAAGCTAATTATAGATAAAGCAAGGCTAAGACATGATCTATTTTGGAGCAACCCAAGAACAACCCCTGAACTCGCAAACTATGCGGAAGCCCTTCAAGATGCAATTAGGGTGGGTAGATTCCGAAAAATCAACTGGTGTGAAAACATTAAAAATGTGTTGTCTTCTTTGGGTCTGTTGAGGTTGTGGGAGTGCATGGATCCTGGGTCATTCCCATCCAAAGAGCAAATTAAGAAATTATACTGGCAGTGGGTGTCTGAGTCGGACAGTCGTAACATCAACAGAGGGACCTTGTCTTTGGACTTTGCCCAGTTTAAGTCAATCCCACTCTACAAACAATATCTGGACAGCATTATAAACCCGGTCGATAGGAAATTATATTTTCAGTAAAGGATAGGTTCCCTTTCACTTAAGGTGTTCGCTGCCAAATGGGCATCACAAGCAGGAATGAAATGTCCGGGTTGAAAAAATCATAATGAAAACATAGCCCATGTATTGTTCATTGACACTGCATACACATCCCCGAATACTCACCTGGTTTAAGCCCACTTGCTTACCTCTAGGTGTAAGGGACCACACAACAGCATTAAGAATATTACAATCAGACTCTAGATCTCTTTTTGCATGCTTTTTTGGAAAGTTCCTGGGGTAGGATGTGGACTATTAGATGCCAAGCATTGACATCTAATGGGGGTGAGTGTTTGATTAGCTCAAGCGCTCCGTCCATCATCCCCTTTGGTATCGCTTTGTTCGCCCTAAGTTGGCAGGGTATGCCCAGACGTGGGTCCCTTGCTCACTTTGCCACTGGATTCAAGCTAGCCTGGCTGATGACGGCTGAATAGCCAGAAACCGGTCCCAGGATGCTTGCTTCCGGTCCAGGGAAGACATGGCTTGGCAGTTCGGGCTGGACTGTGCCCATGAGGCACAGGGTCAGACTGATTTGCATATGGCCATGTCTGAACTGGGGTGGTGGAGTGAGCTAAAGAATGATGATGGATTAAACCCAGATCAGTCGACTGGGGGTGAGTGTTTGATTAGCTCAAGCGCTCCGTCCATCATCCCCTTTGGTATCGCTTTGTTCGCCCTAAGTTGGCAGGGTATGCCCAGACGTGGGTCCCTTGCTCACTTTGCCACTGGATTCAAGCTAGCCTGGCTGATGACGGCTGAATAGCCAGAAACCGGTCCCAGGATGCTTGTTTCCGGTCCAGGGAAGACATGGCTTGGCAGTTCGGGCTGGACTGTTACCATGAGGCACAGGGTCAGACTGATTTGCAGATGGCCATGTCTGAACTGGGGTGGTGGAGTGAGCTAAAGAATGATGATGGATTAAACCCAGTTCAGTTGACTGGGGGTGAGTGTTTGATTAGCTCAAGCGCTCCGTCCATCATCCCCTTTGGTGTCGCTTTGTTCGCCCTAAGTTGGCAGGGTATGCCCAGACGTGGGTCCCTTGCTCACTTTGCCACTGGATTCAAGCTAGCCTGGCTGATGACGGCTGAATAGCCAGAAACCGGTCCCAGGATGCTTGTTTCCGGTCCAAGGAAGACATGGCTTGGCAGTTCGGGCTGGACTGTTCCCATGACGCACAGGGTCAGACTGATTTGCATATGGCCATGTCTGAACTGGGGTGGTGGAGTGAGCTAAAGAATGATGATGGATTAAACCCAGATCAGTTGACTGGGGGTGAGTGTTTGATTAGCTCAAGCGCTCCGTCCATCATCCCCTTTGGTATCGCTTTGTTCACCCTAAGTTGGCAGGGTATGCCCAGACGTGGGTCCCTTGCTCACTTTTCCACTGGATTCAAGCTAGCCTGGCTGATGAAGGCTGAATAGCCAGAAACCGGTCCCAGGATGCTTGTTTCCGGTCCAGGGAAGACATGGCTTGGCAGTTCGGGCTGGACTGTTCCCATGAGGCACAGGGTCAGACTGATTTGCATATGGCCATGTCTGAACTGGGGTGGTGGAGTGAGCTAAAGAATGATGATGAATTAAACCCAGATCAGTTGACTGGGGGTGAGTGTTTGATTAGCTCAAGCGCTCCGTCCATCATCCCCTTTGGTATCGCTTTGTTCGCCCTAAGTTGGCGGGGTATGCCCAGACGTCGGTCCCTTGCTCACTTTGCCACTGGATTCAAGCTAGCCAGGCTGATGACGGCTGAATAGCCAGAAAGCGGTCTCAGGATGCTTGTTTCCGGTCCAGGGAAAACATGGCTTGGCAGTTCGGGCTGGACTGTTCCCATGAGGCACAGGGTCAGAATGATTTGCATATGGCCATGTCTGAACTGGGGTGGTGGAGTGAGCTAAAGAATGATGATGGATTAAACCCAGATCAGTTGACTGGGGGTGAGTGTTTGATTAGCTCAAGCGCTCCGTCCATAATCCCCTTTGGTATCGCTTTGTTCGCCCTAAGTTGGCAGGGTATGCCCAGACGTGGGTCCCTTGCTCACTTTGCCACTGGATTCAAGCTAACCTGGCTGATGACGGCTGAATAGCCAGAAACCAGTCCCAGGATGCTTGTTTCCGGTCCAGGGAAGACATGACTTGGCAGTTCGGGCTGGACTGTTCCCATGAGGCACAGGGTCAGACTGATTTGCATATGGCCATGTCTGAACTGGGGTGGTGGAGTGAGCTAAAGAATGATGATGGATTAAACCCAGATCAGTTGACTGGGGGTGAGTGTTTGATTAGCTCAAGCGCTCCGTCCATCATCCCCTTTGGTATCGCTTTGTTCGCCCTAAGTTGGCAGGGTATGCCCAGACGTGGGTAATTTGCTCACTTTGACACTGGATTCAAGCTAGCCTGGCTGATGACGGCTGAATAGCCAGAAACCGGTCCCAGGATGCTTGTTTCCAGTCCAGGGAAGACAAGGTTTGGCAGTTCGGGCTGGACTGTTCCCATGAGGCACAGGGTCAGACTGATTTGCATATGGCCATGTCTGAACTGCGGTGGTGGAGTGAGCTAAAGAATGATGATGGATTAAACCCAGATCAGATGACTGGGGGTGAGTGTTTGATTAGCTCAAGCGCTCTGTCCATCATCCCCTTTGGTATCGCTTTGTTCGCCCTAAGTTGGCAGGGTATGCCCAGACGTGGGTCCCTTGCTCACTTTGCCACTGGATTCAAGCTAGCCTGGCTGATGACGGCTGAATAGCCAGAAACCGGTCCCAGGATGCTTGTTTCCGGTCCAGGGAAGACATGGCTTGGCAGTTCGGGCTGGACTGTTCCCACGAGGCACAGGGTCAGACTGATTTGCATATGGCCATGTCTGAACTGGGGTGGTGCAGTGAGCTAAAGAATGATGATGGATTAAACCCAGATCAGTTGACTGGGGGTGAGTGTTTGATTAGCTCAAGCGCTCCGTCCATCATCCCCTTTAGTATCGCTTTGTTTGCCCTAAGTTGGCAGAGTATGCCCAGACGTGGGTCCCTTGCTCACTTTGCCACTCGATTCAAGCTAGCCTGGCTGATGATGGCTGAATAGCCAGAAACCGGTCCCAGGATGCTTGTTTCCGGTCCAGGGAAGACATGGCTTGGCATTTCGGGCTGGACTGTTCCCATGAGGCACAGGGTCAGACTGATTTGCATATGGCCATGTCTGAACTGGGGTGGTGGAGTGAGCTAAAGAATGATGATGGATTAAACCCAGATCAGTTGACTGGGGGTGAGTGTTTGATTAGCTCAAGCGCTCCGTCCATCATCCCCTTTGGTATCGCTTTGTTCGCCCTAAGTTGGCAGGGTAAGCCCAGGCGTGGGTCCCTTGCTCACTTTGCCACTGGATTCAAGCTAGCCTGGCTGATGACGGCTGAATAGCCAGAAACCGGTCCCAGGATGCTTGTTTCCGGTCCAGGGAAGACATGGCTTGGCAGTTCAGGCAGGACTGTTCCCATGAGGCACAGGGTCAGACTGATTTGCATATGGCCATGTCTGAACTGGGGTGGTGGAGTGAGCTAAAGAATGATGATGGATTAAACCCAGATCAGTTGACTGGGGGTGAGTGTTTGATTAGCTCAAGCGCTCCGTCCATCATCCCCTTTGGTATCGCTTTGTTCGCCCCTAAGTTGGCAGGGTATGCCCAGGACGTGGGTCCCTTGCTCACTTTGCCACTGGATTCAAGCTAGCCTGGCTGATGACGGCTGAATAGCCAGAAACCGGTCCCAGGATGCTTGTTTCCGGTCCAGAGAAGACATGGCTTGGCAGTTCGGGCTGGACTGTTCCCATGAGGCACAGGGTCAGACAGATTTGCATATGCCCATGTCTGAACTGGGGTGGTGGAGTGAGCTAAAGAATGATGATGGATTAAACCCAGATCAGTTGACTGGGGGTGAGTGTTTGATTAGCTCAAGCGCTCCGTCCATCATCCCCTTTAGTATCGCAATATAATTATGTATTGACTAGGCGAACTGTGTGGCACTTCACATCTTGTATCTACGTTTTATTGTACCATTTGTTGTGCAGTCCTTGTATACTGCACATTACACTTTACCTGTTGACTGTAGTTGCGTTCATTCTACAAGTTTATGACATTTGTGAATGGCTAGGTGCCTAACAATTAATTTAATGAGAGGAGATTTTGATCAATGACACAAATTGCTGATTGAAGACTTTCATTGTTTGTACGGTTTTAGGCACACTAACTTGAGATCATTTGTCTTTTAAATCTGTTTAATTTTATATTTGTAATAATGATCCTACTTGCTTTTTATTAAGAATATGTTTTTAATATCAGACAGTATATTACAACTGACACAAATTTTTGAAGCCTCTGTCTCAGGCACACTTTTTCCATGATTTATTTAGAAATTTACTAAAAAACCAAAGGCTACAAGGACGTATGATTTTCTATGGTTTTCTGCGCGTAAAATCTGAACCTAAATATAATGTCACTGTAACCTTTGGTTTTTTCATTGATTTCTGAGGGGATTTTCTTAATTTCAATTCCTAACAATAATGTCCCTTTGTTTTTTTCAGTGGACTTCTAGTTTTTTTTTAACGTTAAGTAAAATGCCCATCCCAATGCATGGTGAGGATGGATGCAGACACCGGGCCTGGCATTGTGCTGCCCCCACCCAAGTTGCTGATTCTGCCCCCCCTCTTCCTTGCCATCCATTGTCCACATCCATGCCCCTGCTCCATCTTTACAGCCCTGTGTGATCGTTGTTCTGCCACTGCTCTTCCCACCTGCCATGAACAGCTAGCTTGCTGCCCCATCCACCTCCTCCCTACTTTCTGTTGTCCGAGTCCAAGCACCAGCCCCCTCCCTCCTACCCTGCATGGTCGAATGTGCTGCCACTGCCCTCCATTTAGACTGATATCCCTGCCCACTCCTTAGACTCCTTAGGCCCTCTGTTGCCCAATTCTATGCCTCATCATTACCCTCCTGCTTAGCCTCTGTGCTTAGTTTGCTGCCCCTACCCTCCTTCCCCACCCTACGGTGTCTGTGTGCTTGCCCTCGCTCCCTCCTTTTTTGCTCACCATGTTCCATTGACCTGCCACTGCCCCTCCCACCTGCCTAGCATGGACAGATGACTGCCACCTGCACCCTGTCTGTCTGAGTTCCATGTGCCTATCCCCTCCCTCCTGTCCTCCATGTTTATTTTGCTGCTACTCCTTTCTGCCCTCCATGCTCTGTTGTGCTGTAACTTTTACTCCTACCTACCCCATGTGGTCTGTTGTGAAGTCCCTTTCCCTGCCCTCTCTTGCCTATGTCCAGCCCCTACCCATCCCCTCTGTCCTCCATGGTCCTTGGTTCATGCCCTGCCCCCTCCCTCTTGCCCACCATGGCCATTGTGCTGCCACTAGCTCTCTCACTTCCCATGCATGGACTTCTGTGCTGCCACAGCTCCTCCCACCTACCCTGTGTGGTCAGCTTGCTCCTCCCACTCTTCCACCTTCCCTCTGTTGTCTGTGTGTATGCCATTCTCACTGTTGTACTCCATGGTGTGTTGTGCTTCCAGTGCCCATTTCACCTGCCCTCTATGGTCAACTTGCTGCTCCAGCCCTGCCCCCTTGCCCCCTGCCCTCCGTTTCCCATGTGCAGGCTCCTATCCCCTACCTCCTGCCTTGTCTGGTCCGTTATCATGTCCCTGCCCCCTCCCTCCTGCCCTTCATGGTCCGTTATGCTGCAACTGTCCCTCCTGTCTGTCCAGTATGTTCAGCTTGCTGCCCTTGCCTCTTCCCCTCTGCTCTATGTTGTCTATGTGCATGGCCCTGTCCCCTCCCTATTGCTTTCCATGGTCCGTTGTGCTGAACTGCTGTCTAGCTTGCCCTGTTTGGTGTATTGTGCTGCTGCAACCCAGTTTTGTGCCCCTGCCCATCTTGCTCCTACCCTCTGTTATCCAAGTTCATGTCCCTAGCCCTTTCCTCCTGCCCTCAGTGATCTAATGTACCATACTTGCCATTATTGTGAACTTGGTAAGAGGGAGATTTTGAAAATAAAAACCTGGTGAATTGATTTTACCATTGACTTACATTGAACAAGAGGCGATTTTAGGCAGGAGACAGATAAAATAAATCCCTTTTCGGCTTAAAAACATTGGGAGTCTCCTGCCTGAATTGGGTTTGTTGGCATGTATGGCTGTACTGACACTGAATCTTCCTTCTGCCCTCAATGGTCTGTTGTCTTCCCACAGCCTCTCTTGCCCATCCCATAAGGTTGGTTTGGGTTTGTTGGCCCTGCTCCCCTTTTTCCCTGCCCTCCTTGGTCTGTTGTGCTGCTACTGCCCCTCTCGCCTGCCCAGTGTGGGCAACTTATTGCCTCTGCACCTTCCTCCCTACCCTCAATTATCTGAGTCCGTGCCCCTGACTTCTGCCTTCCCAGAGTATTCTAATGAACAACTAGATTGCTAACATTCTATATTTATTACAGCAGTGTGGCACACCTGATGCATACATGCCAATAGACCCGATTCAGGCCGGAGACTCCCAATTTTTCAAGCCAAATTATTTTTTATTCTAGCTGTCTCCTACCTGAAATTGCATTTTCTTCAATAGAAGTCAATAGGGAAATAACATTCTCCTGATTTCTGTTTCAAAATCTCCCACTTCCCTATCCAAAAATGTTGGCATGTATGCTGATGTTATCTTGATGTAATGAAAACTGTAATACCTAAAGCATTTCCTTTAGAAATCATAAAAATTAGAGGATCTTAGTCCCATAGTGATTATGGTTAGTGCTCTAAAAACTAAAATGAGGACCAATTTACTGAGTTCTCAAATAGCGACAAAGCACTTTTAAATTATTTGCTATCTTGATTTTTTTATCCAGTTGATCACTTGATTATATGTTGCACTTTGGGGAGAAAATGTGGCGTTACTGCCAAAATTGCAGACTTTGCAACTGGGGAACCAGGTTCAAGTTTCAGCATCAGTTCAACATTCTGTGATCCTGGGCAAATCACTTAATCACCCCATGCCTAAAGCCCAAAATATATGTGTCCCTGTGTATAATGTAACTGATACACATGTAAAAGCACTCCAATACCTTTGGGTCAAGTCTGCACTATATAAAACTGCAAAAAACCAAAACAATTGAGGGGCATATTCACAAGGAGCTATCGCCGAATTAACGGCACTTTATCGCAGCCAAAGTCGTGATAAATTTATCTCCCCATTCACAAGCCGGTGTTAACAGCCCACAGCACCAGTTTACCCGCGATAGCAGATGCAAAAAACATCGCCACAGAGGACCCCCGCAAATATCGCTAATGAGATGCAGAGTAGGCGTTCCCGTGCCAAAAGCCGAGACAACAGCACACCTCAACATTCACAACGACCAGCCACATCGGCGATAAAAACACAAAACAGGCGATAAGGCGCGTTAGCACCAGGAAATTTACACCTGATCTGACCTGGTGTGAAGTCGGACGGCAGCCAGCACCACAAAAGGGAGCACAACCCAGGGCCACATCCGAAAGCAACAGATGCCATGGAGCCACCCATCATGTGGCCCGGACACCCAAGAGGGACACAACACCCACCGCCACCACCCCAGGACCCCAACCCACACCCGGAACACCCCCCGGACCACCACAGACGCAGCACAGACAAAGACAGCGGAACCCCAGGAAACGTACCAGCCGCACAGACCCAACATCTGACAATGTCACCGTCCACTACAGGCTGAAAGGGACAACCATCCTATGCCATCCTGACCATCATCGCCTACAGGCCTACGGCACCAACACAGCGGACAACCAACATCCCATCCCACACAAAGCTGACGGCTTGGCTGCACCTGTTGGCCCCTGGTACCCCCAAACAACACCCGCCAGAGTCGGAGGAGTCACACAGCCAGCCACATCCAAGTCCCCCACACCTGTCCTGGACATCACCATCACCCTGGTACCCCAGTCCCCATACGTACAACACAACGGGCAGGATCCACTGGAGACCAAGCAAGGACCATACGCCATAGCAGGATGCACGCACGTGTTGGGGGTAATCCACAGCACACATGTACTACCTGTGCCCCCTGGTGACACAGCACACAATCACCTCAACAGGAAGCACACGTCTCACATCAATGTGCAGGCAACAACAGAACACCGTGGAACCCCCAACAATGTCGCCTTCAAATACACAGCCAGTGTGCAGGATACCTTCATCCTCCGACAGCCCATCATCAACCAGCATTCCCAGGATGGCAAAAAGGAAATGCACACCCCTTTGCAAGTCCGAAATGAACACCCCACACACCTCAACTCCACAACCATGCAACTCACAACTCTGGCAATGCACACGCCACAAAATCACAACCAACATGCACAACAACATGACCACCCACCAGACACGACAGAACAACTTACAATGGTAACCTGGGCAAGCCCTGAACATGAGCCATCAACAGCATGGCACCCTAGCCACATAATAGCCGAATGTGGGGAGAGGTGGCAACCAGGCATGTGTGAAGGATGCAGTAGAGCTATGATCGGGAAAGCACACAATGCCAAGAGTGGCGGAGATGTGCTGGACAGACCGCAGTATGCAGAACACACCCATATCCATGGCGACATACACCTCTGGCGTATGGAGTGCAGTGGACAGTGGACGCAACCTTGCCACCCCAGCCAGTGGGGTAACTCGCGGAAATGTTGCCTGTGACACCACCCCCTAAGCGTCACCAGAGTGGGATGGCCAAGCATAGGCCACGCCAGCGTAGGGGTGTGAATAAAAAGCACGTAGGACTGGGTGTGGTCCTCTCCCGGAAAGCCCTACATCTCTGCCAGGGCGGCGCCTCCCACCCTGCCACGAGGCCGACGCCGTCCTCGTGAGCATGGAGTTGCCTGCGATGCTGTGCGCCTGCCGGACCCCAGCATGCTGGACCACGAACCGGTCAGTCCCACCCCTGCGCAGCCAGGCCACACTGATCACCTGCCGACACTGGCGTGTGATCAAGGAGGGTCCACCACGTGCCGGCGCAAGCTCCAAGCCCGAGTCCCGCGACCTTGGCAGCCACCTCAGACCATCACGGCCTCCACGACACAGGCCCGCTTTATTCCCTTTTCGTTGACATACTCCACTGCCGCCTCGGCCTACTCTTCGGACCAGTAGGTCCCATATGTGAAACTGTGTCCTGAGTCATGAATGACAGTGACCCCAAATCCCGGACCCCCGATCAGTGAGGCATAGTTCCATATGAGCATCTTGCGACACATGGTGCCACTAACCCTGTTCAATGCCAGCCGGCTACACGTGGTGCCACTAACCCTGTTCAACGCCAGCCGGCTACACGTGGTGCCACTAACCCTGTTCAACGCCAGCCGGCTACATGTGGTGCCACTGAACCTGAACAACGCAGGCCGGTGGGGCCATCCAACCTATGCCGGCGACACTAGGTGAATGGGCCGTGCTGACCGCTGCCTCAGGCCTACACCATGGTCAGGTAGGTCACACATTTGGAACTGAGTCTTGATTACACCATGGCAGTGAACATCATTTAAGGCAGAGAACAATTCACTATACTCCCTTCGATGTGGTGCCAACAAGTCTGTGCATGGCATCACAACCACACGTGTCTGTGGGCCTACGCGGACCACTGCCCTGGGCCTACACTGCACACGAGTGGGATCACAGATTTGGAACTGAACATCGGTAATTCAAAAGGCAGAATACATATCATCGCACACACGGAGAGGCGTAAGAGGATGACGCGTTGCAGTCCGGAGGGAACAGGATCATCGTTACGGAGGTGATTGAACACTACCGACAACTGCCACTGTGTCATTAACTCTGTGCCTCGCGAGCCAACGACACATGGCTGTGGGCCACTTCTGACCGCTGCCTCCGGCCTACACTGCAGTCCAGTAGGTCACAGAGTCTTGATTTGGCAATGTTGGAGTTCACATCTGTGTACCGGCATCATCACAGACTGCATCCCCTCTCAGCACCTGTGCCACTAAGTGTGATTCCATCCGACAGTAGTCGATGGATCGACTACAATGTACAAAACATGTACCCAAAATCGTAAGTCCGGCTTTTGATATAGCCGCAGCTCACTCACCGCTCTACGGGCTCTCAAGCGCGCTGGCGGGCTAGTCGTGCGAAATTAAGTGAGCTATTGCCCAGAGTCACGATCGCGTGCTGAGGCTGCCGCCGGAGGCCGCCGCGGATCGAAGCCGTGAACCCTGTGCTCCGAAGTCAGCTGCCCTGGCCGCTGCACCACACCTCTTGTCGTGCATTGGTGGCATTTGAGTCTATGGACTAGGGGCTAGTTTTCATCCTCATGTAGCTGATACCGAATTGTTGGTGAACACAAGGGTTGCGCTTTCCACTCCTCCATTTGCTGCTTCCAGATAACATCAGACCTTCCGCATCATGCCCTGAAGGACACCTTCCACTGTCTCCCGCAACACTCCGCAACATACACCTCGGACATTGATGGGGACCCGCTCAAGTCGCATGGCCCATCTGACTGCACCGCAAGTCACCGTCCCATAGCTGGATGCCTGTGCCGGCCGCAGTGCATCCGGGGCCACTAACTCTGTTCTTGCTCAGGCCTGGGACCCCTTCTTCTGAGACATTGAATGGCCTCTGAAGCGATGGTCTTGAGGTCATCAACGCCATGTGTCTGTGGCCCTGCACTGTCCGCAGCCTCCGGCCTCAACTGCGGGCCACCAGGGCCCACACATAGCATCGAGTCTTGACCGGCCCGGACGTCGCATCACCGCAGGAGGCACACGCCACCACCGCAAGGACCACCTCCAACCGCCATCTGCCAGAGTCGAAACGGTGGTCCTGACAGACCTACGGAGTTGCTCAGACCTGTCGTGGATGCCATCATCGGCCTGATACCCTGCTCAGCACTCCAGGTGCCAGTGACTCAGTGCACCGCAAGCCATTGTCCGTCACTGATTGAACTTTGTGCTGTTGTGAGGTTGCGCAGCAATGTCACCTCATGCAGTGGGGTAGACCTGGGACTATGATGAGGAAGATGTGTCATGTGTGCGGACGGGAGAAGGCACAGACAATGGGAGGGCAGGAGGCAACAGCCCCAAGGCAGGAATGCAGACTGGTGGTGGTAGTCAAGCTACACACCCGGATCGATTACTGGGTATTGCGCTGTGGACTAGCGGATGCACCTGTCACCTCAGGCAGTGTGGGAGACCTGGGACGTTGATGAGGAAGTTGATGCAGGTGTAACACACCCCACTGCATCTGCATCAGGACTAACTCGAAGGGACACAATCCTAGCAATTTCCTCACATGAGCGCGCTCTTCTCTAGTGCCCCTACCTCAGTGCACTGCAACTCACGGAACCTCCTGACTGAATATTGGGTGACCTCTGTCCTTACTCCCGATCCCTCCATGTTGCTCTGCAGTTGACTCTGTTATGCTGGTGTTTTCTGTTTCCATTACACTGGTGTCCACTGTTCAGGTTGTTGCCAGCACCAAGCACTCCGTGCAGGCTGGCTTATACTCACCCCAAACACATCCAGCACAGGCGTCACTGTACATTTGGCCCTGCCAATAAAGGGGCCGGGCGCACATGCCCATAGCCAACGTGCGCCCGGCCCTTTGATATGTGCATGTGTCCCTGTGGTCTTGTTGTATGCATGGGTGCCCTGGGCCCTACGACATTACATTGTGCTGTGTACAGCGGACGCAGGCATGTCACCGCAGGCAGTGGGCTAGAACCTGGACATGTAGCTTTGTCGCCACCCACTCAATTCGTAAGGGGAGTGGACTGTGCCATCGTACGTAGAGCCAATGTGGGTGTGTGACTGATATGTGCATGCCCCTGGGCGTGGTTCTGTACTGGGTATGTGCATCTGCATGTGTCTCTATGGCAGTGTGGGTCTCCTTTGTGGGGTGTAGGTGGTCCCTGAAGGGTATTGGACACCCACGTATGTGTTCTAGTTCGCATTCCATGGGTTGGACAACACCCGCACCTGCACCTGTTGGGCCACCTCCTTTTGGCGTTCTGACACCTGGCATTGGGGTGCCATGTGTGGGTCGGTGAAGTGTTGTGAGGCAGCCATGATTGCGGGTGCTTCATGCTTTGTGGTCTGTTGCAGGGGCTGGGTTCTCCTCTGAGTAGCTTGTCTGCCCTGGTCCTGGTGGTGGGTTGTGTGGGATGTCCATGGGCTGTTGTAGGCGTCGGTGTCGAAGGTGTGGTGCTCGTCTCCGGCATCACTGATGGGTTGTCTGTTCTGACCTGCTGGAGGTGTTGTTTGTCCCTCTGCATTGTGAAGGGGAGGTGCATGTTGACATTGTGTTGGCGCCTTGTTCTTGTCGACATGCAGACTGTGTGACAATGTACATTGTGACTGTTTGGGCGGTGGTGGCTATTTGAGTTGGGACAGTGTACATTTGGCCTACATGGCTGATGTGGGGTTGTAGCCGTAGATATGCATCTCACAGTTCCCTGCTCTGTCCAATGTGATTGTTCTGTTTCTGCACCTGGGCGGACCCAGTTGTGTCCCCTGTTCTGCAATGTGGGTGTTGCACTTTGTGCCACATTGTCATGGTATGTGCTGTGATTGCTATGTGTGTGTGCTGCAGTGTGCCACAGGGATGAGGGACATGTCCCTGGGTAATTGTGGGTGTGCAGTGTGCTACACCTCGTTGTGCATGTGTGCCATTGTGCCCATCACTCCCCGTCCCCCCAGTCCCTGTTGGATCCTCACCCTGTTGATGTTGTGTCAGGTCCTCTCAAGCTGTGTCCGTACTCCCTACCTCCTTGCACTGTCTCCACACTGATGACTGTGGCCTGGGTTTCCTCCAGCTCCTCCTGTGGCGCAGGACTGCCACCTCCTGTCGCCGTTGCTGCCTTCCTGTTGGCAGCGGGTTTGTACCTGGTTTAGGTTGTCACGTCCTGCCGGCGCCTCTTGGCCTCCTGGATTGGCCTCCTCGGCACTCCGACTGCCTTCCAGGTGGTCTGCTTGTGGGTCAGTTGCTGGTAGTGTTCTGTCACCTCTGTGATGCTGGTCTTGTTTTCCTGCGGTCTGCACCCCGTCTTCCTCTCCCTTTTCTCCTTGGCCTTCCCCAACCCCGTTGTTCCTTGCTGGTGGTCTGTGGGGGTTGTGGGGTTCGCGTTGACCTCTGCGCTGGGTCAGGGTGCATCCATGTTGCTACGTGCTTTTGCTTGTTTCTGGTGTTTTTCTGTGGTTTTTATGGTGCAATTTCCCGCCAGACGCGTGGGATTTGCAGGCCTGTGGCTGCTTTTCGCTACTTTTTGTACCGCGATTGGCCTCATCGCATTATTTCTCGCGTTTCGCATTTTTTCGGCGTGGCGTTGATTTTCACGCTGACATTTGACGCGTTATCTGGTGACTATCGCATGCTACCGCCTTGTTGTGAATTCCACGTTGACATGGGGTTATTTTCCCGCGATAGGCTGCGATATTGAAAGTTGCGTTACGCTACTCTTGCGGTAGTTATCACACGCTCTTGTGAATATACCCCTAAATGTTTTGCACACTTATGTCTTTGGGCTATACTTGGGCTACATTTGGGTGATATCTGTGCTACATTTGGGCTCTTTTCTCTCTGGCGGCCATCTTGGGAGACTTATTTGTTATGAAGCTCCCTAATCTCATCATTTACTGCAGTATACTCAGTAGAAATTGCTTTGAGTTTTCCACTTCGATTCCATCAAGATGGTGGTCAGATGGGCCACACTTTTGGCATAAATTCCGAATGTTAGCACTCTAGTTGCTCATTGGAACACTGTAGTAAACAGCGCATCACCAGGGAGTTAACTGGCAGTCCGGTGCTGTTGTTGAAAGTGCATGCATTGGTCTACATGTCAGAATGTTTTAATGTTTTAATGAAATAGAAGAGGAAGATATTTGAGAACTCACTTAAAATGTGTCCTAATTTTTCTTTCTGCAGCACTAACCATAATTTCAATGACAAAATGAACCCCCTCATTATGTTCCTTCTAAATTAAATGTTTTAAGTTTTACCAGTCTGATTCAATCAAGATGGCTTCAGGTGTGCCACACTTTTATCATAAGTAAGACTGTTAGCACTCTAGTTGTTCTTTAGAACACTTTCGGAAGAAGCAGTAGAACACTCTGGGAGGCTGCAGTAGAACATAAGGGAATCAATTGACAGGTTGCTCCTGTTGAAGTACAACAGGAAGATACTTGTGATCTGACTTAAAATGTGTCCTAATATTTTTTCTACAGTACTAACCATTATTTCTATGACAAAATGAACCTGCTCATTGTGTTTCTTTCTATATTAAATGTATTAAGTTTAATAGTTTGATTCAAACTAGATAGCTTCAGGTGTGGCATACTTTTGTCATAATCAAGACTGTTAGCGCTCTAGTTGTTCTTTAGAACACTTTCGGAAGAAGCAGTAGAACACACAGGAATCAACTGACAGGTTCCTCCTGTTGGAAGTACATTTTTTACTGAGAATGTCAGCATTTATTCTCATATGGCTGAGAAGCATAGTGTGAATTTACAGAAAATATGCCCTCAGTTTAGCTTCTGGAGCACCTTTTATAACCTGTATGGAAAAATAGTGAGAAAACTATTTTCTCTCGAACATGATTGATGTACTCCCAGCAGAAGACTTTTTCATGGGGCAAAATCACCGTAGAGCACACCACAATTCCTAAAATTAGTATTGTACCATCAACAAATGATTTCTCCTTTTTGTCACCCTCAAAACCTGCCATTCACTGCAATGCATTTCAAAGGGATGCTATCATATATATTGGTCCCAATATGGCTGCCAGCACTTTCTGGTTGAAGTGCTCACAGCGAATCCGATCCCACCACAATTTGTCAACAACTACTGAATGGATTTATACCGAATAACAATTCAAAGTGTGATCTGTGAATCAAATCTACCTTCCTTCCAAATTTGATGTAATTCCGTCCAGCGGTTCGGGCTCCAGTCGTGTTCAAAGCTCCTATGGAAATTATCTTTTTTTCGAACCCCCTTTTTCCTGGCCCCTGCTTGAGAGGTCACCTTGAAACTTCTCATGCAAAACTCACTATGACACTTTTTGGGAACATTTCGTGAAGATTCGTCAAATGGCGCCAAAGATATAGGCAAGTCAAAAAATGTTTTTGCTATTGAAACATGGTCCTAACTATAACTACCTACTGGTGACC
Organism: Calotriton arnoldi; assembly: GCA_963921515.1. Taxonomy (NCBI): domain Eukaryota; kingdom Metazoa; phylum Chordata; class Amphibia; order Caudata; family Salamandridae; genus Calotriton; species Calotriton arnoldi. The sequence continues at coordinate 1,028,318 of CAWUFW010005444.1, forward strand.
ACTAATAGGTATCTTATATATCTATCTTATATATATATATCTCATATTTTTAAGCATAATTACACTTACTTAGATTTCCTTCATAACTCCTGATCAGAACAAACTTAATCATGAATGTCATCTCTATCAACCCATGTGAGAACGGATCCTTACTATCCTACATGTGTGTATCTAAGTAAGCGTAATTATACTTAAAAATGAAATTTAGACTTTGGCGGTCTTAACAACTACTGGTGTCAAATGAATGTGTCCATGAGTCATCAGCCCATCCAGGGCGCGATAAGTATTATTAATTTTGACTGTCTACATTATTGAATGAAACAACAATTTTTTGAATGAACTAATTTTTGCAGTCTAGGTCATATATCTGCATCTCCTTTTATGCTACATTTAAGTGCACTGTATGGAAAATTATAGGCCCATTCAGGGCGTGATTGTGATACATAGGTTTGATGCAATTTCCCAACCATGGGAACCATTTGTTTTCCACGGTGACAAAATCGACAATGGTTATTGAAATTAACAGCTTTATATTTTTGAGTTATACAAGTTGAGGACTCTTCATATATGTAGCATTCCTTATGTGGCATATTATGTGGCATATTATATGGCATGTGTGTATTTTATATTATAAGATGGCCGCCAAGGTTAACATGAAGAATTTGATGCATTTTTTCAGTCCCTTTTCAATGTCTCTGAGGATTGAACTGTTGCCCAATGAACTGTTATTTTGTTATAAGGTGTCTTTTTACACGGGGGACCTGTCATTGGCAAAGGCCAGGAGGCCGAAACGCGTTTGTCAGTTTGATATTGGTTGTATGATATGAAATGAAATTAAAGAATTATTGAATCTAACAGCCCCAGACTGCGCAGCATCGTCTGTTGACTGTTTTTGGAGTACTATCGCAAGTCCGTCCCTGCGAGCTGCAGCACCCATTGCGTTGAGAGTGGCAGCCCTGGGGAATAATATATATATATATATATTCACTGAAAAAACCATAGGTTTCAGGCACGTTATAGTTAGAAATTAGCATTTAAAAAACCTTAGAAATTCACTGAAAAAACCATAGGTTTCAGGGACGTTATAGTTAGTTGGACATTTCACTCATACAAAACCATAGAAATTCCACCGTTATAGTTAGTTCAGCTAACTATAACTCGCGCCCCACAATGCACTGCTGATGACGTCACATATTACATCATTCATGACATGGTCAGTGACATCACTGATGACATCACTGATGACATCTCAAATGACATCACTGATGACATCATCCATGTGACAATCTGATGCACCTCCTCACACACTAATATAACCTTTGATACACTCACTGTAAAATACAGACTACCATTTTTGATACCATTGACACACTAATACCAGTTACTACATACCCACTCAGTGATTCCTAGGTCTACACACACATCTACCCATTCACCCATACAATCAGTCATACATGCAGTCACTGATCAATAGAACACTATCAAATGCACTCATACACCTATATAGACATTGACACACCAGCACTCATCCTAGTCAGTTATGTACTCATCCTAGTCACTCATGCAAAGAATCAATCACAGTTCCATTTACTCACCTACACAGTTATACACACACCACCTCATTTATTCATACAGATAGTAACGCATATATATAATCACTAATACAAGTATACACTCATACATACAGCCACTCTCACAATCACTGACTCTCACGTATAGTCATTTCTGTACACCCATTTCTGTACACCAACTCTCACATACACTGCCTTTTATATATGTACTTAGCTGGACATGTGCACTGAGACATAGATTCACTCACCAAGACGCCCATACACACACTTACCCACCCAATGGTTTTACGTATTACTCTGCCCCCCACAATAAAATGGTGCGTTTGGATTATCTTTTTATGTCTGATCAGTCGGTAGGGGAGGCCTCTGTCGAAGTTCCCCCGAGAATTATATCCGACCATAATGCGTTGATTGTGGAATGTCCTTGGGGGAACTTGGATAGAGCTCCTAGATCATGGACATTTGAAAGAAAACTATTATTGGATCAATCTTATCGGGACCACATGATTAAATGGATATCGGAATTTTTTAGTATTAATAGAAAGACCGCGTCTGATTGTATAGTATGGGATACATTCAAAGCTGCAGTGCGGGGGGAGACTAAGAGCTTTGCAGCCTATCGCTGGAAGGCTGTTCAGGAGCAGATTAAGGGGCGTGTTGAGCAGCTACGGGTCGTAGAGATGGAGCTGACGCAGAACATCAAGGATGGCCATAACACTGATCAAAGTCAACAGAGGGTGGCTATCGTCAAATCAAAATTATTAGATTTTTTTGGGGTGGACCTGGCTACAAAATATATTCAATATCGTACAATGATGTACGAATTTGGGGAAAACTCTGGCAGAGTCCTTGCCAAACGGTTACAGCAGAGAAGTATGGCTAATCGTATTACTAGAGTTCAAGATCAGCTAGGCCGGATTCAGGACACGCAGGAGGGGGTTATGGATGTTTTTGAAAAGTTTTATACTCTGTTGTATAAGGAAGAGAGGTCCATGTCATTTATTGAATCTGCAGCAGAGGGGGTTCTGCAGGATATAGACACTTCTAAAGTCACAATAGAACAGAATGAGGTCCTTTCAGCCCCAATTGCATGGGAAGAGGTCAAACTGGCCATAAAATCTTTGGCCAATGGAAAGGCCGCTGGCCCGGACGCTATTCCTCTAGAATTTTATAGGGCCTTTGCTCAAGAAATTCGACAGGATGTCCTATCAGTTTTCAGGGCTGCACAGAGGGGTGACATACCTGAATCTTGGAGGCAAACAACTATTGTTCTTTTTAAGAAGAAAGGCAAGCCTGAGTTAAACCCTTCATCCTATTGGCCTATTTCATTAATTAATATAGATAGTAAAATATATTCCAAAATTTTAGCCTCTAGACTTGCCGAAGTCCTTACCCCATTAGTGTCTATACGACAACATGGGTTTATACCCGACGGGATACGGCCGATCATGTCAGGCGGGTCATTGCCCTGCTGGATTGGGCGCAGGCCACAGAGTCTTCCCTTGGGGTGATCCTGTTGGACGCTGAGAAGGCGTTCGACAGGGTCTCCTGGGGCTTTTTATGGGCAGTGCTTCGCTGGAAGGGATTTAGTATGGAATTTATACGGTCATTACAAGTATTGTATATCTCTCCAGCGGCAACAATCCATATTTCAGGGCAGGAAACTGGGTTGCTTAACATTGGTAGGGGCACTAGGCAAGGCTGTCCGTGTTCGCCTTTGCTCTTTGCTTTGTACATCGACCCTTTTCTTGGTAAAATCGAAGGGGATCAAAATATTCTGCCGGTCAGGGTCAATGGTACAGATTATAAGACGCTGGCGTATGCGGGCGACATTGTGGTCTTAACCAGGGATGTTGCTCCGGCTTTTGCGACCTTAAAGACGCTTGCAGAGCAATTCGGTGTACCATCAGGCTACAAATTGAACGTCGATAAGACACAGATTTAACATTCAGCCTTTATGTGTCCCTCCGATGTCCCTCGTCACTGAAGCAACATACTTGGGGATTAAAATCACTGCCTCAGTGGCTAGCATTCCTGACCGGAATATTCTGCCAGCGTTTGAATCTATTAATACTAAACTTGAAAGACTGGATCACCTGCATCTTTCGCTGTATGGCCGCTGTAACATACTTAAAATGTTGGTCCTTCCAAAATTAATGTATTTGTTTAGAACCATCCCGCTAGAATTTTCTCAAGTGTCTCTGAGTAGGGCCGAGAGGATCTGTTCTAGATTTCTTTGGGGGTATCGTCCGTCACGAAGGGCTGCTAAATGGATGTGTCTCCCTAGAGATCGCGGGGGCTGGGCGGTTCCTAATTTCTTATTGTATTATTGGTCAGCTATGCTGCAAAACTTTGGAATACTTTTAGTAGGAGACAGGGCTGAGGTTCCGTTAGCCAATAGACCTACTATCTATGAAATAGGCCTGGGAGACTCCGCTAAGGGCATCTTAGTGAGGATACTCGAACCGAGCTATTTAAAAAAAACAAGGTTCAAAGTAATCGGGGCCGTGTTCTCGATTTTGCGGAAGATTCGCCACAAGTGTGAAATTTCAAATATTAACACCTACACGCCTTTTACGGCCGCTGGAATTTTGCCATCGATTTTCCAGGACCAGGTTATCTTCAGATGGCAGATATCGGGCTTGAAGGTTATTGGCGATTTGTGCTCGGAGGGGCAAATGGTTTCTTTTTCTTTTCTCAGGGAGAAGTTCAATTTACATACTCATGATTTCTTTAAATATCTTCAGATTAGAAGTTTTCTTGATAAATATCAAAATGAGGCGGCTGCGATGTTTGAAAAGGTTACTATAATTGAATTCGCCCGGAGGAAAGCAAGGATAGGAACAGTATATCAGTATCTGTTATCCTGATTTCCGGATGATGTTGATGTGCAGAATACTAAGTGGGAGGGAAAACTTGGCAAGACGGGGGTGGATATTAGGTTTGCTTTAGAACTGGCAAGTCAGATTTTAGTTTCGGGTAGTCTACAGACGCAATGTTATATGGCGATGTTTGATTTGTACTATACACCTGCAAAGATTGCAAAGTGGGGGGCGGAAGGGTGATAGGTGTGGCAGGTGTGGGCTTCAAGCCGCTGATGCAGCACACATGTTCTATCTGTGCCCAAGTCTGGGGGAATTTTTTCATGAAGTTGAGTACTTCATTAACGCAGTGCTAAAAATTCCGGTTACAATCTCCCCAGAGTTGGTGATAATGGGATGTGAGTGCATTGGGATGGCTGGTCGATCTAGACACACTGTAGCCTTCCTGTTTGTAGCGATGGCAATGATTCGGCTGTGCATCACGTCTCAATGGAACAGCCCAGAAGCTCCTACATTTTTTAATTGGAGAGCAAGGATGCTTGCACTGTATAATTTGGAGTCCTCTGTTTATCTTTTAAGGGGGAAGAAGAGGCGGGACTTGGGCACTAGAATATGGGCCCCTATCAAGGAGCGGTCTAAGGCTTGACGGATATAGCTCAATTCTACTAACTGCAGTTTGCATGGCTCTATAGATGAGTGGCATACGCTGTTTGTTACTGATATCTTCGTTTTGCTTATTAGGTTATACAACTGATTTACAAGTGTATATTTTGTTTATTCTGGTCAGGCTTTTGTATCATGGCTTTCTGGGTTATGTTACTTTTTCCTGTTTTTTTTTCTTTTTCTTGCTGTATTTCTGTATATGGTGCTTGTCATGACTTGTGTTAACATTCAAATAAAATGGAAAAAAAAAAGAGAGTGGCAGCCCTGCGGAATATATATATATATATATATATATATATTCACTGAAAAAAACGTAGGTTTCAGGCACGTTATAGTTACAAATTAGCATTTTAAAAACCTTTGAAATTCACTGAAAAAACCATAGGTTTCAGACACGTTATAGTTAGAAATTAGCATTTAAAAAACCTTTGAAATTCACTGAAAAAACCATAGGTTTTAGGGACAGTTATAGTTAGTTGGACATTGCACTCGTACAAAACCCGTGAAATTCCCCGTTATAGTTAGTTCAGCTAACTATAACTCGCGCCCCACAATGCACTGCTGATGAAGTCACATATTACATCACTCATGACATGGTCAGTGACATCACTGATGACATCACTGATGACATCTCAAATGACATCACTGATGACATCATCCAGTGACTGTGTGTTTCTGTAAAGTTTAAATATGTTTAATATATATAGGGAAAGGCGTATTGAAGAATGAGTGGGTGTATAAGTGTCTGAATGGATGATTTAGTACGTGCGTGACTGACTCTACAAGTGAGTGATTAAACGTATCTTACTGAATGCATGGGTTAGTGACTAAACTGTGTGAATGTCTGTATCCGTCTGTTGGTGTGTAAGTGGATGCATGGATTTGCGAATAGCTACATGAGTGTCTATATGGGTTATTGATTGGTTCTATGAGTATCTGTATGGGTGCCTGAGTGTTTGTGTGTGGATGGGGTGTGTGCGAATGTGCATAGATGTGTGAGTGGGTGATTCACTGGGTGGATGGTTTCAAGAGTGCATCTGTGATAGACTGTATGGGTGGGTAAGTGTGTGTAAGAGTGTGTTAGTGAGTGAATGTATGTCCCAGTGGTACATGTGTGAGTAACTACATATGTGAAAGGCAGTATATATGTGTATTGGAGTATATAAATAGCTATAAGCGAGAGTGAGTGATTGTGATAGTGGCTGTATGGATGAGTGTGTGCTTGTATCAGTGATTGTATAAGAGCGTAACAATGTGCTAGTATTTGTATGATTAAGTGAGCTGGTGTGTGTATAACTGTATAGGTGAGTAAATGGCAGTGTGTTTAATTATTTGCATGACTGACTAGGTGTGTGAGTACCTCTATGGATGAGTGGCGGTGTTTGAGTGTCTATATAGGAGTAAGAGTGCATATGATAGTCCTGTACTGAGTGACCATAAGTATGAGTGACTGTACGGGTGAGTGAGTGGATGTGTGTGTGTAGCCCTAAGAATCAGTGAGTGGGTATGTAGTTATTGGTGTTGGAGTGTCTATGGTTTTGCGAATGGCACTCTGTAATTTAGATTGAGTGTATCAAAGGTTATATTAGGGTGTGAGGAGCTGCATCAGATTATCACGTGGATGATGTCATCAGTGATGTCATTTGAGATGTCATCAGTGATGTCATCAGTGATGTCACTGACCATGTCATGAGTGATGTAATATGTGACGTCATCAGCAGTGCATTGCGTGGGCGCGAGTTATAGTTAGCTGAACTAACTATAACGGGGAATTTCACGGGTTTTGTACGAGTGCAATGTCCAACTAACTATAACTGTCCCTAAAACCTATGGTTTTTTCAGTGAATTTCAAAGGTTTTTTAAATGCTAATTTCTAACTATAACGTGTCTGAAACCTATGGTTTTTTCAGTGAATTTCAAAGGTTTTTAAAATGCTAATTTGTAACTATAACGTGCCTGAAACCTACGGTTTTTTCAGTGAATTTCAAAGGTTTTTTAAATGACAATTTTTAAATGTATTAATTTTTATATTAATTTTTTTCACACTGATTTACTACATTTTTAGAAACAATTTCTTTTTACATATTTTATTTTTTAAATTACATTGTAATTACATTATACATTACATTACAAAAATACTTTCTCAGAATGAATTACTTTAGTTTAAATACTTTGCACATAGGCAATAGACTTTTAAGTACAGTAGTTACAGTTGTTGCAATGGGCAACACATTTTCATACACAATGCAACATTCAGCTCAATGTGAATTTCTAGTTAAATGCAATTAGTTACTTTATGGATTACTTTTCTAACCACAGGACTGGATCCTAGATTCAGTCCTGGTACATCTCCTGTAAACAGTTGAGTAAAAGCGTTTTGGTTACAGTCGTGATTTTTAAGGAATATTATTGTATTTTAAAAGTTGACACTTAGAAACTTTTTCTCATAGAATCACCAATGTTATCCTATGGAAGGAAATTCACTTAGCAGGTAAAAACTGTTATCGTTACTTTTTCTTACTCAGTGTTGGATCCTGGATCCAGCACTGGTGCATCTCCTGTAAACAGTTGAAAGAATGCGTTTAAGTCATACAGGCGATTTTTAAGGAATATTTGTAGTTTGTGAAAATCGACACTTTGAAACTTTTCTGCTGAAAACCAGACAATGGATTCCTATGGAAGAAAATATAAGTTACTGGTAAGTACGGTTAAAATTACTTTTCAGGACCAGTACTGGGCTGAAAGATACAGCACTGAGGTCTCTCCTTATAACAGGTGAGTAAATCGGAATTCGTATTTCGGCTGATTTTAGAGGAATATTTGTATGTTTCAAAAATCAACACTTAGAAACTTTTTCAGCAAAAAGCAGGCAATGATATCCTATGGAAGGAAATTCAAGTTACTGGTAAGTACGGTTAAAATTACTTTTGAGGATCAGTACTGGGCTGAAAGATGCAGCACTGAGGTCTCTCCTGATAACAGATGAGTAAATCGGAATTCGTATTTCGGCTGATTTTAGATGAATATTTTAAAGTTCCAAAACTCCACACTTAGAAGAATTTCCAAGTGAAACCAGTCAATGTTAGCCTATGGAAGGAAATTCAAGTTACCGGTAAGTACGGTTAAAATTACTTTTCAGGACCAGTACTGGGCTGAAAGATACAGCACTGAGGTCTCTCCTGATAACAGGTGAGTAAATCAGAATTCGTATTTCGGCTGATTTTAGATGAATATTTTAAAGTTCCAAAACTCCACACTTAGAAGAATTTCCAAGTGAAACCAGTCAATGTTAGCCTATGAAGGAAATTCAAGTTACCGGTAAGTACGGTTAAAATTACTTTTGAGGATCAGTACTGGGCTGAAAGATGCAGCACTGAGGTCTCTCCTGATAACAGGTGAGTAAATCGGAATTCGTATTTCGGCTGATTTTAGAGGAATATTTTAAAGTTCCAAAACTCCACACTTAGAAGAATTTCCAAGTGAAACCAGTCAATGTTAGCCTATGAAGGAAATTCAAGTTACCGGTAAGTACGGTTAAAATTACTTTTGAGGATCAGTACTGGGCTTAAAGATGCAGCACTGAGGTCTCTCCTGATAACAGGTGAGTAAATCGGAATTCGTATTTCGGCTGATTTTAGAGGAATATTTTAAAGTTCCAAAACTCCACACTTAGAAGAATTTCCAAGTGAAACCAGTCAATGTTAGCCTATGAAGGAAATTCAAGTTACCGGTAAGTACGGTTAAAATTACTTTTCAGGACCAGTACTGGGCTGAAAGATGCAGCACTGAGGTCTCTCCTGATAGCAGGTGAGTAAATCAGAATTCGTATTTCGGCTGATTTTAGAGGAATATTTGCACAATGGTGAAGGGAGGGGGCGGGGCCTGAGGTGACATCTGTGCAAACGCGCCCCGTGGTGCGTTTTAAGTTGGGGATTAAGTCCCCTTGAATCATGAGGGTCCCTACGGGCCAACTAGCCCACCAGGAACCTCCAGTATGCGCCAGGGGGCTGCGTTGCAGAGACATGTACAGAGGCCACACCCCTTTTACACCTCTCTGCAAAGCAGCTCTGTGGCGCTTTCTGGACGTACCTGTTGGGCTAGTTGGCCCCAGGGACCCTCAGGATTGAAGAGGATTTAATTCCCCATCTTAAAACGCGCCACGGGGCCTGTTTGCACACATGTCACCTGAAGCCCCGCCCCTCCCTTCACCACTGTGCAAACACGCCCCGTGGCGCGTTTTAAGTCGGGGGATTAACTCCCCTTGAATCCTGAGGGTCCCTGGGGTGCAACTAGCCCACCATATACCTCCAAAAGCGCCATAGAGCTGCGTTGCAAAGGTGTAAAAGGGGCGTGGCCTCTGTACACCTCTCTGCAAGGCAGCCCCTGGCGCATACTGGAGGTTCCTGGTGGGCTAGTTGGCCCCCAGGGACCCCCAGTATTCAAGGGGAATCGTTCCCTCTCTGCAAACGCGCCAGGGGCGCGTTTGCAGAGTGGTGAAGGAAGGGGCGGGGCCTACGGGCCCGATCGTTTTTTTTTTTTCCCCCTGAAGGGGGGGCTGTGCTAACCCCCTTCCTTTTTCCTATTTTTAGGCCCTGGGGACCCCATCCCCCAGGGCCTTACCCCTTTCTTTTTAAATTAAAATAAATAAAAAAACGGGAAGGGGGCCGCGTGGACCCCCTTCCCTGGGCCTGTATTGGCCCCGGGGACCCCATCCCCCGGGGCATGGCCTCTTTTTTTATTTGGAGGGGGGCTGCGTGGCCCCCCTCCTCAGGCCATTCAAGGCCCCGGGGACCCCATCCCCCGGGCCGGCCTTGCACTTTTTTTTAATTTCTTTTCCTTTTTTTTACTTTGGGGAGGGGGCTGCGTGGCCCCCCTCCGTGGCCACTTATGGCCCCGGGGACCCCATCCCCCGGGGCCTGGCCTCTCGTTGGGGACTGTGGGGGGTCCCCAAGCCCCCCACAGTCCCGCCGGATCCCCGTGTCCTACGGGAGCCGGCATTGCTTTACACATGGGGAGCAGCTAACATGCTGCTCCCCATGTGAAAAGCAATCAGCTGGATATTGGAAGAGAGAGCAGGTTTCCTGCTCTCTCTTCCAATATCCAAAGCAGTTTGCAATGACAGGACGGGAGCCGCGAGGCTCCCGTCCTGTCATTGCAAACAGCAGTGTCCCGGGGGTAGGCACCCCGGGACACTGCAGGAGCCGGCCCTTGGGGGTGGCGGTCCCCAGGGCCACCACAGGCTCCAGGAGGGGGGCCGCGTGGCCCCCCTCCCTACATTTTGAAAGCCCCGGGGAGGTGGTGGTCCCGGGGCTTGGGGGTCCAAAACGGACCCCCATTTTAATTTTTCTTAGTGCCCCGGGGAGGTGGTGGTCCCCGGGGCGTGTGGGGGGGCTGGAGCCCCCCACACAGGTTTTTAATTTAAAAAAAGAAGCCCCGGGAGGTGGTGGTCCCCGGCGCTGCGGGAGGGCTCAGAGCCCTCCCGCACCATTATACATAAAGCCCCGGGGGTGGTGGTCCCCGGGGCTTGAGGGGGCCCTTAGAGGCCCCCCACACATAAAATTAACCCCCCCCAGCATGCCCCCGGGACTTGGCCCACCCGGGGGCCAATTAACTATCGAAGCGCGGGAGACCGCACTTCGATTTTTTTCCGGCAGGATTCGCGCACCCTGAGCGCATCCTGCCGATTTAAAAAAAAAAAAAAATTTTTTTGCCCAGGGCGTCCTTGTGGGACCCCTGAGCAAACCTAGGGGTCAGGGTGTTTCTACCCTGCCCCCTTTGTGCGCTTTGCGCACTTGTTTCTGTCCCTCGGTTCTACCGAGGGACAAAATGGCTGCCAACATTTCCTGAATCGGAATGTTGACAGCCAGCTGACAGCCAATTAACATGCAGCTCGTGATCGGGAGGGTACGCGGACCCTACTCGGCCATAGATATCACTATCTTTTTACTTTTGATTTTCTCAGCAACTACTGAACGGATTTACACCATTTAGCAAAAGGGTTCTTTCTGAACCAAGAACTACCTCTTTGCCAAATTTGGTGTAATTCCGTTCAGCAGTTCGGGCTGTAGCCGTGTCTAAAGTTTCCTATGGAAAATTGCATGGGGAAAACGCGTTTTGGGACCCCCCTTTTTTCTCGGCCCCCGCTTGACGAATCCCCCCGAGACTTTCAGGGTAGGAGCGGACCGGAGCGGGCCACAAAGTTTGAACATTTTGCGAAGATACGTCAACCAGCAAGAGAGTTATTTCAAATAGAATGTCGCGGATTTCCTATGGATAATAGGTTGTAACTATAACTATCTACTGGCGACCGCCAGTAGATAATATATATATATATATATATATACATATATATATATATGACCAAACAATCCAGCTTCCACAGACACATCCATGGACGAAGGCACGGACACGAGGTAGTAAAGATGAGGCAAATATTTATTGCTCAGGTCCACCCTCAACCCCTGAGGTAAGAGAGACACGTTTCGGATTACAAGAATCCTTTGTCAATCTGATTTGGCGCCATTATTTTCAAAGTATAAATAGCCCTTCCCATTACAGGCATCAATAAACATAAACAACATACTATTAATCACCACGCTTTTGCTGTATACATTTCGAGTAGTAAATACACACTTTGTTTTCAGTAATAGTATTGTTCGAAAACATTTTATACTATATCGATTGCACAGTGCAAAACAGTAGTATTAACAAAGTTAGCCTTTACCGTTTCCAGCGTGAATAAGTGCATGTTTAAAAATAATGCCCCTCATCAAAGATGGGAGTAATGTGAGCATTAAATAATGTGCAGCCAAAGTCTCTTCACTAATCGCCATGTTAAAAAATACACAAAAATAAAGAACACAAATGTTATATATTTACAGCTGCTGCTCCTTCACCTGATTGTCCAATAAGAAACAGACAAACGACCAAAGATTGCTCACTCGAACTAATGGTGTAATCACCTTTCTTCCGTCTCCATATGACCTCTGCTGCAAAGTCCTGCAAACTCCTGCCAAGTTGCCAGAGCCACCGTAGCTAATAAGACAATCCAGAGTCAATAAATCTACATGATGTCATTGGCAAGTCGGGGGCTAAATAATCCACAAAATGTCAACATTCCGACTTAAATGTCAGCACCCGGGCATGCTCAAAAAGTCCACCAGGACTACATATCCCACAAAGCCCCTGGATTGACACATAAAAAGTGAAGTGCACACATTGTTAAAATATTATTGCAGAGGTCCAAAGTGAGAAAAAGAGTGAGCAAGGCCGATAGCAATAATGTCAATGTCTGATATGGCAGGCAGCAAAAAATATAATTTTGTCAGGCACATGAACCGGGGTTGAAGGGGACCTATGCTTAAAGATAAGTACGCCTGAACTAACCTCACCGCTCAAGCATAGGCTTTCGCAGTGCCCAGAAACCAACAGGCAACAGTTTCCTGGGTAAGGCATTTCTTGCTTAGGAACACAAGGACTCCGTGCTGGCAGTCGCTCAAACCGCCCCGCTACGGGACCCGGGCCCTCCACCGCTGTCATCCTCAGTCCCTGTCCTGACTGCCAAGTTGGGGGCTTTCCCAATAGTACTCCAGTACTCCTCCAAACAGCTTGCGGTCCGAAGGGAAAGCCACAAAACGTCTGGTGTTCCGTGAGCAGTGCCAAGACCACCAGCGCTGTAATCAAATGACCAAACAATCCAGCTTCCACAGACACATCCATGGACGAAGGCACGGACACGAGGTAGTAAAGATGAGGCAAATATTTATTGCTCAGGTCCACCCTCAACCCCTGAGGTAAGAGAGACACGTTTCGGATTACAAGAATCCTTTGTCAATCTGATTTGGCGCCATTATTTTCAAAGTATAAATAGCCCTTCCCATTACAGGCATCAATAAACATAAACAACATACTATTAATCACCACGCTTTTGCTGTATACATTTCGAGTAGTAAATACACACTTTGTTTTCAGTAATAGTATTGTTCGAAAACATTTTATACTATATCGATTGCACAGTGCAAAACAGTAGTATTAACAAAGTTAGCCTTTACCGTTTCCAGCGTGAATAAGTGCATGTTTAAAAATAATGCCCCTCATCAAAGATGGGAGTAATGTGAGCATTAAATAATGTGCAGCCAAAGTCTCTTCACTAATCGCCATGTTAAAAAATACACAAAAATAAAGAACACAAATGTTATATATTTACAGCTGCTGCTCCTTCACCTGATTGTCCAATAAGAAACAGACAAACGACCAAAGATTGCTCACTCGAACTAATGGTGTAATCACCTTTCTTCCGTCTCCATATGACCTCTGCTGCAAAGTCCTGCAAACTCCTGCCAAGTTGCCAGAGCCACCGTAGCTAATAAGACAATCCAGAGTCAATAAATCTACATGATGTCATTGGCAAGTCGGGGGCTAAATAATCCACAAAATGTCAACATTCCGACTTAAATGTCAGCACCCGGGCATGCTCAAAAAGTCCACCAGGACTACATATCCCACAAAGCCCCTGGATTGACACATAAAAAGTGAAGTGCACACATTGTTAAAATATTATTGCAGAGGTCCAAAGTGAGAAAAAGAGTGAGCAAGGCCGATAGCAATAATGTCAATGTCTGAAATGGCAGGCAGCAAAAAATATAATTTTGTCAGGCACATGAACCGGGGTTGAAGGGGACCGATGCTTAAAGATAAGTACGCCTGAACTAACCTCACCGCTCAAGCATAGGCTTTCGCAGTGCCCAGACACCAACAGGCAACAGTTTCCTGGGTAAGGCATTTCTTGCTTAGGAACACAAGGACTCCGTGCTGGCAGTCGCTCAAACCGCCCCGCTACGGGACCCGGGCCCTCCACCGCTGTCATCCTCAGTCCCCGTCCTGACTGCCAAGTTGGGCGCTTTCCCAATAGTACTCCAGTACTCCTCCAAACAGCTTGCGGTCCGAAGGGAAAGCCACAAAACGTCTGGTGTTCCGTGAGCAGCGCCAAGACCACCAGCGCTGTAATCAAATGACCAAACAATCCAGCTTCCACAGACACATCCATGGACGAAGGCACGGACACGAGGTAGTAAAGATGAGGCAAATATTTATTGCTCAGGTCCACCCTCAACCCCTGAGGTAAGAGAGACGCGTTTCGGATTACAAGAATCCTTTGTCAATCTGATTTGGCGCCATTATTTTCAAAGTATAAATAGCCCTTCCCATTACAGGCATCAATAAACATAAACAACATACTATTAATCACCACGCTTTTGCTGTATACATTTCGAGTAGTAAATACACACTTTGTTTTCAGTAATAGTATTGTTCGAAAACATTTTATACTATATCGATTGCACAGTGCAAAACAGTAGTATTAACAAAGTTAGCCTTTACCGTTTCCAGCGTGAATAAGTGCATGTTTAAAAATAATGCCCCTCATCAAAGATGGGAGTAATGTGAGCATTAAATAATGTGCAGCCAAAGTCTCTTCACTAATCGCCATGTTAAAAAATACACAAAAATAAAGAACACAAATGTTATATATTTACAGCTGCTGCTCCTTCACCTGATTGTCCAATAAGAAACAGACAAACGACCAAAGATTGCTCACTCGAACTAATGGTGTAATCACCTTTCTTCCGTCTCCATATGACCTCTGCTGCAAAGTCCTGCAAACTCGTGCCAAGTTGCCAGAGCCACCGTAGCTAATAAGACAATCCAGAGTCAATAAATCTACATGATGTCATTGGCAAGTCGGGGGCTAAATAATCCACAAAATGTCAACATTCCGACTTAAATGTCAGCACCCGGGCATGCTCAAAAAGTCCACCAGGACTACATATCCCACAAAGCCCCTGCATTGACTCATAAAATGTGAAGTGCACACATTGTTAAAATATTATTGCAGAGGTCCAAAGTGAGAAAAAGAGTGAGCAAGGCCGATAGCAATAATGTCAATGTCTGATATGACAGGCAGCAAAAAATATAATTTTGTCTGGCACATGAACCGGGGTTGAAGGGGACCGATGCTTAAAGATAAGTACGCCTGAACTAACCTCACCGCTCAAGCATAGGCTTTCGCAGTGCCCAGACACCAACAGGCAACAGTTTCCTGGGTAAGGCATTTCTTGCTTAGGAACACAAGGACTCCGTGCTGGCAGTCGCTCAAACCGCCCCGCAACGGGACCCGGGCCCTCCACCGCTGTCATCCTCAGTCCCCGTCCTGACTGCCAAGTTGGGGGCTTTCCCAATAGTACTCCAGTACTCCTCCAAACAGCTTGCGGTCCGAAGGGAAAGCCACAAAACGTCTGGTGTTCCGAGAGCAGCGCCAAGACCACCAGCGCTGTAATCAAATGACCAAACAATCCAGCTTCCACAGACACATCCATGGACGAAGGCACGGACACGAGGTAGTAAAGATGAGGCAAATATTTATTGCTCAGGTCCACCCTCAACACCTGAGGTAAGAGAGACGCGTTTCGGATTACAAGAATCCTTTGTCAATCTGATTTGGCGCCATTATTTTCAAAGTATAAATAGCCCTTCCCATTACAGGCATCAATAAACATAAACAACATACTATTAATCACCACGCTTTTGCTGTATACATTTCGAGTAGTAAATACACACTTTGTTTTCAGTAATAGTATTGTTCGAAAACATTTTATACTATATCGATTGCACAGTGCAAAACAGTAGTATTAACAAAGTTAGCCTTTACCGTTTCCAGCGTGAATAAGTGCATGTTTAAAAATAATGCCCCTCATCAAAGATGGGAGTAATGTGAGCATTAAATAATGTGCAGCCAAAGTCTCTTCACTAATCGCCATGTTAAAAAATACACAAAAATAAAGAACACAAATGTTATATATTTACAGCTGCTGCTCCTTCACCTGATTGTCCAATAAGAAACAGACAAACGACCAAAGATTGCTCACTCGAACTAATGGTGTAATCACCTTTCTTCCGTCTCCATATGACCTCTGCTGCAAAGTCCTGCAAACTCGTGCCAAGTTGCCAGAGCCACCGTAGCTAATAAGACAATCCAGAGTCAATAAATCTACATGATGTCATTGGCAAGTCGGGGGCTAAATAATCCACAAAATGTCAACATTCCGACTTAAATGTCAGCACCCGGGCATGCTCAAAAAGTCCACCAGGACTACATATCCCACAAAGCCCCTGGATTGACTCATAAAAGTGAAGTGCACACATTGTTAAAATATTATTGCAGAGGTCCAAAGTGAGAAAAAGAGTGAGCAAGGCCGATAGCAATAATGTCAATGTCTGATATGGCAGGCAGCAAAAAATATAATTTTGTCAGGCACATGAACCGGGGTTGAAGGGGACCGATGCTTAAAGATAAGTACGCCTGAACTAACCTCACCGCTCAAGCATAGGCTTTCGCAGTGCCCAGACACCAACAGGCAACAGTTTCCTGGGTAAGGCATTTCTTGCTTAGGAACACAAGGACTCCGTGCTGGCAGTCGCTCAAACCGCCCCGCTACGGGACCCGGGCCCTCCACCGCTGTCATCCTCAGTCCCCGTCCTGACTGCCAAGTTGGGGGCTTTCCCAATAGTACTCCAGTACTCCTCCAAACAGCTTGCGGTCCGAAGGGAAAGCCACAAAACGTCTGGTGTTCCGTGAGCAGCGCCAAGACCACCAGCGCTGTAATCAAATGACCAAACAATCCAGCTTCCACAGACACATCCATGGACGAAGGCACGGACACGAGGTAGTAAAGATGAGGCAAATATTTATTGCTCAGGTCCACCCTCAACCCCTGAGGTAAGAGAGACGCGTTTCGGATTACAAGAATCCTTTGTCAATCTGATTTGGCGCCATTATTTTCAAAGTATAAATAGCCCTTCCCATTACAGGCATCAATAAACATAAACAACATACTATTAATCACCACGCTTTTGCTGTATACATTTCGAGTAGTAAATACACACTTTGTTTTCAGTAATAGTATTGTTCGAAAACATTTTATACTATATCGATTGCACAGTGCAAAACAGTAGTATTAACAAAGTTAGCCTTTACCGTTTCCAGCGTGAATAAGTGCATGTTTAAAAATAATGCCCCTCATCAAAGATGGGAGTAATGTGAGCATTAAATAATGTGCAGCCAAAGTCTCTTCACTAATCGCCATGTTAAAAAATACACAAAAATAAAGAACACAAATGTTATATATTTACAGCTGCTGCTCCTTCACCTGATTGTCCAATAAGAAACAGACAAACGACCAAAGATTGCTCACTCGAACTAATGGTGTAATCACCTTTCTTCCGTCTCCATATGACCTCTGCTGCAAAGTCCTGCAAACTCCTGCCAAGTTGCCAGAGCCACCGTAGCTAATAAGACAATCCAGAGTCAATAAATCTACATGATGTCATTGGCAAGTCGGGGGCTAAATAATCCACAAAATGTCAACATTCCGACTTAAATGTCAGCACCCGGGCATGCTCAAAAAGTCCACCAGGACTACATATCCCACAAAGCCCCTGGATTGACTCATAAAAAGTGAAGTGCACACATTGTTAAAATATTATTGCAGAGGTCCAAAGTGAGAAAAAGAGTGAGCAAGGCCGATAGCAATAATGTCAATGTCTGATATGGCAGGCAGCAAAAAATATAATTTTGTCAGGCACATGAACCGGGGTTGAAGGGGACCGATGCTTAAAGATAAGTACGCCTGAACTAACCTCACCGCTCAAGCATAGGCTTTCGCAGTGCCCAGACACCAACAGGCAACAGTTTCCTGGGTAAGGCATTTCTTGCTTAGGAACACAAGGACTCCGTGCTGGCAGTCGCTCAAACCGCCCCGCTACGGGACCCGGGCCCTCCACCGCTGTCATCCTCAGTCCCCGTCCTGACTGCCAAGTTGGGGGCTTTCCCAATAGTACTCCAGTACTCCTCCAAACAGCTTGCGGTCCGAAGGGAAAGCCACAAAACGTCTGGTGTTCCGTGAGCAGCGCCAAGACCACCAGCGCTGTAATCAAATGACCAAACAATCCAGCTTCCACAGACACATCCATGGACGAAGGCACGGACACGAGGTAGTAAAGATGAGGCAAATATTTATTGCTCAGGTCCACCCTCAACCCCTGAGGTAAGAGAGACGCGTTTCGGATTACAAGAATCCTTTGTCAATCTGATTTGGCGCCATTATTTTCAAAGTATAAATAGCCCTTCCCATTACAGGCATCAATAAACATAAACAACATACTATTAATCACCACGCTTTTGCTGTATACATTTCGAGTAGTAAATACACACTTTGTTTTCAGTAATAGTATTGTTCGAAAACATTTTATACTATATCGATTGCACAGTGCAAAACAGTAGTATTAACAAAGTTAGCCTTTACCGTTTCCAGCGTGAATAAGTGCATGTTTAAAAATAATGCCCCTCATCAAAGATGGGAGTAATGTGAGCATTAAATAATGTGCAGCCAAAGTCTCTTCACTAATCGCCATGTTAAAAAATACACAAAAATAAAGAACACAAATGTTATATATTTACAGCTGCTGCTCCTTCACCTGATTGTCCAATAAGAAACAGACAAACGACCAAAGATTGCTCACTCGAACTAATGGTGTAATCACCTTTCTTCCGTCTCCATATGACCTCTGCTGCAAAGTCCTGCAAACTCGTGCCAAGTTGCCAGAGCCACCGTAGCTAATAAGACAATCCAGAGTCAATAAATCTACATGATGTCATTGGCAAGTCGGGGGCTAAATAATCCACAAAATGTCAACATTCCGACTTAAATGTCAGCACCCGGGCATGCTCAAAAAGTCCACCAGGACTACATATCCCACAAAGCCCCTGGATTGACACATAAAAAGTGAAGTGCACACATTGTTAAAATATTATTGCAGAGGTCCAAAGTGAGAAAAAGAGTGAGCAAGGCCGATAGCAATAATGTCAATGTCTGATATGGCAGGCAGCAAAAAATATAATTTTGTCAGGCACATGAACCGGGGTTGAAGGGGACCGATGCTTAAAGATAAGTACGCCTGAACTAACCTCACCGCTCAAGCATAGGCTTTCGCAGTGCCCAGACACCAACAGGCAACAGTTTCCTGGGTAAGGCATTTCTTGCTTAGGAACACAAGGACTCCGTGCTGGCAGTCGCTCAAACCGCCCCGCTACGGGACCCGGGCCCTCCACCGCTGTCATCCTCAGTCCCCGTCCTGACTGCCAAGTTGGGGGCTTTCCCAATAGTACTCCAGTACTCCTCCAAACAGCTTGCGGTCCGAAGGGAAAGCCACAAAACGTCTGGTGTTCCGTGAGCAGCGCCAAGACCACCAGCGCTGTAATCAAATGACCAAACAATCCAGCTTCCACAGACACATCCATGGACGAAGGCACGGACACGAGGTAGTAAAGATGAGGCAAATATTTATTGCTCAGGTCCACCCTCAACCCCTGAGGTAAGAGAGACGCGTTTCGGATTACAAGAATCCTTTGTCAATCTGATTTGGCGCCATTATTTTCAAAGTATAAATAGCCCTTCCCATTACAGGCATCAATAAACATAAACAACATACTATTAATCACCACGCTTTTGCTGTATACATTTCGAGTAGTAAATACACACTTTGTTTTCAGTAATAGTATTGTTCGAAAACATTTTATACTATATCGATTGCACAGTGCAAAACAGTAGTATTAACAAAGTTAGCCTTTACCGTTTCCAGCGTGAATAAGTGCATGTTTAAAAATAATGCCCCTCATCAAAGATGGGAGTAATGTGAGCATTAAATAATGTGCAGCCAAAGTCTCTTCACTAATCGCCATGTTAAAAAATACACAAAAATAAAGAACACAAATGTTATATATTTACAGCTGCTGCTCCTTCACCTGATTGTCCAATAAGAAACAGACAAACGACCAAAGATTGCTCACTCGAACTAATGGTGTAATCACCTTTCTTCCGTCTCCATATGACCTCTGCTGCAAAGTCCTGCAAACTCGTGCCAAGTTGCCAGAGCCACCGTAGCTAATAAGACAATCCAGAGTCAATAAATCTACATGATGTCATTGGCAAGTCGGGGGCTAAATAATCCACAAAATGTCAACATTCCGACTTAAATGTCAGCACCCGGGCATGCTCAAAAAGTCCACCAGGACTACATATCCCACAAAGCCCCTGGATTGACTCATAAAAAGTGAAGTGCACACATTGTTAAAATATTATTGCAGAGGTCCAAAGTGAGAAAAAGAGTGAGCAAGGCCGATAGCAATAATGTCAATGTCTGATATGGCAGGCAGCAAAAAATATAATTTTGTCAGGCACATGAACCGGGGTTGAAGGGGACCGATGCTTAAAGATAAGTACGCCTGAACTAACCTCACCGCTCAAGCATAGGCTTTCGCAGTGCCCAGACACCAACAGGCAACAGTTTCCTGGGTAAGGCATTTCTTGCTTAGGAACACAAGGACTCCGTGCTGGCAGTCGCTCAAACCGCCCCGCTACGGGACCCGGGCCCTCCACCGCTGTCATCCTCAGTCCCCGTCCTGACTGCCAAGTTGGGGGCTTTCCCAATAGTACTCCAGTACTCCTCCAAACAGCTTGCGGTCCGAAGGGAAAGCCACAAAACGTCTGGTGTTCCGTGAGCAGCGCCAAGACCACCAGCGCTGTAATCAAATGACCAAACAATCCAGCTTCCACAGACACATCCATGGACGAAGGCACGGACACGAGGTAGTAAAGATGAGGCAAATATTTATTGCTCAGGTCCACCCTCAACCCCTGAGGTAAGAGAGACGCGTTTCGGATTACAAGAATCCTTTGTCAATCTGATTTGGCGCCATTATTTTCAAAGTATAAATAGCCCTTCCCATTACAGGCATCAATAAACATAAACAACATACTATTAATCACCACGCTTTTGCTGTATACATTTCGAGTAGTAAATACACACTTTGTTTTCAGTAATAGTATTGTTCGAAAACATTTTATACTATATCGATTGCACAGTGCAAAACAGTAGTATTAACAAAGTTAGCCTTTACCGTTTCCAGCGTGAATAAGTGCATGTTTAAAAATAATGCCCCTCATCAAAGATGGGAGTAATGTGAGCATTAAATAATGTGCAGCCAAAGTCTCTTCACTAATCGCCATGTTAAAAAATACACAAAAATAAAGAACACAAATGTTATATATTTACAGCTGCTGCTCCTTCACCTGATTGTCCAATAAGAAACAGACAAACGACCAAAGATTGCTCACTCGAACTAATGGTGTAATCACCTTTCTTCCGTCTCCATATGACCTCTGCTGCAAAGTCCTGCAAACTCGTGCCAAGTTGCCAGAGCCACCGTAGCTAATAAGACAATCCAGAGTCAATAAATCTACATGATGTCATTGGCAAGTCGGGGGCTAAATAATCCACAAAATGTCAACATTCCGACTTAAATGTCAGCACCCGGGCATGCTCAAAAAGTCCACCAGGACTACATATCCCACAAAGCCCCTGGATTGACTCATAAAAAGTGAAGTGCACACATTGTTAAAATATTATTGCAGAGGTCCAAAGTGAGAAAAAGAGTGAGCAAGGCCGATAGCAATAATGTCAATGTCTGATATGGCAGGCAGCAAAAAATATAATTTTGTCAGGCACATGAACCGGGGTTGAAGGGGACCGATGCTTAAAGATAAGTACGCCTGAACTAACCTCACCGCTCAAGCATAGGCTTTCGCAGTGCCCAGACACCAACAGGCAACAGTTTCCTGGGTAAGGCATTTCTTGCTTAGGAACACAAGGACTCCGTGCTGGCAGTCGCTCAAACCGCCCCGCTACGGGACCCGGGCCCTCCACCGCTGTCATCCTCAGTCCCCGTCCTGACTGCCAAGTTGGGGGCTTTCCCAATAGTACTCCAGTACTCCTCCAAACAGCTTGCGGTCCGAAGGGAAAGCCACAAAACGTCTGGTGTTCCGTGAGCAGCGCCAAGACCACCAGCGCTGTAATCAAATGACCAAACAATCCAGCTTCCACAGACACATCCATGGACGAAGGCACGGACACGAGGTAGTAAAGATGAGGCAAATATTTATTGCTCAGGTCCACCCTCAACCCCTGAGGTAAGAGAGACGCGTTTCGGATTACAAGAATCCTTTGTCAATCTGATTTGGCGCCATTATTTTCAAAGTATAAATAGCCCTTCCCATTACAGGCATCAATAAACATAAACAACATACTATTAATCACCACGCTTTTGCTGTATACATTTCGAGTAGTAAATACACACTTTGTTTTCAGTAATAGTATTGTTCGAAAACATTTTATACTATATCGATTGCACAGTGCAAAACAGTAGTATTAACAAAGTTAGCCTTTACCGTTTCCAGCGTGAATAAGTGCATGTTTAAAAATAATGCCCCTCATCAAAGATGGGAGTAATGTGAGCATTAAATAATGTGCAGCCAAAGTCTCTTCACTAATCGCCATGTTAAAAAATACACAAAAATAAAGAACACAAATGTTATATATTTACAGCTGCTGCTCCTTCACCTGATTGTCCAATAAGAAACAGACAAACGACCAAAGATTGCTCACTCGAACTAATGGTGTAATCACCTTTCTTCCGTCTCCATATGACCTCTGCTGCAAAGTCCTGCAAACTCGTGCCAAGTTGCCAGAGCCACCGTAGCTAATAAGACAATCCAGAGTCAATAAATCTACATGATGTCATTGGCAAGTCGGGGGCTAAATAATCCACAAAATGTCAACATTCCGACTTAAATGTCAGCACCCGGGCATGCTCAAAAAGTCCACCAGGACTACATATCCCACAAAGCCCCTGGATTGACTCATAAAAAGTGAAGTGCACACATTGTTAAAATATTATTGCAGAGGTCCAAAGTGAGAAAAAGAGTGAGCAAGGCCGATAGCAATAATGTCAATGTCTGATATGGCAGGCAGCAAAAAATATAATTTTGTCAGGCACATGAACCGGGGTTGAAGGGGACCGATGCTTAAAGATAAGTACGCCTGAACTAACCTCACCGCTCAAGCATAGGCTTTCGCAGTGCCCAGACACCAACAGGCAACAGTTTCCTGGGTAAGGCATTTCTTGCTTAGGAACACAAGGACTCCGTGCTGGCAGTCGCTCAAACCGCCCCGCTACGGGACCCGGGCCCTCCACCGCTGTCATCCTCAGTCCCCGTCCTGACTGCCAAGTTGGGGGCTTTCCCAATAGTACTCCAGTACTCCTCCAAACAGCTTGCGGTCCGAAGGGAAAGCCACAAAACGTCTGGTGTTCCGTGAGCAGCGCCAAGACCACCAGCGCTGTAATCAAATGACCAAACAATCCAGCTTCCACAGACACATCCATGGACGAAGGCACGGACACGAGGTAGTAAAGATGAGGCAAATATTTATTGCTCAGGTCCACCCTCAACCCCTGAGGTAAGAGAGACGCGTTTCGGATTACAAGAATCCTTTGTCAATCTGATTTGGCGCCATTATTTTCAAAGTATAAATAGCCCTTCCCATTACAGGCATCAATAAACATAAACAACATACTATTAATCACCACGCTTTTGCTGTATACATTTCGAGTAGTAAATACACACTTTGTTTTCAGTAATAGTATTGTTCGAAAACATTTTATACTATATCGATTGCACAGTGCAAAACAGTAGTATTAACAAAGTTAGCCTTTACCGTTTCCAGCGTGAATAAGTGCATGTTTAAAAATAATGCCCCTCATCAAAGATGGGAGTAATGTGAGCATTAAATAATGTGCAGCCAAAGTCTCTTCACTAATCGCCATGTTAAAAAATACACAAAAATAAAGAACACAAATGTTATATATTTACAGCTGCTGCTCCTTCACCTGATTGTCCAATAAGAAACAGACAAACGACCAAAGATTGCTCACTCGAACTAATGGTGTAATCACCTTTCTTCCGTCTCCATATGACCTCTGCTGCAAAGTCCTGCAAACTCGTGCCAAGTTGCCAGAGCCACCGTAGCTAATAAGACAATCCAGAGTCAATAAATCTACATGATGTCATTGGCAAGTCGGGGGCTAAATAATCCACAAAATGTCAACATTCCGACTTAAATGTCAGCACCCGGGCATGCTCAAAAAGTCCACCAGGACTACATATCCCACAAAGCCCCTGGATTGACTCATAAAAAGTGAAGTGCACACATTGTTAAAATATTATTGCAGAGGTCCAAAGTGAGAAAAAAGAGTGAGCAAGGCCGATAGCAATAATGTCAATGTCTGATATGGCAGGCAGCAAAAAATATAATTTTGTCAGGCACATGAACCGGGGTTGAAGGGGACCGATGCTTAAAGATAAGTACGCCTGAACTAACCTCACCGCTCAAGCATAGGCTTTCGCAGTGCCCAGACACCAACAGGCAACAGTTTCCTGGGTAAGGCATTTCTTGCTTAGGAACACAAGGACTCCGTGCTGGCAGTCGCTCAAACCGCCCCGCTACGGGACCCGGGCCCTCCACCGCTGTCATCCTCAGTCCCCGTCCTGACTGCCAAGTTGGGGGCTTTCCCAATAGTACTCCAGTACTCCTCCAAACAGCTTGCGGTCCGAAGGGAAAGCCACAAAACGTCTGGTGTTCCGTGAGCAGCGCCAAGACCACCAGCGCTGTAATCAAATGACCAAACAATCCAGCTTCCACAGACACATCCATGGACGAAGGCACGGACACGAGGTAGTAAAGATGAGGCAAATATTTATTGCTCAGGTCCACCCTCAACCCCTGAGGTAAGAGAGACGCGTTTCGGATTACAAGAATCCTTTGTCAATCTGATTTGGCGCCATTATTTTCAAAGTATAAATAGCCCTTCCCATTACAGGCATCAATAAACATAAACAACATACTATTAATCACCACGCTTTTGCTGTATACATTTCGAGTAGTAAATACACACTTTGTTTTCAGTAATAGTATTGTTCGAAAACATTTTATACTATATCGATTGCACAGTGCAAAACAGTAGTATTAACAAAGTTAGCCTTTACCGTTTCCAGCGTGAATAAGTGCATGTTTAAAAATAATGCCCCTCATCAAAGATGGGAGTAATGTGAGCATTAAATAATGTGCAGCCAAAGTCTCTTCACTAATCGCCATGTTAAAAAATACACAAAAATAAAGAACACAAATGTTATATATTTACAGCTGCTGCTCCTTCACCTGATTGTCCAATAAGAAACAGACAAACGACCAAAGATTGCTCACTCGAACTAATGGTGTAATCACCTTTCTTCCGTCTCCATATGACCTCTGCTGCAAAGTCCTGCAAACTCGTGCCAAGTTGCCAGAGCCACCGTAGCTAATAAGACAATCCAGAGTCAATAAATCTACATGATGTCATTGGCAAGTCGGGGGCTAAATAATCCACAAAATGTCAACATTCCGACTTAAATGTCAGCACCCGGGCATGCTCAAAAAGTCCACCAGGACTACATATCCCACAAAGCCCCTGGATTGACTCATAAAAAGTGAAGTGCACACATTGTTAAAATATTATTGCAGAGGTCCAAAGTGAGAAAAAGAGTGAGCAAGGCCGATAGCAATAATGTCAATGTCTGATATGGCAGGCAGCAAAAAATATAATTTTGTCAGGCACATGAACCGGGGTTGAAGGGGACCGATGCTTAAAGATAAGTACGCCTGAACTAACCTCACCGCTCAAGCATAGGCTTTCGCAGTGCCCAGACACCAACAGGCAACAGTTTCCTGGGTAAGGCATTTCTTGCTTAGGAACACAAGGACTCCGTGCTGGCAGTCGCTCAAACCGCCCCGCTACGGGACCCGGGCCCTCCACCGCTGTCATCCTCAGTCCCCGTCCTGACTGCCAAGTTGGGGGCTTTCCCAATAGTACTCCAGTACTCCTCCAAACAGCTTGCGGTCCGAAGGGAAAGCCACAAAACGTCTGGTGTTCCGTGAGCAGCGCCAAGACCACCAGCGCTGTAATCAAATGACCAAACAATCCAGCTTCCACAGACACATCCATGGACGAAGGCACGGACACGAGGTAGTAAAGATGAGGCAAATATTTATTGCTCAGGTCCACCCTCAACCCCTGAGGTAAGAGAGACGCGTTTCGGATTACAAGAATCCTTTGTCAATCTGATTTGGCGCCATTATTTTCAAAGTATAAATAGCCCTTCCCATTACAGGCATCAATAAACATAAACAACATACTATTAATCACCACGCTTTTGCTGTATACATTTCGAGTAGTAAATACACACTTTGTTTTCAGTAATAGTATTGTTCGAAAACATTTTATACTATATCGATTGCACAGTGCAAAACAGTAGTATTAACAAAGTTAGCCTTTACCGTTTCCAGCGTGAATAAGTGCATGTTTAAAAATAATGCCCCTCATCAAAGATGGGAGTAATGTGAGCATTAAATAATGTGCAGCCAAAGTCTCTTCACTAATCGCCATGTTAAAAAATACACAAAAATAAAGAACACAAATGTTATATATTTACAGCTGCTGCTCCTTCACCTGATTGTCCAATAAGAAACAGACAAACGACCAAAGATTGCTCACTCGAACTAATGGTGTAATCACCTTTCTTCCGTCTCCATATGACCTCTGCTGCAAAGTCCTGCAAACTCGTGCCAAGTTGCCAGAGCCACCGTAGCTAATAAGACAATCCAGAGTCAATAAATCTACATGATGTCATTGGCAAGTCGGGGGCTAAATAATCCAGCAAAATGTCAACATTCCGACTTAAATGTCAGCACCCGGGCATGCTCAAAAAGTCCACCAGGACTACATATCCCACAAAGCCCCTGGATTGACTCATAAAAAGTGAAGTGCACACATTGTTAAAATATTATTGCAGAGGTCCAAAGTGAGAAAAAGAGTGAGCAAGGCCGATAGCAATAATGTCAATGTCTGATATGGCAGGCAGCAAAAAATATAATTTTGTCAGGCACATGAACCGGGGTTGAAGGGGACCGATGCTTAAAGATAAGTATGCCTGAACTAACCTCACCGCTCAAGCATAGGCTTTCGCAGTGCCCAGACACCAACAGGCAACAGTTTCCTGGGTAAGGCATTTCTTGCTTAGGAACACAAGGACTCCGTGCTGGCAGTCGCTCAAACCGCCCCGCTACGGGACCCGGGCCCTCCACCGCTGTCATCCTCAGTCCCCGTCCTGACTGCCAAGTTGGGGGCTTTCCCAATAGTACTCCAGTACTCCTCCAAACAGCTTGCGGTCCGAAGGGAAAGCCACAAAACGTCTGGTGTTCCGTGAGCAGCGCCAAGACCACCAGCGCTGTAATCAAATGACCAAACAATCCAGCTTCCACAGACACATCCATGGACGAAGGCACGGACACGAGGTAGTAAAGATGAGGCAAATATTTATTGCTCAGGTCCACCCTCAACCCCTGAGGTAAGAGAGACGCGTTTCGGATTACAAGAATCCTTTGTCAATCTGATTTGGCGCCATTATTTTCAAAGTATAAATAGCCCTTCCCATTACAGGCATCAATAAACATAAACAACATACTATTAATCACCACGCTTTTGCTGTATACATTTCGAGTAGTAAATACACACTTTGTTTTCAGTAATAGTATTGTTCGAAAACATTTTATGCTATATCGATTGCACAGTGCAAAACAGTAGTATTAACAAAGTTAGCCTTTACCGTTTCCAGCGTGAATAAGTGCATGTTTAAAAATAATGCCCCTCATCAAAGATGGGAGTAATGTGAGCATTAAATAATGTGCAGCCAAAGTCTCTTCACTAATCGCCATGTTAAAAAATACACAAAAATAAAGAACACAAATGTTATATATTTACAGCTGCTGCTCCTTCACCTGATTGTCCAATAAGAAACAGACAAACGACCAAAGATTGCTCACTCGAACTAATGGTGTAATCACCTTTCTTCCGTCTCCATATGACCTCTGCTGCAAAGTCCTGCAAACTCGTGCCAAGTTGCCAGAGCCACCGTAGCTAATAAGACAATCCAGAGTCAATAAATCTACATGATGTCATTGGCAAGTCGGGGGCTAAATAATCCAGCAAAATGTCAACATTCCGACTTAAATGTCAGCACCCGGGCATGCTCAAAAAGTCCACCAGGACTACATATCCCACAAAGCCCCTGGATTGACTCATAAAAAGTGAAGTGCACACATTGTTAAAATATTATTGCAGAGGTCCAAAGTGAGAAAAAGAGTGAGCAAGGCCGATAGCAATAATGTCAATGTCTGATATGGCAGGCAGCAAAAAATATAATTTTGTCAGGCACATGAACCGGGGTTGAAGGGGACCGATGCTTAAAGATAAGTACGCCTGAACTAACCTCACCGCTCAAGCATAGGCTTTCGCAGTGCCCAGACACCAACAGGCAACAGTTTCCTGGGTAAGGCATTTCTTGCTTAGGAACACAAGGACTCCGTGCTGGCAGTCGCTCAAACCGCCCCGCTACGGGACCCGGGCCCTCCACCGCTGTCATCCTCAGTCCCCGTCCTGACTGCCAAGTTGGGGGCTTTCCCAATAGTACTCCAGTACTCCTCCAAACAGCTTGCGGTCCGAAGGGAAAGCCACAAAACGTCTGGTGTTCCGTGAGCAGCGCCAAGACCACCAGCGCTGTAATCAAATGACCAAACAATCCAGCTTCCACAGACACATCCATGGACGAAGGCACGGACACGAGGTAGTAAAGATGAGGCAAATATTTATTGCTCAGGTCCACCCTCAACCCCTGAGGTAAGAGAGACGCGTTTCGGATTACAAGAATCCTTTGTCAATCTGATTTGGCGCCATTATTTTCAAAGTATAAATAGCCCTTCCCATTACAGGCATCAATAAACATAAACAACATACTATTAATCACCACGCTTTTGCTGTATACATTTCGAGTAGTAAATACACACTTTGTTTTCAGTAATAGTATTGTTCGAAAACATTTTATGCTATATCGATTGCACAGTGCAAAACAGTAGTATTAACAAAGTTAGCCTTTACCGTTTCCAGCGTGAATAAGTGCATGTTTAAAAATAATGCCCCTCATCAAAGATGGGAGTAATGTGAGCATTAAATAATGTGCAGCCAAAGTCTCTTCACTAATCGCCATGTTAAAAAATACACAAAAATAAAGAACACAAATGTTATATATTTACAGCTGCTGCTCCTTCACCTGATTGTCCAATAAGAAACAGACAAACGACCAAAGATTGCTCACTCGAACTAATGGTGTAATCACCTTTCTTCCGTCTCCATATGACCTCTGCTGCAAAGTCCTGCAAACTCGTGCCAAGTTGCCAGAGCCACCGTAGCTAATAAGACAATCCAGAGTCAATAAATCTACATGATGTCATTGGCAAGTCGGGGGCTAAATAATCCAGCAAAATGTCAACATTCCGACTTAAATGTCAGCACCCGGGCATGCTCAAAAAGTCCACCAGGACTACATATCCCACAAAGCCCCTGGATTGACTCATAAAAAGTGAAGTGCACACATTGTTAAAATATTATTGCAGAGGTCCAAAGTGAGAAAAAGAGTGAGCAAGGCCGATAGCAATAATGTCAATGTCTGATATGGCAGGCAGCAAAAAATATAATTTTGTCAGGCACATGAACCGGGGTTGAAGGGGACCGATGCTTAAAGATAAGTACGCCTGAACTAACCTCACCGCTCAAGCATAGGCTTTCGCAGTGCCCAGACACCAACAGGCAACAGTTTCCTGGGTAAGGCATTTCTTGCTTAGGAACACAAGGACTCCGTGCTGGCAGTCGCTCAAACCGCCACGCTACGGGACCCGGGCCCTCCACCGCTGTCATCCTCAGTCCCCGTCCTGACTGCCAAGTTGGGGGCTTTCCCAATAGTACTCCAGTACTCCTCCAAACAGCTTGCGGTCCGAAGGGAAAGCCACAAAACGTCTGGTGTTCCGTGAGCAGCGCCAAGACCACCAGCGCTGTAATCAAATGACCAAACAATCCAGCTTCCACAGACACATCCATGGACGAAGGCACGGACACGAGGTAGTAAAGATGAGGCAAATATTTATTGCTCAGGTCCACCCTCAACCCCTGAGGTAAGAGAGACGCGTTTCGGATTACAAGAATCCTTTGTCAATCTGATTTGGCGCCATTATTTTCAAAGTATAAATAGCCCTTCCCATTACAGGCATCAATAAACATAAACAACATACTATTAATCACCACGCTTTTGCTGTATACATTTCGAGTAGTAAATACACACTTTGTTTTCAGTAATAGTATTGTTCGAAAAACATTTTATGCTATATCGATTGCACAGTGCAAAACAGTAGTATTAACAAAGTTAGCCTTTACCGTTTCCAGCGTGAATAAGTGCATGTTTAAAAATAATGCCCCTCATCAAAGATGGGAGTAATGTGAGCATTAAATAAGTGTGCAGCCAAAGTCTCTTCACTAATCGCCATGTTAAAAAATACACAAAAATAAAGAACACAAATGTTATATATTTACAGCTGCTGCTCCTTCACCTGATTGTCCAATAAGAAACAGACAAACGACCAAAGATTGCTCACTCGAACTAATGGTGTAATCACCTTTCTTCCGTCTCCATATGACCTCTGCTGCAAAGTCCTGCAAACTCGTGCCAAGTTGCCAGAGCCACCGTAGCTAATAAGACAATCCAGAGTCAATAAATCTACATGATGTCATTGGCAAGTCGGGGGCTAAATAATCCAGCAAAATGTCAACATTCCGACTTAAATGTCAGCACCCGGGCATGCTCAAAAAGTCCACCAGGACTACATATCCCACAAAGCCCCTGGATTGACTCATAAAAAGTGAAGTGCACACATTGTTAAAATATTATTGCAGAGGTCCAAAGTGAGAAAAAGAGTGAGCAAGGCCGATAGCAATAATGTCAATGTCTGATATGGCAGGCAGCAAAAAATATAATTTTGTCAGGCACATGAACCGGGGTTGAAGGGGACCGATGCTTAAAGATAAGTATGCCTGAACTAACCTCACCGCTCAAGCATAGGCTTTCGCAGTGCCCAGACACCAACAGGCAACAGTTTCCTGGGTAAGGCATTTCTTGCTTAGGAACACAAGGACTCCGTGCTGGCAGTCGCTCAAACCGCCACGCTACGGGACCCGGGCCCTCCACCGCTGTCATCCTCAGTCCCCGTCCTGACTGCCAAGTTGGGGGCTTTCCCAATAGTACTCCAGTACTCCTCCAAACAGCTTGCGGTCCGAAGGGAAAGCCACAAAACGTCTGGTGTTCCGTGAGCAGCGCCAAGACCACCAGCGCTGTAATCAAATGACCAAACAATCCAGCTTCCACAGACACATCCATGGACGAAGGCACGGACACGAGGTAGTAAAGATGAGGCAAATATTTATTGCTCAGGTCCACCCTCAACCCCTGAGGTAAGAGAGACGCGTTTCGGATTACAAGAATCCTTTGTCAATCTGATTTGGCGCCATTATTTTCAAAGTATAAATAGCCCTTCCCATTACAGGCATCAATAAACATAAACAACATACTATTAATCACCACGCTTTTGCTGTATACATTTCGAGTAGTAAATACACACTTTGTTTTCAGTAATAGTATTGTTCGAAAACATTTTATGCTATATCGATTGCACAGTGCAAAACAGTAGTATTAACAAAGTTAGCCTTTACCGTTTCCAGCGTGAATAAGTGCATGTTTAAAAATAATGCCCCTCATCAAAGATGGGAGTAATGTGAGCATTAAATAAGTGTGCAGCCAAAGTCTCTTCACTAATCGCCATGTTAAAAAATACACAAAAATAAAGAACACAAATGTTATATATTTACAGCTGCTGCTCCTTCACCTGATTGTCCAATAAGAAACAGACAAACGACCAAAGATTGCTCACTCGAACTAATGGTGTAATCACCTTTCTTCCGTCTCCATATGACCTCTGCTGCAAAGTCCTGCAAACTCGTGCCAAGTTGCCAGAGCCACCGTAGCTAATAAGACAATCCAGAGTCAATAAATCTACATGATGTCATTGGCAAGTCGGGGGCTAAATAATCCAGCAAAATGTCAACATTCCGACTTAAATGTCAGCACCCGGGCATGCTCAAAAAGTCCACCAGGACTACATATCCCACAAAGCCCCTGGATTGACACATAAAAAGTGAAGTGCACACATTGTTAAAATATTATTGCAGAGGTCCAAAGTGAGAAAAAGAGTGAGCAAGGCCGATAGCAATAATGTCAATGTCTGATATGGCAGGCAGCAAAAAATATAATTTTGTCAGGCACATGAACCGGGGTTGAAGGGGACCGATGCTTAAAGATAAGTATGCCTGAACTAACCTCACCGCTCAAGCATAGGCTTTCGCAGTGCCCAGACACCAACAGGCAACAGTTTCCTGGGTAAGGCATTTCTTGCTTAGGAACACAAGGACTCCGTGCTGGCAGTCGCTCAAACCGCCACGCTACGGGACCCGGGCCCTCCACCGCTGTCATCCTCAGTCCCCGTCCTGACTGCCAAGTTGGGGGCTTTCCCAATAGTACTCCAGTACTCCTCCAAACAGCTTGCGGTCCGAAGGGAAAGCCACAAAACGTCTGGTGTTCCGTGAGCAGCGCCAAGACCACCAGCGCTGTAATCAAATGACCAAACAATCCAGCTTCCACAGACACATCCATGGACGAAGGCACGGACACGAGGTAGTAAAGATGAGGCAAATATTTATTGCTCAGGTCCACCCTCAACCCCTGAGGTAAGAGAGACGCGTTTCGGATTACAAGAATCCTTTGTCAATCTGATTTGGCGCCATTATTTTCAAAGTATAAATAGCCCTTCCCATTACAGGCATCAATAAACATAAACAACATACTATTAATCACCACGCTTTTGCTGTATACATTTCGAGTAGTAAATACACACTTTGTTTTCAGTAATAGTATTGTTCGAAAACATTTTATGCTATATCGATTGCACAGTGCAAAACAGTAGTATTAACAAAGTTAGCCTTTACCGTTTCCAGCGTGAATAAGTGCATGTTTAAAAATAATGCCCCTCATCAAAGATGGGAGTAATGTGAGCATTAAATAAGTGTGCAGCCAAAGTCTCTTCACTAATCGCCATGTTAAAAAATACACAAAAATAAAGAACACAAATGTTATATATTTACAGCTGCTGCTCCTTCACCTGATTGTCCAATAAGAAACAGACAAACGACCAAAGATTGCTCACTCGAACTAATGGTGTAATCACCTTTCTTCCGTCTCCATATGACCTCTGCTGCAAAGTCCTGCAAACTCGTGCCAAGTTGCCAGAGCCACCGTAGCTAATAAGACAATCCAGAGTCAATAAATCTACATGATGTCATTGGCAAGTCGGGGGCTAAATAATCCACAAAAATGTCAACATTCCGACTTAAATGTCAGCACCCGGGCATGCTCAAAAAGTCCACCAGGACTACATATCCCACAAAGCCCCTGGATTGACTCATAAAAAGTGAAGTGCACACATTGTTAAAATATTATTGCAGAGGTCCAAAGTGAGAAAAAGAGTGAGCAAGGCCGATAGCAATAATGTCAATGTCTGATATGGCAGGCAGCAAAAAATATAATTTTGTCAGGCACATGAACCGGGGTTGAAGGGGACCGATGCTTAAAGATAAGTATGCCTGAACTAACCTCACCGCTCAAGCATAGGCTTTCGCAGTGCCCAGACACCAACAGGCAACAGTTTCCTGGGTAAGGCATTTCTTGCTTAGGAACACAAGGACTCCGTGCTGGCAGTCGCTCAAACCGCCACGCTACGGGACCCGGGCCCTCCACCGCTGTCATCCTCAGTCCCCGTCCTGACTGCCAAGTTGGGGGCTTTCCCAATAGTACTCCAGTACTCCTCCAAACAGCTTGCGGTCCGAAGGGAAAGCCACAAAACGTCTGGTGTTCCGTGAGCAGCGCCAAGACCACCAGCGCTGTAATCAAATGACCAAACAATCCAGCTTCCACAGACACATCCATGGACGAAGGCACGGACACGAGGTAGTAAAGATGAGGCAAATATTTATTGCTCAGGTCCACCCTCAACCCCTGAGGTAAGAGAGACGCGTTTCGGATTACAAGAATCCTTTGTCAATCTGATTTGGCGCCATTATTTTCAAAGTATAAATAGCCCTTCCCATTACAGGCATCAATAAACATAAACAACATACTATTAATCACCACGCTTTTGCTGTATACATTTCGAGTAGTAAATACACACTTTGTTTTCAGTAATAGTATTGTTCGAAAACATTTTATGCTATATCGATTGCACAGTGCAAAACAGTAGTATTAACAAAGTTAGCCTTTACCGTTTCCAGCGTGAATAAGTGCATGTTTAAAAATAATGCCCCTCATCAAAGATGGGAGTAATGTGAGCATTAAATAATGTGCAGCCAAAGTCTCTTCACTAATCGCCATGTTAAAAAATACACAAAAATAAAGAACACAAATGTTATATATTTACAGCTGCTGCTCCTTCACCTGATTGTCCAATAAGAAACAGACAAACGACCAAAGATTGCTCACTCGAACTAATGGTGTAATCACCTTTCTTCCGTCTCCATATGACCTCTGCTGCAAAGTCCTGCAAACTCGTGCCAAGTTGCCAGAGCCACCGTAGCTAATAAGACAATCCAGAGTCAATAAATCTACATGATGTCATTGGCAAGTCGGGGGCTAAATAATCCAGAAAAATGTCAACATTCCGACTTAAATGCCAGCACCCGGGCATGCTCAAAAAGTCCACCAGGACTACATATCCCACAAAGCCCCTGGATTGACTCATAAAAAGTGAAGTGCACACATTGTTAAAATATTATTGCAGAGGTCCAAAGTGAGAAAAAGAGTGAGCAAGGCCGATAGCAATAATGTCAATGTCTGATATGGCAGGCAGCAAAAAATATAATTTTGTCAGGCACATGAACCGGGGTTGAAGGGGACCGATGCTTAAAGATAAGTATGCCTGAACTAACCTCACCGCTCAAGCATAGGCTTTCGCAGTGCCCAGACACCAACAGGCAACAGTTTCCTGGGTAAGGCATTTCTTGCTTAGGAACACAAGGACTCCGTGCTGGCAGTCGCTCAAACCGCCACGCTACGGGACCCGGGCCCTCCACCGCTGTCATCCTCAGTCCCCGTCCTGACTGCCAAGTTGGGGGCTTTCCCAATAGTACTCCAGTACTCCTCCAAACAGCTTGCGGTCCGAAGGGAAAGCCACAAAACGTCTGGTGTTCCGTGAGCAGCGCCAAGACCACCAGCGCTGTAATCAAATGACCAAACAATCCAGCTTCCACAGACACATCCATGGACGAAGGCACGGACACGAGGTAGTAAAGATGAGGCAAATATTTATTGCTCAGGTCCACCCTCAACCCCTGAGGTAAGAGAGACGCGTTTCGGATTACAAGAATCCTTTGTCAATCTGATTTGGCGCCATTATTTTCAAAGTATAAATAGCCCTTCCCATTACAGGCATCAATAAACATAAACAACATACTATTAATCACCACGCTTTTGCTGTATACATTTCGAGTAGTAAATACACACTTTGTTTTCAGTAATAGTATTGTTCGAAAACATTTTATGCTATATCGATTGCACAGTGCAAAACAGTAGTATTAACAAAGTTAGCCTTTACCGTTTCCAGCGTGAATAAGTGCATGTTTAAAAATAATGCCCCTCATCAAAGATGGGAGTAATGTGAGCATTAAATAAGTGTGCAGCCAAAGTCTCTTCACTAATCGCCATGTTAAAAAATACACAAAAATAAAGAACACAAATGTTATATATTTACAGCTGCTGCTCCTTCACCTGATTGTCCAATAAGAAACAGACAAACGACCAAAGATTGCTCACTCGAACTAATGGTGTAATCACCTTTCTTCCGTCTCCATATGACCTCTGCTGCAAAGTCCTGCAAACTCGTGCCAAGTTGCCAGAGCCACCGTAGCTAATAAGACAATCCAGAGTCAATAAATCTACATGATGTCATTGGCAAGTCGGGGGCTAAATAATCCAGCAAAATGTCAACATTCCGACTTAAATGTCAGCACCCGGGCATGCTCAAAAAGTCCACCAGGACTACATATCCCACAAAGCCCCTGGATTGACTCATAAAAAGTGAAGTGCACACATTGTTAAAATATTATTGCAGAGGTCCAAAGTGAGAAAAAGAGTGAGCAAGGCCGATAGCAATAATGTCAATGTCTGATATGGCAGGCAGCAAAAAATATAATTTTGTCAGGCACATGAACCGGGGTTGAAGGGGACCGATGCTTAAAGATAAGTACGCCTGAACTAACCTCACCGCTCAAGCATAGGCTTTCGCAGTGCCCAGACACCAACAGGCAACAGTTTCCTGGGTAAGGCATTTCTTGCTTAGGAACACAAGGACTCCGTGCTGGCAGTCGCTCAAACCGCCCCGCTACGGGACCCGGGCCCTCCACCGCTGTCATCCTCAGTCCCCGTCCTGACTGCCAAGTTGGGGGCTTTCCCAATAGTACTCCAGTACTCCTCCAAACAGCTTGCGGTCCGAAGGGAAAGCCACAAAACGTCTGGTGTTCCGTGAGCAGCGCCAAGACCACCAGCGCTGTAATCAAATGACCAAACAATCCAGCTTCCACAGACACATCCATGGACGAAGGCACGGACACGAGGTAGTAAAGATGAGGCAAATATTTATTGCTCAGGTCCACCCTCAACCCCTGAGGTAAGAGAGACGCGTTTCGGATTACAAGAATCCTTTGTCAATCTGATTTGGCGCCATTATTTTCAAAGTATAAATAGCCCTTCCCATTACAGGCATCAATAAACATAAACAACATACTATTAATCACCACGCTTTTGCTGTATACATTTCGAGTAGTAAATACACACTTTGTTTTCAGTAATAGTATTGTTCGAAAACATTTTATGCTATATCGATTGCACAGTGCAAAACAGTAGTATTAACAAAGTTAGCCTTTACCGTTTCCAGCGTGAATAAGTGCATGTTTAAAAATAATGCCCCTCATCAAAGATGGGAGTAATGTGAGCATTAAATAATGTGCAGCCAAAGTCTCTTCACTAATCGCCATGTTAAAAAATACACAAAAATAAAGAACACAAATGTTATATATTTACAGCTGCTGCTCCTTCACCTGATTGTCCAATAAGAAACAGACAAACGACCAAAGATTGCTCACTCGAACTAATGGTGTAATCACCTTTCTTCCGTCTCCATATGACCTCTGCTGCAAAGTCCTGCAAACTCGTGCCAAGTTGCCAGAGCCACCGTAGCTAATAAGACAATCCAGAGTCAATAAATCTACATGATGTCATTGGCAAGTCGGGGGCTAAATAATCCAGCAAAATGTCAACATTCCGACTTAAATGTCAGCACCCGGGCATGCTCAAAAAGTCCACCAGGACTACATATCCCACAAAGCCCCTGGATTGACTCATAAAAAGTGAAGTGCACACATTGTTAAAATATTATTGCAGAGGTCCAAAGTGAGAAAAAGAGTGAGCAAGGCCGATAGCAATAATGTCAATGTCTGATATGGCAGGCAGCAAAAAATATAATTTTGTCAGGCACATGAACCGGGGTTGAAGGGGACCGATGCTTAAAGATAAGTATGCCTGAACTAACCTCACCGCTCAAGCATAGGCTTTCGCAGTGCCCAGACACCAACAGGCAACAGTTTCCTGGGTAAGGCATTTCTTGCTTATGAACACAAGGGCTCCGTGCTGGCAGTCGCTCAAACCGCCACGCTACGGGACCCGGGCCCTCCACCGCTGTCATCCTCAGTCCCCGTCCTGACTGCCAAGTTGGGGGCTTTCCCAATAGTACTCCAGTACTCCTCCAAACAGCTTGCGGTCCGAAGGGAAAGCCACAAAACATCTGGTGTTCTGTGAGCAGCGCCAAGACCACCAGCGCTGTAATCAAATGACCAAACAATCCAGCTTCCACAGACACATCCATGGACGAAGGCATGGACACGAGGTAGTAAAGATGAGGCAAATATTTATTGCTCAGGTCCACCCAAAACCCCTGAGGT
Source organism: Calotriton arnoldi (assembly GCA_963921515.1). Classification (NCBI taxonomy): domain Eukaryota; kingdom Metazoa; phylum Chordata; class Amphibia; order Caudata; family Salamandridae; genus Calotriton; species Calotriton arnoldi. Next base: position 1,066,396 of record CAWUFW010005444.1, read on the forward strand.
AAGAGAGACGCGTTTCGGATTACAAGAATCCTTTGTCAATCTGATTTGGCGCCATTATTTTCAAAGTATAAATAGCCCTTCCCATTACAGGCATCAATAAACATAAACAACATACTATTAATCACCACGCTTTTGCTGTATACATTTCGAGTAGTAAATACACACTTTGTTTTCAGTAAAAGTATTGTTCGAAAACATTTTATGCTATATCGATTGCACAGTGCAAAACAGTAGTATTAACAAAGTTAGCCTTTACCGTTTCCAGCGTGAATAAGTGCATGTTTAAAAATAATGCCCCTCATCAAAGATGGGAGTAATGTGAGCATTAAATAATGTGCAGCCAAAGTCTCTTCACTAATCGCCATGTTAAAAAATACACAAAAATAAAGAACACAAATGTTATATATTTACAGCTGCTGCTCCTTCACCTGATTGTCCAATAAGAAACAGACAAACGACCAAAGATTGCTCACTCGAACTAATGGTGTAATCACCTTTCTTCCGTCTCCATATGACCTCTGCTGCAAAGTCCTGCAAACTCGTGCCAAGTTGCCAGAGCCACCGTAGCTAATAAGACAATCCAGAGTCAATAAATCTACATGATGTCATTGGCAAGTCGGGGGCTAAATAATCCACAAAATGTCAACATTCCGACTTAAATGTCAGCACCCGGGCATGCTCAAAAAGTCCACCAGGACTACATATCCCACAAAGCCCCTGGATTGACACATAAAAAGTGAAGTGCACACATTGTTAAAATATTATTGCAGAGGTCCAAAGTGAGAAAAAGAGTGAGCAAGGCCGATAGCAATAATGTCAATGTCTGATATGGCAGGCAGCAAAAAATATAATTTTGTCAGGCACATGAACCGGGGTTGAAGGGGACCGATGCTTAAAGATAAGTACGCCTGAACTAACCTCACCGCTCAAGCATAGGCTTTCGCAGTGCCCAGACACCAACAGGCAACAGTTTCCTGGGTAAGGCATTTCTTGCTTAGGAACACAAGGACTCCGTGCTGGCAGTCGCTCAAACCGCCCCGCTACGGGACCCGGGCCCTCCACCGCTGTCATCCTCAGTCCCCGTCCTGACTGCCAAGTTGGGGGCTTTCCCAATAGTACTCCAGTACTCCTCCAAACAGCTTGCGGTCCGAAGGGAAAGCCACAAAACGTCTGGTGTTCCGTGAGCAGCGCCAAGACCACCAGCGCTGTAATCAAATGACCAAACAATCCAGCTTCCACAGACACATCCATGGACGAAGGCACGGACACGAGGTAGTAAAGATGAGGCAAATATTTATTGCTCAGGTCCACCCTCAACCCCTGAGGTAAGAGAGACGCGTTTCGGATTACAAGAATCCTTTGTCAATCTGATTTGGCGCCATTATTTTCAAAGTATAAATAGCCCTTCCCATTACAGGCATCAATAAACATAAACAACATACTATTAATCACCACGCTTTTGCTGTATACATTTCGAGTAGTAAATACACACTTTGTTTTCAGTAATAGTATTGTTCGAAAACATTTTATACTATATCGATTGCACAGTGCAAAACAGTAGTATTAACAAAGTTAGCCTTTACCGTTTCCAGCGTGAATAAGTGCATGTTTAAAAATAATGCCCCTCATCAAAGATGGGAGTAATGTGAGCATTAAATAATGTGCAGCCAAAGTCTCTTCACTAATCGCCATGTTAAAAAATACACAAAAATAAAGAACACAAATGTTATATATTTACAGCTGCTGCTCCTTCACCTGATTGTCCAATAAGAAACAGACAAACGACCAAAGATTGCTCACTCGAACTAATGGTGTAATCACCTTTCTTCCGTCTCCATATGACCTCTGCTGCAAAGTCCTGCAAACTCGTGCCAAGTTGCCAGAGCCACCGTAGCTAATAAGACAATCCAGAGTCAATAAATCTACATGATGTCATTGGCAAGTCGGGGGCTAAATAATCCACAAAATGTCAACATTCCGACTTAAATGTCAGCACCCGGGCATGCTCAAAAAGTCCACCAGGACTACATATCCCACAAAGCCCCTGGATTGACTCATAAAAAGTGAAGTGCACACATTGTTAAAATATTATTGCAGAGGTCCAAAGTGAGAAAAAGAGTGAGCAAGGCCGATAGCAATAATGTCAATGTCTGATATGGCAGGCAGCAAAAAATATAATTTTGTCAGGCACATGAACCGGGGTTGAAGGGGACCGATGCTTAAAGATAAGTACGCCTGAACTAACCTCACCGCTCAAGCATAGGCTTTCGCAGTGCCCAGACACCAACAGGCAACAGTTTCCTGGGTAAGGCATTTCTTGCTTAGGAACACAAGGACTCCGTGCTGGCAGTCGCTCAAACCGCCCCGCTACGGGACCCGGGCCCTCCACCGCTGTCATCCTCAGTCCCCGTCCTGACTGCCAAGTTGGGGGCTTTCCCAATAGTACTCCAGTACTCCTCCAAACAGCTTGCGGTCCGAAGGGAAAGCCACAAAACGTCTGGTGTTCCGTGAGCAGCGCCAAGACCACCAGCGCTGTAATCAAATGACCAAACAATCCAGCTTCCACAGACACATCCATGGACGAAGGCACGGACACGAGGTAGTAAAGATGAGGCAAATATTTATTGCTCAGGTCCACCCTCAACCCCTGAGGTAAGAGAGACGCGTTTCGGATTACAAGAATCCTTTGTCAATCTGATTTGGCGCCATTATTTTCAAAGTATAAATAGCCCTTCCCATTACAGGCATCAATAAACATAAACAACATACTATTAATCACCACGCTTTTGCTGTATACATTTCGAGTAGTAAATACACACTTTGTTTTCAGTAATAGTATTGTTCGAAAACATTTTATACTATATCGATTGCACAGTGCAAAACAGTAGTATTAACAAAGTTAGCCTTTACCGTTTCCAGCGTGAATAAGTGCATGTTTAAAAATAATGCCCCTCATCAAAGATGGGAGTAATGTGAGCATTAAATAATGTGCAGCCAAAGTCTCTTCACTAATCGCCATGTTAAAAAATACACAAAAATAAAGAACACAAATGTTATATATTTACAGCTGCTGCTCCTTCACCTGATTGTCCAATAAGAAACAGACAAACGACCAAAGATTGCTCACTCGAACTAATGGTGTAATCACCTTTCTTCCGTCTCCATATGACCTCTGCTGCAAAGTCCTGCAAACTCGTGCCAAGTTGCCAGAGCCACCGTAGCTAATAAGACAATCCAGAGTCAATAAATCTACATGATGTCATTGGCAAGTCGGGGGCTAAATAATCCACAAAATGTCAACATTCCGACTTAAATGTCAGCACCCGGGCATGCTCAAAAAGTCCACCAGGACTACATATCCCACAAAGCCCCTGGATTGACACATAAAAAGTGAAGTGCACACATTGTTAAAATATTATTGCAGAGGTCCAAAGTGAGAAAAAGAGTGAGCAAGGCCGATAGCAATAATGTCAATGTCTGATATGGCAGGCAGCAAAAAATATAATTTTGTCAGGCACATGAACCGGGGTTGAAGGGGACCGATGCTTAAAGATAAGTACGCCTGAACTAACCTCACCGCTCAAGCATAGGCTTTCGCAGTGCCCAGACACCAACAGGCAACAGTTTCCTGGGTAAGGCATTTCTTGCTTAGGAACACAAGGACTCCGTGCTGGCAGTCGCTCAAACCGCCCCGCTACGGGACCCGGGCCCTCCACCGCTGTCATCCTCAGTCCCCGTCCTGACTGCCAAGTTGGGGGCTTTCCCAATAGTACTCCAGTACTCCTCCAAACAGCTTGCGGTCCGAAGGGAAAGCCACAAAACGTCTGGTGTTCCGTGAGCAGCGCCAAGACCACCAGCGCTGTAATCAAATGACCAAACAATCCAGCTTCCACAGACACATCCATGGACGAAGGCACGGACACGAGGTAGTAAAGATGAGGCAAATATTTATTGCTCAGGTCCACCCTCAACCCCTGAGGTAAGAGAGACGCGTTTCGGATTACAAGAATCCTTTGTCAATCTGATTTGGCGCCATTATTTTCAAAGTATAAATAGCCCTTCCCATTACAGGCATCAATAAACATAAACAACATACTATTAATCACCACGCTTTTGCTGTATACATTTCGAGTAGTAAATACACACTTTGTTTTCAGTAATAGTATTGTTCGAAAACATTTTATACTATATCGATTGCACAGTGCAAAACAGTAGTATTAACAAAGTTAGCCTTTACCGTTTCCAGCGTGAATAAGTGCATGTTTAAAAATAATGCCCCTCATCAAAGATGGGAGTAATGTGAGCATTAAATAATGTGCAGCCAAAGTCTCTTCACTAATCGCCATGTTAAAAAATACACAAAAATAAAGAACACAAATGTTATATATTTACAGCTGCTGCTCCTTCACCTGATTGTCCAATAAGAAACAGACAAACGACCAAAGATTGCTCACTCGAACTAATGGTGTAATCACCTTTCTTCCGTCTCCATATGACCTCTGCTGCAAAGTCCTGCAAACTCGTGCCAAGTTGCCAGAGCCACCGTAGCTAATAAGACAATCCAGAGTCAATAAATCTACATGATGTCATTGGCAAGTCGGGGGCTAAATAATCCACAAAATGTCAACATTCCGACTTAAATGTCAGCACCCGGGCATGCTCAAAAAGTCCACCAGGACTACATATCCCACAAAGCCCCTGGATTGACTCATAAAAAGTGAAGTGCACACATTGTTAAAATATTATTGCAGAGGTCCAAAGTGAGAAAAAGAGTGAGCAAGGCCGATAGCAATAATGTCAATGTCTGATATGGCAGGCAGCAAAAAATATAATTTTGTCAGGCACATGAACCGGGGTTGAAGGGGACCGATGCTTAAAGATAAGTACGCCTGAACTAACCTCACCGCTCAAGCATAGGCTTTCGCAGTGCCCAGACACCAACAGGCAACAGTTTCCTGGGTAAGGCATTTCTTGCTTAGGAACACAAGGACTCCGTGCTGGCAGTCGCTCAAACCGCCCCGCTACGGGACCCGGGCCCTCCACCGCTGTCATCCTCAGTCCCCGTCCTGACTGCCAAGTTGGGGGCTTTCCCAATAGTACTCCAGTACTCCTCCAAACAGCTTGCGGTCCGAAGGGAAAGCCACAAAACGTCTGGTGTTCCGTGAGCAGCGCCAAGACCACCAGCGCTGTAATCAAATGACCAAACAATCCAGCTTCCACAGACACATCCATGGACGAAGGCACGGACACGAGGTAGTAAAGATGAGGCAAATATTTATTGCTCAGGTCCACCCTCAACCCCTGAGGTAAGAGAGACGCGTTTCGGATTACAAGAATCCTTTGTCAATCTGATTTGGCGCCATTATTTTCAAAGTATAAATAGCCCTTCCCATTACAGGCATCAATAAACATAAACAACATACTATTAATCACCACGCTTTTGCTGTATACATTTCGAGTAGTAAATACACACTTTGTTTTCAGTAATAGTATTGTTCGAAAACATTTTATACTATATCGATTGCACAGTGCAAAACAGTAGTATTAACAAAGTTAGCCTTTACCGTTTCCAGCGTGAATAAGTGTATGTTTAAAAATAATGCCCCTCATCAAAGATGGGAGTAATGTGAGCATTAAATAATGTGCAGCCAAAGTCTCTTCACTAATCGCCATGTTAAAAAATACACAAAAATAAAGAACACAAATGTTATATATTTACAGCTGCTGCTCCTTCACCTGATTGTCCAATAAGAAACAGACAAACGACCAAAGATTGCTCACTCGAACTAATGGTGTAATCACCTTTCTTCCGTCTCCATATGACCTCTGCTGCAAAGTCCTGCAAACTCGTGCCAAGTTGCCAGAGCCACCGTAGCTAATAAGACAATCCAGAGTCAATAAATCTACATGATGTCATTGGCAAGTCGGGGGCTAAATAATCCACAAAATGTCAACATTCCGACTTAAATGTCAGCACCCGGGCATGCTCAAAAAGTCCACCAGGACTACATATCCCACAAAGCCCCTGGATTGACTCATAAAAAGTGAAGTGCACACATTGTTAAAATATTATTGCAGAGGTCCAAAGTGAGAAAAAGAGTGAGCAAGGCCGATAGCAATAATGTCAATGTCTGATATGGCAGGCAGCAAAAAATATAATTTTGTCAGGCACATGAACCGGGGTTGAAGGGGACCGATGCTTAAAGATAAGTACGCCTGAACTAACCTCACCGCTCAAGCATAGGCTTTCGCAGTGCCCAGACACCAACAGGCAACAGTTTCCTGGGTAAGGCATTTCTTGCTTAGGAACACAAGGACTCCGTGCTGGCAGTCGCTCAAACCGCCCCGCTACGGGACCCGGGCCCTCCACCGCTGTCATCCTCAGTCCCCGTCCTGACTGCCAAGTTGGGGGCTTTCCCAATAGTACTCCAGTACTCCTCCAAACAGCTTGCGGTCCGAAGGGAAAGCCACAAAACGTCTGGTGTTCCGTGAGCAGCGCCAAGACCACCAGCGCTGTAATCAAATGACCAAACAATCCAGCTTCCACAGACACATCCATGGACGAAGGCACGGACACGAGGTAGTAAAGATGAGGCAAATATTTATTGCTCAGGTCCACCCTCAACCCCTGAGGTAAGAGAGACGCGTTTCGGATTACAAGAATCCTTTGTCAATCTGATTTGGCGCCATTATTTTCAAAGTATAAATAGCCCTTCCCATTACAGGCATCAATAAACATAAACAACATACTATTAATCACCACGCTTTTGCTGTATACATTTCGAGTAGTAAATACACACTTTGTTTTCAGTAATAGTATTGTTCGAAAACATTTTATACTATATCGATTGCACAGTGCAAAACAGTAGTATTAACAAAGTTAGCCTTTACCGTTTCCAGCGTGAATAAGTGCATGTTTAAAAATAATGCCCCTCATCAAAGATGGGAGTAATGTGAGCATTAAATAATGTGCAGCCAAAGTCTCTTCACTAATCGCCATGTTAAAAAATACACAAAAATAAAGAACACAAATGTTATATATTTACAGCTGCTGCTCCTTCACCTGATTGTCCAATAAGAAACAGACAAACGACCAAAGATTGCTCACTCGAACTAATGGTGTAATCACCTTTCTTCCGTCTCCATATGACCTCTGCTGCAAAGTCCTGCAAACTCGTGCCAAGTTGCCAGAGCCACCGTAGCTAATAAGACAATCCAGAGTCAATAAATCTACATGATGTCATTGGCAAGTCGGGGGCTAAATAATCCACAAAATGTCAACATTCCGACTTAAATGTCAGCACCCGGGCATGCTCAAAAAGTCCACCAGGACTACATATCCCACAAAGCCCCTGGATTGACACATAAAAAGTGAAGTGCACACATTGTTAAAATATTATTGCAGAGGTCCAAAGTGAGAAAAAGAGTGAGCAAGGCCGATAGCAATAATGTCAATGTCTGATATGGCAGGCAGCAAAAAATATAATTTTGTCAGGCACATGAACCGGGGTTGAAGGGGACCGATGCTTAAAGATAAGTACGCCTGAACTAACCTCACCGCTCAAGCATAGGCTTTCGCAGTGCCCAGACACCAACAGGCAACAGTTTCCTGGGTAAGGCATTTCTTGCTTAGGAACACAAGGACTCCGTGCTGGCAGTCGCTCAAACCGCCCCGCTACGGGACCCGGGCCCTCCACCGCTGTCATCCTCAGTCCCCGTCCTGACTGCCAAGTTGGGGGCTTTCCCAATAGTACTCCAGTACTCCTCCAAACAGCTTGCGGTCCGAAGGGAAAGCCACAAAACGTCTGGTGTTCCGTGAGCAGCGCCAAGACCACCAGCGCTGTAATCAAATGACCAAACAATCCAGCTTCCACAGACACATCCATGGACGAAGGCACGGACACGAGGTAGTAAAGATGAGGCAAATATTTATTGCTCAGGTCCACCCTCAACCCCTGAGGTAAGAGAGACGCGTTTCGGATTACAAGAATCCTTTGTCAATCTGATTTGGCGCCATTATTTTCAAAGTATAAATAGCCCTTCCCATTACAGGCATCAATAAACATAAACAACATACTATTAATCACCACGCTTTTGCTGTATACATTTCGAGTAGTAAATACACACTTTGTTTTCAGTAATAGTATTGTTCGAAAACATTTTATACTATATCGATTGCACAGTGCAAAACAGTAGTATTAACAAAGTTAGCCTTTACCGTTTCCAGCGTGAATAAGTGCATGTTTAAAAATAATGCCCCTCATCAAAGATGGGAGTAATGTGAGCATTAAATAATGTGCAGCCAAAGTCTCTTCACTAATCGCCATGTTAAAAAATACACAAAAATAAAGAACACAAATGTTATATATTTACAGCTGCTGCTCCTTCACCTGATTGTCCAATAAGAAACAGACAAACGACCAAAGATTGCTCACTCGAACTAATGGTGTAATCACCTTTCTTCCGTCTCCATATGACCTCTGCTGCAAAGTCCTGCAAACTCGTGCCAAGTTGCCAGAGCCACCGTAGCTAATAAGACAATCCAGAGTCAATAAATCTACATGATGTCATTGGCAAGTCGGGGGCTAAATAATCCACAAAATGTCAACATTCCGACTTAAATGTCAGCACCCGGGCATGCTCAAAAAGTCCACCAGGACTACATATCCCACAAAGCCCCTGGATTGACTCATAAAAAGTGAAGTGCACACATTGTTAAAATATTATTGCAGAGGTCCAAAGTGAGAAAAAGAGTGAGCAAGGCCGATAGCAATAATGTCAATGTCTGATATGGCAGGCAGCAAAAAATATAATTTTGTCAGGCACATGAACCGGGGTTGAAGGGGACCGATGCTTAAAGATAAGTACGCCTGAACTAACCTCACCGCTCAAGCATAGGCTTTCGCAGTGCCCAGACACCAACAGGCAACAGTTTCCTGGGTAAGGCATTTCTTGCTTAGGAACACAAGGACTCCGTGCTGGCAGTCGCTCAAACCGCCCCGCTACGGGACCCGGGCCCTCCACCGCTGTCATCCTCAGTCCCCGTCCTGACTGCCAAGTTGGGGGCTTTCCCAATAGTACTCCAGTACTCCTCCAAACAGCTTGCGGTCCGAAGGGAAAGCCACAAAACGTCTGGTGTTCCGTGAGCAGCGCCAAGACCACCAGCGCTGTAATCAAATGACCAAACAATCCAGCTTCCACAGACACATCCATGGACGAAGGCACGGACACGAGGTAGTAAAGATGAGGCAAATATTTATTGCTCAGGTCCACCCTCAACCCCTGAGGTAAGAGAGACGCGTTTCGGATTACAAGAATCCTTTGTCAATCTGATTTGGCGCCATTATTTTCAAAGTATAAATAGCCCTTCCCATTACAGGCATCAATAAACATAAACAACATACTATTAATCACCACGCTTTTGCTGTATACATTTCGAGTAGTAAATACACACTTTGTTTTCAGTAATAGTATTGTTCGAAAACATTTTATACTATATCGATTGCACAGTGCAAAACAGTAGTATTAACAAAGTTAGCCTTTACCGTTTCCAGCGTGAATAAGTGTATGTTTAAAAATAATGCCCCTCATCAAAGATGGGAGTAATGTGAGCATTAAATAATGTGCAGCCAAAGTCTCTTCACTAATCGCCATGTTAAAAAATACACAAAAATAAAGAACACAAATGTTATATATTTACAGCTGCTGCTCCTTCACCTGATTGTCCAATAAGAAACAGACAAACGACCAAAGATTGCTCACTCGAACTAATGGTGTAATCACCTTTCTTCCGTCTCCATATGACCTCTGCTGCAAAGTCCTGCAAACTCGTGCCAAGTTGCCAGAGCCACCGTAGCTAATAAGACAATCCAGAGTCAATAAATCTACATGATGTCATTGGCAAGTCGGGGGCTAAATAATCCACAAAATGTCAACATTCCGACTTAAATGTCAGCACCCGGGCATGCTCAAAAAGTCCACCAGGACTACATATCCCACAAAGCCCCTGGATTGACACATAAAAAGTGAAGTGCACACATTGTTAAAATATTATTGCAGAGGTCCAAAGTGAGAAAAAGAGTGAGCAAGGCCGATAGCAATAATGTCAATGTCTGATATGGCAGGCAGCAAAAAATATAATTTTGTCAGGCACATGAACCGGGGTTGAAGGGGACCGATGCTTAAAGATAAGTACGCCTGAACTAACCTCACCGCTCAAGCATAGGCTTTCGCAGTGCCCAGACACCAACAGGCAACAGTTTCCTGGGTAAGGCATTTCTTGCTTAGGAACACAAGGACTCCGTGCTGGCAGTCGCTCAAACCGCCCCGCTACGGGACCCGGGCCCTCCACCGCTGTCATCCTCAGTCCCCGTCCTGACTGCCAAGTTGGGGGCTTTCCCAATAGTACTCCAGTACTCCTCCAAACAGCTTGCGGTCCGAAGGGAAAGCCACAAAACGTCTGGTGTTCCGTGAGCAGCGCCAAGACCACCAGCGCTGTAATCAAATGACCAAACAATCCAGCTTCCACAGACACATCCATGGACGAAGGCACGGACACGAGGTAGTAAAGATGAGGCAAATATTTATTGCTCAGGTCCACCCTCAACCCCTGAGGTAAGAGAGACGCGTTTCGGATTACAAGAATCCTTTGTCAATCTGATTTGGCGCCATTATTTTCAAAGTATAAATAGCCCTTCCCATTACAGGCATCAATAAACATAAACAACATACTATTAATCACCACGCTTTTGCTGTATACATTTCGAGTAGTAAATACACACTTTGTTTTCAGTAATAGTATTGTTCGAAAACATTTTATACTATATCGATTGCACAGTGCAAAACAGTAGTATTAACAAAGTTAGCCTTTACCGTTTCCAGCGTGAATAAGTGCATGTTTAAAAATAATGCCCCTCATCAAAGATGGGAGTAATGTGAGCATTAAATAATGTGCAGCCAAAGTCTCTTCACTAATCGCCATGTTAAAAAATACACAAAAATAAAGAACACAAATGTTATATATTTACAGCTGCTGCTCCTTCACCTGATTGTCCAATAAGAAACAGACAAACGACCAAAGATTGCTCACTCGAACTAATGGTGTAATCACCTTTCTTCCGTCTCCATATGACCTCTGCTGCAAAGTCCTGCAAACTCGTGCCAAGTTGCCAGAGCCACCGTAGCTAATAAGACAATCCAGAGTCAATAAATCTACATGATGTCATTGGCAAGTCGGGGGCTAAATAATCCACAAAATGTCAACATTCCGACTTAAATGTCAGCACCCGGGCATGCTCAAAAAGTCCACCAGGACTACATATCCCACAAAGCCCCTGGATTGACACATAAAAAGTGAAGTGCACACATTGTTAAAATATTATTGCAGAGGTCCAAAGTGAGAAAAAGAGTGAGCAAGGCCGATAGCAATAATGTCAATGTCTGATATGGCAGGCAGCAAAAAATATAATTTTGTCAGGCACATGAACCGGGGTTGAAGGGGACCGATGCTTAAAGATAAGTACGCCTGAACTAACCTCACCGCTCAAGCATAGGCTTTCGCAGTGCCCAGACACCAACAGGCAACAGTTTCCTGGGTAAGGCATTTCTTGCTTAGGAACACAAGGACTCCGTGCTGGCAGTCGCTCAAACCGCCCCGCTACGGGACCCGGGCCCTCCACCGCTGTCATCCTCAGTCCCCGTCCTGACTGCCAAGTTGGGGGCTTTCCCAATAGTACTCCAGTACTCCTCCAAACAGCTTGCGGTCCGAAGGGAAAGCCACAAAACGTCTGGTGTTCCGTGAGCAGCGCCAAGACCACCAGCGCTGTAATCAAATGACCAAACAATCCAGCTTCCACAGACACATCCATGGACGAAGGCACGGACACGAGGTAGTAAAGATGAGGCAAATATTTATTGCTCAGGTCCACCCTCAACCCCTGAGGTAAGAGAGACGCGTTTCGGATTACAAGAATCCTTTGTCAATCTGATTTGGCGCCATTATTTTCAAAGTATAAATAGCCCTTCCCATTACAGGCATCAATAAACATAAACAACATACTATTAATCACCACGCTTTTGCTGTATACATTTCGAGTAGTAAATACACACTTTGTTTTCAGTAATAGTATTGTTCGAAAACATTTTATACTATATCGATTGCACAGTGCAAAACAGTAGTATTAACAAAGTTAGCCTTTACCGTTTCCAGCGTGAATAAGTGTATGTTTAAAAATAATGCCCCTCATCAAAGATGGGAGTAATGTGAGCATTAAATAATGTGCAGCCAAAGTCTCTTCACTAATCGCCATGTTAAAAAATACACAAAAATAAAGAACACAAATGTTATATATTTACAGCTGCTGCTCCTTCACCTGATTGTCCAATAAGAAACAGACAAACGACCAAAGATTGCTCACTCGAACTAATGGTGTAATCACCTTTCTTCCGTCTCCATATGACCTCTGCTGCAAAGTCCTGCAAACTCGTGCCAAGTTGCCAGAGCCACCGTAGCTAATAAGACAATCCAGAGTCAATAAATCTACATGATGTCATTGGCAAGTCGGGGGCTAAATAATCCACAAAATGTCAACATTCCGACTTAAATGTCAGCACCCGGGCATGCTCAAAAAGTCCACCAGGACTACATATCCCACAAAGCCCCTGGATTGACTCATAAAAAGTGAAGTGCACACATTGTTAAAATATTATTGCAGAGGTCCAAAGTGAGAAAAAGAGTGAGCAAGGCCGATAGCAATAATGTCAATGTCTGATATGGCAGGCAGCAAAAAATATAATTTTGTCAGGCACATGAACCGGGGTTGAAGGGGACCGATGCTTAAAGATAAGTACGCCTGAACTAACCTCACCGCTCAAGCATAGGCTTTCGCAGTGCCCAGACACCAACAGGCAACAGTTTCCTGGGTAAGGCATTTCTTGCTTAGGAACACAAGGACTCCGTGCTGGCAGTCGCTCAAACCGCCCCGCTACGGGACCCGGGCCCTCCACCGCTGTCATCCTCAGTCCCCGTCCTGACTGCCAAGTTGGGGGCTTTCCCAATAGTACTCCAGTACTCCTCCAAACAGCTTGCGGTCCGAAGGGAAAGCCACAAAACGTCTGGTGTTCCGTGAGCAGCGCCAAGACCACCAGCGCTGTAATCAAATGACCAAACAATCCAGCTTCCACAGACACATCCATGGACGAAGGCACGGACACGAGGTAGTAAAGATGAGGCAAATATTTATTGCTCAGGTCCACCCTCAACCCCTGAGGTAAGAGAGACGCGTTTCGGATTACAAGAATCCTTTGTCAATCTGATTTGGCGCCATTATTTTCAAAGTATAAATAGCCCTTCCCATTACAGGCATCAATAAACATAAACAACATACTATTAATCACCACGCTTTTGCTGTATACATTTCGAGTAGTAAATACACACTTTGTTTTCAGTAATAGTATTGTTCGAAAACATTTTATACTATATCGATTGCACAGTGCAAAACAGTAGTATTAACAAAGTTAGCCTTTACCGTTTCCAGCGTGAATAAGTGTATGTTTAAAAATAATGCCCCTCATCAAAGATGGGAGTAATGTGAGCATTAAATAATGTGCAGCCAAAGTCTCTTCACTAATCGCCATGTTAAAAAATACACAAAAATAAAGAACACAAATGTTATATATTTACAGCTGCTGCTCCTTCACCTGATTGTCCAATAAGAAACAGACAAACGACCAAAGATTGCTCACTCGAACTAATGGTGTAATCACCTTTCTTCCGTCTCCATATGACCTCTGCTGCAAAGTCCTGCAAACTCGTGCCAAGTTGCCAGAGCCACCGTAGCTAATAAGACAATCCAGAGTCAATAAATCTACATGATGTCATTGGCAAGTCGGGGGCTAAATAATCCACAAAATGTCAACATTCCGACTTAAATGTCAGCACCCGGGCATGCTCAAAAAGTCCACCAGGACTACATATCCCACAAAGCCCCTGGATTGACTCATAAAAAGTGAAGTGCACACATTGTTAAAATATTATTGCAGAGGTCCAAAGTGAGAAAAAGAGTGAGCAAGGCCGATAGCAATAATGTCAATGTCTGATATGGCAGGCAGCAAAAAATATAATTTTGTCAGGCACATGAACCGGGGTTGAAGGGGACCGATGCTTAAAGATAAGTACGCCTGAACTAACCTCACCGCTCAAGCATAGGCTTTCGCAGTGCCCAGACACCAACAGGCAACAGTTTCCTGGGTAAGGCATTTCTTGCTTAGGAACACAAGGACTCCGTGCTGGCAGTCGCTCAAACCGCCCCGCTACGGGACCCAGGCCCTCCACCGCTGTCATCCTCAGTCCCCGTCCTGACTGCCAAGTTGGGGGCTTTCCCAATAGCACTCCAGTACTCCTCCAAACAGCTTGCGGTCCGAAGGGAAAGCCACAAAACGTCTGGTGTTCCGTGAGCAGCGCCAAGACCACCAGCGCTGTAATCAAATGACCAAACAATCCAGCTTCCACAGACACATCCATGGACGAAGGCACGGACACGAGGTAGTAAAGATGAGGCAAATATTTATTGCTCAGGTCCACCCTCAACCCCTGAGGTAAGAGAGACGCGTTTCGGATTACAAGAATCCTTTGTCAATCTGATTTGGCGCCATTATTTTCAAAGTATAAATAGCCCTTCCCATTATAGGCATCAATAAACATAAACAACATACTATTAATCACCACGCTTTTGCTGTATACATTTCGAGCAGTAAATACACACTTTGTTTTCAGTAATAGTATTGTTCGAAAACATTTGATACTATATCGATTGCACAGTGCAAAACAGTAGTATTAACAAAGTTAGCCTTTACCGTTTCCAGCGTGAATAAGTGCATGTTTAAAAATAATGCCCCTCATCAAAGATGGGAGTAATGTGAGCATTAAATAATGTGCAGCCAAAGTCTCTTCACTAATCGCCATGTTAAAAAATACACAAAAATAAAGAACACAAATGTTATATATTTACAGCTGCTGCTCCTTCACCTGATTGTCCAATAAGAAACAGACAAACGACCAAAGATTGCTCACTCGAACTAATGGTGTAATCACCTTTCTTCCGTCTCCATATGACCTCTGCTGCAAAGTCCTGCAAACTCGTGCCAAGTTGCCAGAGCCACCGTAGCTAATAAGACAATCCAGAGTCAATAAATCTACATGATGTCATTGGCAAGTCGGGGGCTAAATAATCCACAAAATGTCAACATTCCGACTTAAATGTCAGCACCCGGGCATGCTCAAAAAGTCCACCAGGACTACATATCCCACAAAGCCCCTGGATTGACTCATAAAAAGTGAAGTGCACACATTGTTAAAATATTATTGCAGAGGTCCAAAGTGAGAAAAAGAGTGAGCAAGGCCGATAGCAATAATGTCAATGTCTGATATGGCAGGCAGCAAAAAATATAATTTTGTCAGGCACATGAACCGGGGTTGAAGGGGACCGATGCTTAAAGATAAGTACGCCTGAACTAACCTCACCGCTCAAGCATAGGCTTTCGCAGTGCCCAGACACCAACAGGCAACAGTTTCCTGGGTAAGGCATTTCTTGCTTAGGAACATCTGGACTCCGTGCTGGCAGTCGCTCAAACCGCCCCGCTACGGGACCCGGGCCCTCCACCGCTGTCATCCTCAGTCCCCGTCCTGACTGCCAAGCTGAGGGCTTTCCCAATAGTACTCCAGTACTCCTCCAAACAGCTTGCGGTCCGAAGGGAAAGCCACAAAACGTCTGGTGTTCCGTGAGCAGCGCCAAGACCACCAGCGCTGTAATCAAACGACCAAACAATCCAGCTTCCACAGACACATCCATGGACGAAGGCACGGACACGAGGTAGTAAAGATGAGGCAAATATTTATTGCTCAGGTCCACCCTCAACCCCTGAGGTAAGAGAGACGCGTTTCGGATTACAAGAATCCTTTGTCGATCTGATTTGGCGCCATTATTTTCAAAGTATAAATAGCCCTTCCCATTACAGGCATCAATAAACATAAACAACATACTATTAATCACCACGCTTTTGCTGTATACATTTCGAGTAGTAAATACACACTTTGTTTTCAGTAATAGTATTGTTCGAAAACATTTTATACTATATCGATTGCACAGTGCAAAACAGTAGTATTAACAAAGTTAGCCTTTACCGTTTCCAGCGTGAATAAGTGCATGTTTAAAAATAATGCCCCTCATCAAAGATGGGAGTAATGTGAGCATTAAATAATGTGCAGCCAAAGTCTCTTCACTAATCGCCATGTTAAAAAATACACAAAAATAAAGAACACAAATGTTATATATTTACAGCTGCTGCTCCTTCACCTGATTGTCCAATAAGAAACAGACAAACGACCAAAGATTGCTCACTCGAACTAATGGTGTAATCACCTTTCTTCCGTCTCCATATGACCTCTGCTGCAAAGTCCTGCAAACTCGTGCCAAGTTGCCAGAGCCACCGTAGCTAATAAGACAATCCAGAGTCAATAAATCTACATGATGTCATTGGCAAGTCGGGGGCTAAATAATCCACAAAACGTCAACATTCCGACTTAAATGTCAGCACCCGGGCATGCTCAAAAAGTCCACCAGGACTACATATCCCACAAAGCCCCTGGATTGACACATAAAAAGTGAAGTGCACACATTGTTAAAATATTATTGCAGAGGTCCAAAGTGAGAAAAAGAGTGAGCAAGGCCGATAGCAATAATGTCAATGTCTGATATGGCAGGCAGCAAAAAATATAATTTTGTCAGGCACATGAACCGGGGTTGAAGGGGACCGATGCTTAAAGATAAGTACGCCTGAACTAACCTCACCGCTCAAGCATAGGCTTTCGCAGTGCCCAGACACCAACAGGCAACAGTTTCCTGGGTAAGGCATTTCTTGCTTAGGAACACAAGGACTCCGTGCTGGCAGTCGCTCAAACCGCCCCGCTACGGGACCCAGGCCCTCCACCGCTGTCATCCTCAGTCCCCGTCCTGACTGCCAAGTTGGGGGCTTTCCCAATAGCACTCCAGTACTCCTCCAAACAGCTTGCGGTCCGAAGGGAAAGCCACAAAACGTCTGGTGTTCCGTGAGCAGCGCCAAGACCACCAGCGCTGTAATCAAATGACCAAACAATCCAGCTTCCACAGACACATCCATGGACGAAGGCACGGACACGAGGTAGTAAAGATGAGGCAAATATTTATTGCTCAGGTCCACCCTCAACCCCTGAGGTAAGAGAGACGCGTTTCGGATTACAAGAATCCTTTGTCAATCTGATTTGGCGCCATTATTTTCAAAGTATAAATAGCCCTTCCCATTATAGGCATCAATAAACATAAACAACATACTATTAATCACCACGCTTTTGCTGTATACATTTCGAGCAGTAAATACACACTTTGTTTTCAGTAATAGTATTGTTCGAAAACATTTTATACTATATCGATTGCACAGTGCAAAACAGTAGTATTAACAAAGTTAGCCTTTACCGTTTCCAGCGTGAATAAGTGCATGTTTAAAAATAATGCCCCTCATCAAAGATGGGAGTAATGTGAGCATTAAATAATGTGCAGCCAAAGTCTCTTCACTAATCGCCATGTTAAAAAATACACAAAAATAAAGAACACAAATGTTATATATTTACAGCTGCTGCTCCTTCACCTGATTGTCCAATAAGAAACAGACAAACGACCAAAGATTGCTCACTCGAACTAATGGTGTAATCACCTTTCTTCCGTCTCCATATGACCTCTGCTGCAAAGTCCTGCAAACTCGTGCCAAGTTGCCAGAGCCACCGTAGCTAATAAGACAATCCAGAGTCAATAAATCTACATGATGTCATTGGCAAGTCGGGGGCTAAATAATCCACAAAACGTCAACATTCCGACTTAAATTTCAGCACCCGGGCATGCTCAAAAAGTCCACCAGGACTACATATCCCACAAAGCCCCTGGATTGACACATAAAAAGTGAAGTGCACACATTGTTAAAATATTATTGCAGAGGTCCAAAGTGAGAAAAAGAGTGAGCAAGGCCGATAGCAATAATGTCAATGTCTGATATGGCAGGCAGCAAAAAATATAATTTTGTCAGGCACATGAACCGGGGTTGAAGGGGACCGATGCTTAAAGATAAGTACGCCTGAACTAACCTCACCGCTCAAGCATAGGCTTTCGCAGTGCCCAGACACCAACAGGCAACAGTTTCCTGGGTAAGGCATTTCTTGCTTAGGAACATCAAGGACTCCGTGCTGGCAGTCGCTCAAACCGCCCCGCTACGGGACCCGGGCCCTCCACCGCTGTCATCCTCAGTCCCCGTCCTGACTGCCAAGCTGAGGGCTTTCCCAATAGTACTCCAGTACTCCTCCAAACAGCTTGCGGTCCGAAGGGAAAGCCACAAAACGTCTGGTGTTCCGTGAGCAGCGCCAAGACCACCAGCGCTGTAATCAAACGACCAAACAATCCAGCTTCCACAGACACATCCATGGACGAAGGCACGGACACGAGGTAGTAAAGATGAGGCAAATATTTATTGCTCAGGTCCACCCTCAACCCCTGAGGTAAGAGAGACGCGTTTCGGATTACAAGAATCCTTTGTCAATCTGATTTGGCGCCATTATTTTCAAAGTATAAATAGCCCTTCCCATTACAGGCATCAATAAACATAAACAACATACTATTAATCACCACGCTTTTGCTGTATACATTTCGAGTAGTAAATACACACTTTGTTTTCAGTAATAGTATTGTTCGAAAACATTTTATACTATATCGATTGCACAGTGCAAAACAGTAGTATTAACAAAGTTAGCCTTTACCGTTTCCAGCGTGAATAAGTGTATGTTTAAAAATAATGCCCCTCATCAAAGATGGGAGTAATGTGAGCATTAAATAATGTGCAGCCAAAGTCTCTTCACTAATCGCCATGTTAAAAAATACACAAAAATAAAGAACACAAATGTTATATATTTACAGCTGCTGCTCCTTCACCTGATTGTCCAATAAGAAACAGACAAACGACCAAAGATTGCTCACTCGAACTAATGGTGTAATCACCTTTCTTCCGTCTCCATATGACCTCTGCTGCAAAGTCCTGCAAACTCGTGCCAAGTTGCCAGAGCCACCGTAGCTAATAAGACAATCCAGAGTCAATAAATCTACATGATGTCATTGGCAAGTCGGGGGCTAAATAATCCACAAAACGTCAACATTCCGACTTAAATGTCAGCACCCGGGCATGCTCAAAAAGTCCACCAGGACTACATATCCCACAAAGCCCCTGGATTGACACATAAAAAGTGAAGTGCACACATTGTTAAAATATTATTGCAGAGGTCCAAAGTGAGAAAAAGAGTGAGCAAGGCCGATAGCAATAATGTCAATGTCTGATATGGCAGGCAGCAAAAAATATAATTTTGTCAGGCACATGAACCGGGGTTGAAGGGGACCGATGCTTAAAGATAAGTACGCCTGAACTAACCTCACCGCTCAAGCATAGGCTTTCGCAGTGCCCAGACACCAACAGGCAACAGTTTCCTGGGTAAGGCATTTCTTGCTTAGGAACACAAGGACTCCGTGCTGGCAGTCGCTCAAACCGCCCCGCTACGGGACCCAGGCCCTCCACCGCTGTCATCCTCAGTCCCCGTCCTGACTGCCAAGTTGGGGGCTTTCCCAATAGCACTCCAGTACTCCTCCAAACAGCTTGCGGTCCGAAGGGAAAGCCACAAAACGTCTGGTGTTCCGTGAGCAGCGCCAAGACCACCAGCGCTGTAATCAAATGACCAAACAATCCAGCTTCCACAGACACATCCATGGACGAAGGCACGGACACGAGGTAGTAAAGATGAGGCAAATATTTATTGCTCAGGTCCACCCTCAACCCCTGAGGTAAGAGAGACGCGTTTCGGATTACAAGAATCCTTTGTCAATCTGATTTGGCGCCATTATTTTCAAAGTATAAATAGCCCTTCCCATTATAGGCATCAATAAACATAAACAACATACTATTAATCACCACGCTTTTGCTGTATACATTTCGAGCAGTAAATACACACTTTGTTTTCAGTAATAGTATTGTTCGAAAACATTTTATACTATATCGATTGCACAGTGCAAAACAGTAGTATTAACAAAGTTAGCCTTTACCGTTTCCAGCGTGAATAAGTGCATGTTTAAAAATAATGCCCCTCATCAAAGATGGGAGTAATGTGAGCATTAAATAATGTGCAGCCAAAGTCTCTTCACTAATCGCCATGTTAAAAAATACACAAAAATAAAGAACACAAATGTTATATATTTACAGCTGCTGCTCCTTCACCTGATTGTCCAATAAGAAACAGACAAACGACCAAAGATTGCTCACTCGAACTAATGGTGTAATCACCTTTCTTCCGTCTCCATATGACCTCTGCTGCAAAGTCCTGCAAACTCGTGCCAAGTTGCCAGAGCCACCGTAGCTAATAAGACAATCCAGAGTCAATAAATCTACATGATGTCATTGGCAAGTCGGGGGCTAAATAATCCACAAAACGTCAACATTCCGACTTAAATTTCAGCACCCGGGCATGCTCAAAAAGTCCACCAGGACTACATATCCCACAAAGCCCCTGGATTGACACATAAAAAGTGAAGTGCACACATTGTTAAAATATTATTGCAGAGGTCCAAAGTGAGAAAAAGAGTGAGCAAGGCCGATAGCAATAATGTCAATGTCTGATATGGCAGGCAGCAAAAAATATAATTTTGTCAGGCACATGAACCGGGGTTGAAGGGGACCGATGCTTAAAGATAAGTACGCCTGAACTAACCTCACCGCTCAAGCATAGGCTTTCGCAGTGCCCAGACACCAACAGGCAACAGTTTCCTGGGTAAGGCATTTCTTGCTTAGGAACACAAGGACTCCGTGCTGGCAGTCGCTCAAACCGCCCCGCTACGGGACCCAGGCCCTCCACCGCTGTCATCCTCAGTCCCCGTCCTGACTGCCAAGTTGGGGGCTTTCCCAATAGCACTCCAGTACTCCTCCAAACAGCTTGCGGTCCGAAGGGAAAGCCACAAAACGTCTGGTGTTCCGTGAGCAGCGCCAAGACCACCAGCGCTGTAATCAAATGACCAAACAATCCAGCTTCCACAGACACATCCATGGACGAAGGCACGGACACGAGGTAGTAAAGATGAGGCAAATATTTATTGCTCAGGTCCACCCTCAACCCCTGAGGTAAGAGAGACGCGTTTCGGATTACAAGAATCCTTTGTCAATCTGATTTGGCGCCATTATTTTCAAAGTATAAATAGCCCTTCCCATTATAGGCATCAATAAACATAAACAACATACTATTAATCACCACGCTTTTGCTGTATACATTTCGAGCAGTAAATACACACTTTGTTTTCAGTAATAGTATTGTTCGAAAACATTTTATACTATATCGATTGCACAGTGCAAAACAGTAGTATTAACAAAGTTAGCCTTTACCGTTTCCAGCGTGAATAAGTGCATGTTTAAAAATAATGCCCCTCATCAAAGATGGGAGTAATGTGAGCATTAAATAATGTGCAGCCAAAGTCTCTTCACTAATCGCCATGTTAAAAAATACACAAAAATAAAGAACACAAATGTTATATATTTACAGCTGCTGCTCCTTCACCTGATTGTCCAATAAGAAACAGACAAACGACCAAAGATTGCTCACTCGAACTAATGGTGTAATCACCTTTCTTCCGTCTCCATATGACCTCTGCTGCAAAGTCCTGCAAACTCGTGCCAAGTTGCCAGAGCCACCGTAGCTAATAAGACAATCCAGAGTCAATAAATCTACATGATGTCATTGGCAAGTCGGGGGCTAAATAATCCACAAAACGTCAACATTCCGACTTAAATTTCAGCACCCGGGCATGCTCAAAAAGTCCACCAGGACTACATATCCCACAAAGCCCCTGGATTGACACATAAAAAGTGAAGTGCACACATTGTTAAAATATTATTGCAGAGGTCCAAAGTGAGAAAAAGAGTGAGCAAGGCCGATAGCAATAATGTCAATGTCTGATATGGCAGGCAGCAAAAAATATAATTTTGTCAGGCACATGAACCGGGGTTGAAGGGGACCGATGCTTAAAGATAAGTACGCCTGAACTAACCTCACCGCTCAAGCATAGGCTTTCGCAGTGCCCAGACACCAACAGGCAACAGTTTCCTGGGTAAGGCATTTCTTGCTTAGGAACACAAGGACTCCGTGCTGGCAGTCGCTCAAACCGCCCCGCTACGGGACCCAGGCCCTCCACCGCTGTCATCCTCAGTCCCCGTCCTGACTGCCAAGTTGGGGGCTTTCCCAATAGCACTCCAGTACTCCTCCAAACAGCTTGCGGTCCGAAGGGAAAGCCACAAAACGTCTGGTGTTCCGTGAGCAGCGCCAAGACCACCAGCGCTGTAATCAAATGACCAAACAATCCAGCTTCCACAGACACATCCATGGACGAAGGCACGGACACGAGGTAGTAAAGATGAGGCAAATATTTATTGCTCAGGTCCACCCTCAACCCCTGAGGTAAGAGAGACGCGTTTCGGATTACAAGAATCCTTTGTCGATCTGATTTGGCGCCATTATTTTCAAAGTATAAATAGCCCTTCCCATTACAGGCATCAATAAACATAAACAACATACTATTAATCACCACGCTTTTGCTGTATACATTTCGAGTAGTAAATACACACTTTGTTTTCAGTAATAGTATTGTTCGAAAACATTTTATACTATATCGATTGCACAGTGCAAAACAGTAGTATTAACAAAGTTAGCCTTTACCGTTTCCAGCGTGAATAAGTGTATGTTTAAAAATAATGCCCCTCATCAAAGATGGGAGTAATGTGAGCATTAAATAATGTGCAGCCAAAGTCTCTTCACTAATCGCCATGTTAAAAAATACACAAAAATAAAGAACACAAATGTTATATATTTACAGCTGCTGCTCCTTCACCTGATTGTCCAATAAGAAACAGACAAACGACCAAAGATTGCTCACTCGAACTAATGGTGTAATCACCTTTCTTCCGTCTCCATATGACCTCTGCTGCAAAGTCCTGCAAACTCGTGCCAAGTTGCCAGAGCCACCGTAGCTAATAAGACAATCCAGAGTCAATAAATCTACATGATGTCATTGGCAAGTCGGGGGCTAAATAATCCACAAAACGTCAACATTCCGACTTAAATGTCAGCACCCGGGCATGCTCAAAAAGTCCACCAGGACTACATATCCCACAAAGCCCCTGGATTGACACATAAAAAGTGAAGTGCACACATTGTTAAAATATTATTGCAGAGGTCCAAAGTGAGAAAAAGAGTGAGCAAGGCCGATAGCAATAATGTCAATGTCTGATATGGCAGGCAGCAAAAAATATAATTTTGTCAGGCACATGAACCGGGGTTGAAGGGGACCGATGCTTAAAGATAAGTACGCCTGAACTAACCTCACCGCTCAAGCATAGGCTTTCGCAGTGCCCAGACACCAACAGGCAACAGTTTCCTGGGTAAGGCATTTCTTGCTTAGGAACACAAGGACTCCGTGCTGGCAGTCGCTCAAACCGCCCCGCTACGGGACCCAGGCCCTCCACCGCTGTCATCCTCAGTCCCCGTCCTGACTGCCAAGTTGGGGGCTTTCCCAATAGCACTCCAGTACTCCTCCAAACAGCTTGCGGTCCGAAGGGAAAGCCACAAAACGTCTGGTGTTCCGTGAGCAGCGCCAAGACCACCAGCGCTGTAATCAAATGACCAAACAATCCAGCTTCCACAGACACATCCATGGACGAAGGCACGGACACGAGGTAGTAAAGATGAGGCAAATATTTATTGCTCAGGTCCACCCTCAACCCCTGAGGTAAGAGAGACGCGTTTCGGATTACAAGAATCCTTTGTCAATCTGATTTGGCGCCATTATTTTCAAAGTATAAATAGCCCTTCCCATTATAGGCATCAATAAACATAAACAACATACTATTAATCACCACGCTTTTGCTGTATACATTTCGAGCAGTAAATACACACTTTGTTTTCAGTAATAGTATTGTTCGAAAACATTTTATACTATATCGATTGCACAGTGCAAAACAGTAGTATTAACAAAGTTAGCCTTTACCGTTTCCAGCGTGAATAAGTGCATGTTTAAAAATAATGCCCCTCATCAAAGATGGGAGTAATGTGAGCATTAAATAATGTGCAGCCAAAGTCTCTTCACTAATCGCCATGTTAAAAAATACACAAAAATAAAGAACACAAATGTTATATATTTACAGCTGCTGCTCCTTCACCTGATTGTCCAATAAGAAACAGACAAACGACCAAAGATTGCTCACTCGAACTAATGGTGTAATCACCTTTCTTCCGTCTCCATATGACCTCTGCTGCAAAGTCCTGCAAACTCGTGCCAAGTTGCCAGAGCCACCGTAGCTAATAAGACAATCCAGAGTCAATAAATCTACATGATGTCATTGGCAAGTCGGGGGCTAAATAATCCACAAAACGTCAACATTCCGACTTAAATTTCAGCACCCGGGCATGCTCAAAAAGTCCACCAGGACTACATATCCCACAAAGCCCCTGGATTGACACATAAAAAGTGAAGTGCACACATTGTTAAAATATTATTGCAGAGGTCCAAAGTGAGAAAAAGAGTGAGCAAGGCCGATAGCAATAATGTCAATGTCTGATATGGCAGGCAGCAAAAAATATAATTTTGTCAGGCACATGAACCGGGGTTGAAGGGGACCGATGCTTAAAGATAAGTACGCCTGAACTAACCTCACCGCTCAAGCATAGGCTTTCGCAGTGCCCAGACACCAACAGGCAACAGTTTCCTGGGTAAGGCATTTCTTGCTTAGGAACACAAGGACTCCGTGCTGGCAGTCGCTCAAACCGCCCCGCTACGGGACCCAGGCCCTCCACCGCTGTCATCCTCAGTCCCCGTCCTGACTGCCAAGTTGGGGGCTTTCCCAATAGCACTCCAGTACTCCTCCAAACAGCTTGCGGTCCGAAGGGAAAGCCACAAAACGTCTGGTGTTCCGTGAGCAGCGCCAAGACCACCAGCGCTGTAATCAAATGACCAAACAATCCAGCTTCCACAGACACATCCATGGACGAAGGCACGGACACGAGGTAGTAAAGATGAGGCAAATATTTATTGCTCAGGTCCACCCTCAACCCCTGAGGTAAGAGAGACGCGTTTCGGATTACAAGAATCCTTTGTCAATCTGATTTGGCGCCATTATTTTCAAAGTATAAATAGCCCTTCCCATTATAGGCATCAATAAACATAAACAACATACTATTAATCACCACGCTTTTGCTGTATACATTTCGAGCAGTAAATACACACTTTGTTTTCAGTAATAGTATTGTTCGAAAACATTTTATACTATATCGATTGCACAGTGCAAAACAGTAGTATTAACAAAGTTAGCCTTTACCGTTTCCAGCGTGAATAAGTGCATGTTTAAAAATAATGCCCCTCATCAAAGATGGGAGTAATGTGAGCATTAAATAATGTGCAGCCAAAGTCTCTTCACTAATCGCCATGTTAAAAAATACACAAAAATAAAGAACACAAATGTTATATATTTACAGCTGCTGCTCCTTCACCTGATTGTCCAATAAGAAACAGACAAACGACCAAAGATTGCTCACTCGAACTAATGGTGTAATCACCTTTCTTCCGTCTCCATATGACCTCTGCTGCAAAGTCCTGCAAACTCGTGCCAAGTTGCCAGAGCCACCGTAGCTAATAAGACAATCCAGAGTCAATAAATCTACATGATGTCATTGGCAAGTCGGGGGCTAAATAATCCACAAAACGTCAACATTCCGACTTAAATTTCAGCACCCGGGCATGCTCAAAAAGTCCACCAGGACTACATATCCCACAAAGCCCCTGGATTGACACATAAAAAGTGAAGTGCACACATTGTTAAAATATTATTGCAGAGGTCCAAAGTGAGAAAAAGAGTGAGCAAGGCCGATAGCAATAATGTCAATGTCTGATATGGCAGGCAGCAAAAAATATAATTTTGTCAGGCACATGAACCGGGGTTGAAGGGGACCGATGCTTAAAGATAAGTACGCCTGAACTAACCTCACCGCTCAAGCATAAGCTTTCGCAGTGCCCAGACACCAACAGGCAACAGTTTCCTGGGTAAGGCATTTCTTGCTTAGGAACATCAGGACTCCGTGCTGGCAGTCGCTCAAACCGCCCCGCTACGGGACCCGGGCCCTCCACCGCTGTCATCCTCAGTCCCCGTCCTGACTGCCAAGCTGAGGGCTTTCCCAATAGTACTCCAGTACTCCTCCAAACAGCTTGCGGTCCGAAGGGAAAGCCACAAAACGTCTGGTGTTCCGTGAGCAGCGCCAAGACCACCAGCGCTGTAATCAAACGACCAAACAATCCAGCTTCCACAGACACATCCATGGACGAAGGCACGGACACGAGGTAGTAAAGATGAGGCAAATATTTATTGCTCAGGTCCACCCTCAACCCCTGAGGTAAGAGAGACGCGTTTCGGATTACAAGAATCCTTTGTCGATCTGATTTGGCGCCATTATTTTCAAAGTATAAATAGCCCTTCCCATTACAGGCATCAATAAACATAAACAACATACTATTAATCACCACGCTTTTGCTGTATACATTTCGAGTAGTAAATACACACTTTGTTTTCAGTAATAGTATTGTTCGAAAACATTTTATACTATATCGATTGCACAGTGCAAAACAGTAGTATTAACAAAGTTAGCCTTTACCGTTTCCAGCGTGAATAAGTGTATGTTTAAAAATAATGCCCCTCATCAAAGATGGGAGTAATGTGAGCATTAAATAATGTGCAGCCAAAGTCTCTTCACTAATCGCCATGTTAAAAAATACACAAAAATAAAGAACACAAATGTTATATATTTACAGCTGCTGCTCCTTCACCTGATTGTCCAATAAGAAACAGACAAACGACCAAAGATTGCTCACTCGAACTAATGGTGTAATCACCTTTCTTCCGTCTCCATATGACCTCTGCTGCAAAGTCCTGCAAACTCGTGCCAAGTTGCCAGAGCCACCGTAGCTAATAAGACAATCCAGAGTCAATAAATCTACATGATGTCATTGGCAAGTCGGGGGCTAAATAATCCACAAAACGTCAACATTCCGACTTAAATGTCAGCACCCGGGCATGCTCAAAAAGTCCACCAGGACTACATATCCCACAAAGCCCCTGGATTGACACATAAAAAGTGAAGTGCACACATTGTTAAAATATTATTGCAGAGGTCCAAAGTGAGAAAAAGAGTGAGCAAGGCCGATAGCAATAATGTCAATGTCTGATATGGCAGGCAGCAAAAAATATAATTTTGTCAGGCACATGAACCGGGGTTGAAGGGGACCGATGCTTAAAGATAAGTACGCCTGAACTAACCTCACCGCTCAAGCATAGGCTTTCGCAGTGCCCAGACACCAACAGGCAACAGTTTCCTGGGTAAGGCATTTCTTGCTTAGGAACACAAGGACTCCGTGCTGGCAGTCGCTCAAACCGCCCCGCTACGGGACCCAGGCCCTCCACCGCTGTCATCCTCAGTCCCCGTCCTGACTGCCAAGTTGGGGGCTTTCCCAATAGCACTCCAGTACTCCTCCAAACAGCTTGCGGTCCGAAGGAAAGCCACAAAACGTCTGGTGTTCCGTGAGCAGCGCCAAGACCACCAGCGCTGTAATCAAATGACCAAACAATCCAGCTTCCACAGACACATCCATGGACGAAGGCACGGACACGAGGTAGTAAAGATGAGGCAAATATTTATTGCTCAGGTCCACCCTCAACCCCTGAGGTAAGAGAGACGCGTTTCGGATTACAAGAATCCTTTGTCAATCTGATTTGGCGCCATTATTTTCAAAGTATAAATAGCCCTTCCCATTATAGGCATCAATAAACATAAACAACATACTATTAATCACCACGCTTTTGCTGTATACATTTCGAGCAGTAAATACACACTTTGTTTTCAGTAATAGTATTGTTCGAAAACATTTTATACTATATCGATTGCACAGTGCAAAACAGTAGTATTAACAAAGTTAGCCTTTACCGTTTCCAGCGTGAATAAGTGCATGTTTAAAAATAATGCCCCTCATCAAAGATGGGAGTAATGTGAGCATTAAATAATGTGCAGCCAAAGTCTCTTCACTAATCGCCATGTTAAAAAATACACAAAAATAAAGAACACAAATGTTATATATTTACAGCTGCTGCTCCTTCACCTGATTGTCCAATAAGAAACAGACAAACGACCAAAGATTGCTCACTCGAACTAATGGTGTAATCACCTTTCTTCCGTCTCCATATGACCTCTGCTGCAAAGTCCTGCAAACTCGTGCCAAGTTGCCAGAGCCACCGTAGCTAATAAGACAATCCAGAGTCAATAAATCTACATGATGTCATTGGCAAGTCGGGGGCTAAATAATCCACAAAACGTCAACATTCCGACTTAAATTTCAGCACCCGGGCATGCTCAAAAAGTCCACCAGGACTACATATCCCACAAAGCCCCTGGATTGACACATAAAAAGTGAAGTGCACACATTGTTAAAATATTATTGCAGAGGTCCAAAGTGAGAAAAAGAGTGAGCAAGGCCGATAGCAATAATGTCAATG